>CAOKZL010000809.1:0-508499 GCA_948472985.1 Iguana delicatissima | reverse complement strand
CTACACCTCCTGTTTAAAGGTAGAGGGGTTTGTTTTGATGGGGTTTGCACTGCTGAATTTTACCGGCACGGCAAAAACACTGGAAACACCCACAACAACAGGTGGTCTGGGAGTATCTTCACGTGGTCCCTCCAACCTTGAAAACTGTCCTCCTCTGTGGCACAGCTTACATTTCTGGGTTTTTAAAAATCTATTTCTCTATATCTTTGTAAACGTATAAATTGCTGTCTCTATTTGCATTTCTCTGTTATTGATACATATCTGCCCAAAGAGGCTGAAACTCTACAATAAAACTTTGAGTCTTTAAGGTCCAACAAGATGCGCAGTTTTTACTTCTGCGGGCTAACTCGGTGTACGTTGTGGGATTACTCATTTGCAGGATTAACTCCCATTGTGGCATTTGTGTTTGCCTGCTTAATTGTTTGTTTTACACATGGTTACACATGCCTCAACTGTTTGTGTTTATTAGTGATAGTTCCTCTTGTCTGATCTCTACCCCTTGTAAACTCGTGTACCTATTTTTTGCCTTTTGCAAACACTTCATTAAAATTCTGTTCACATGATTTCCTAGTGTTGTCATTCGTAAGGGTTGGGCGATGTCCTCAGAGCCTTACAGAAGTCAAATCTCTAAGCAAGGTAGAGGACATATTGGGTGGCCTTCTCTTAAGGAGGAGCTTTCTTCTGTCCCTATGTGGTCTGTCCAAGAGTTCTACCATGGTAGCTGTCAACCTTCAGGAAGGGCTGCTGCTGCTGGAGCTTACCTGAGGGAGAGGAGGAGGGAGACAACTTTATCAATGAAGATGCAGCTGCTCTGGGCTCCTAGGGGATGTAAAAGAAAAAGGCCCTCCATCTGGGAGTGTTCCCTCATCTCCTTTCCCCTTTGAGCTGCAACTAGCTAATTGTTCCTCATCAGAATTGCCTCCTTCTCCCTTCTCTCTTCCTACAAACAGGAAATCTTCCCAGGTTCAACAGTTTCTGGAGCAAGGGAAGACATGGAACTGCACGTGCAGAGTGTTACTTAAAGTAGCATCTTGGCCATTGTATCTCTGCTGCAATGATTGGTGGAGATTGCTTCACATTTAGAGGTCCAGTTTATTCCTGGCATCTCTGCAAAGGGCCTGGAAAGAACCTAGTCTGAACCTCTGGACAACTTAAAGACAATATTAGGGTCACTAGGGTGAAAAGGATCATCCACTTAGTAACAGACAATTATTCTTGTCTTTGAGATATCCTGTTGAAAAAAAATGGTCTACTGCTGCATAATATTTCACACTTAATAGGTTTTCTTGCAAAAATGGTGTATGAAAAGGCAATGTTTTTTTTTTAAAAAAAAAAGGTGTAATTATTTGCACAATTGTTTTTGTCAATGAAATTTTCAGAAAAAAAACAACAGAAAGGGGGGAAAAATCACTGCATAATGTGCAAAAACAGCCCCTAAAATACAAATTCCTCAGTCCTGTATGCAAGAATGAAATAAGCAAAGATTTACATACCCACTCCAAAGAGGGTAAGGAAAGAACTTTGCTTAAAGTCAGCAGGGACAACATTGAGCTCAATGGACCGATGGCATGGCTCACCACGACACAGTTCGATGTGTTCTCCATGTAAATACGCATCCATGAATAACAGCTGGTCAATGGCCTGCCAGTCTACATGCTATCCAGATTCACTGCAAAGTATCCGGAGCCATTTCTATTTCGTTTATGCTTTTCCTGAAAATCTTTCTGTTAGAGTAGGTGACATGGCAGCCACACAGAGCACCTCTGAAAGTTTTTGTGATGCTTCCTTGAATCCACAAATCCTGTTACAGAATTTAGATTCTCTCTCAATTTTTTTAAACAAATAAACAAGGCACAGATGACTAGGGGGAGGAGACTACTGCTAACAGAAAACTCCAAAAATGTTACTCTGCTTAAAAACAAGGTAGCCTCATCTTGTCTTTTTAAGTTTTATTTATGTATTTATCTATTTATTTTGGTAAAGAAGAGAATTTTGTCACTGCTAAAATGGTAGCCAATCTGACAGTAAGGGTGAGGACACTTCCCATCAATGTATCCTTCAGCCTGCCAGGGGTTGCCCAGTCCTTCTTTAAACATCCACTTTTAAAATTAATCAGGAATGCATGCCTAACCAAATCATGTCTGAATTCAACTGTTACTCCTAAATTAGGGCAGACCAGGTCAATGGGAGTTACACATTCATTGACTCACCAAGTTCCCTTTGGATCAACATGTAGAATATATAACAGTGTAGTGTGATAAGGCCCATCAATTCGAATATGAGACTAAAAACTCAATTCTCAATTAGAATATGAGACTAAAAACTGGATTTAGGCCTCAGTCAACACAGGAATTGAAAGCCAGCAAGAATGGGTACACTGAAAGATACAGATGACTTCAGACCATCCTGCTCCTGCCATTCTCACAACTTCTCAAATGCTCTTCTCTCCAGCCTCAAAAATCTTTTGGGGGACCTAAAATGGCCAAAAGCAGCCTCTACTGGGGTGTGGTTGTTCATTTGGGATCATTTTCAGACCTCTCAAACTGTTTCAGACTATGGGCCTTGTCACACTACACTGTTACAGCACTATTATTCCACTTTAACTGTTCTGGCTTCATCCTGTGGGATTCTGAGGTTTATAGTTTGGAGAGGCACTGGAGTTCTCTGACTGAGAATTCTAAATGCTTCTTCCTAAACTGCAAATCCCATGATTCCATGTGATATTGCCATGGCAATTAAAGTGGAATAATAGCACTATAACAGTGTAGTGTGATAAGGCCCTAAAGACAGGTCTTTCTTTAAGAACCAAAGATAACTTCCAGTTTTTTAAAAAGGTCTCCATGCCTACAATGGTTCAGGGACTCAGAAAAGGTCTGGAATGACCAACTGCTACCTTTAGAGGATTCTAGGTGAGTGACTGGTCATTTTAAACATACCCATACATTTTAAGAGTAGAGTGTCTGTGGCCAAGCCCCCATAAAAACAGCCTTGGGGCTGTTTGTGGCCTCGAGGCCAACCTTTGTTTAGACTCATTAATATATAATACGGGGAGTTTCAGGTAACAATTCTTAAGACTCGTGGCAGAGTCTCATAAATGTCCCTGTTTTCATACACAAACTGTTGGAAGGTAGTCATGTTAGCTGTGTGAGGGCAACTTCATACATTCCTACTTCTTTAGGGTATGAACCCTAAAAGGAAGGAGAGTAACATGTGAATAAAACAACAACAAGTTTGCAAACACTAGTAACATGCAAGTGTAAACCTAGAGTTGCCATACCTCCAAATGGCCAGATTTTGCCCAAATTCTAGTTATGCCAAGCAGTGCCAGTCTGGATTTTGCCCAAATTCGAGGTTTTCCTTTTTTTTTAAAGGTATCTAGTCCTCATAGAAGCTAAAATATGAAATACATGTAGGCATTCTCCTCTCAAATTGATAGAAATCTTTCACATGTGATAGAAGAGAGAGTGAATGGTGCAAATGGCAGACTGTGAGGAGCAAGGGAACAAGCTTTGTGAAGATGTGAGATGAGACAAGGGAGAGAATAGGAGGAAAGGGAGAGTGAGTAGTGAGTAGCGCAAGAAGCAAGAGAGGAACAAGGGAATACATTCTGAGGACTTTCTGTGAAGAAAGGAGTAGGCAGGAAAAGAAAGTAAATGGTGCAAGTGGTGGAGTGCAACAGGGAGTGTATTGAAAGGGTGCAAGGCGAGGCATGGGAAAGAGTAAAAGAGAAGGAGGAGAATGAGCAGCACAGAGTATAAGAATCAAAGGAGGGGTGCGTAGTAAGGCCTGGAGGTGATGTGAAGAAGTGAGTAAGAGGGAAGTGAGAAAGTGTGGTTACAAAGTGCAAGAAGCAAGGGAGGGGAATATTGCAAGGATTTGAGATAAGGCAGCGGTAGAGCAGAAGGGAAAGTGAGGCAAGGGATGGAGGGGAAAGGAAGGGGAGATGGCAAGTTAGAGGAAGCAAGAAAGGCACGGATAAAGAGAAGCAAGAGAAAAAGATCTGGTGTCACAAGTTGAGGGAAGGAGGGGAGGGAGTGGGAGATGCAGCATCAGAGTGTAAAGAACAAGAAAAGGAGATTGCAGAGGCATGAGATAAGTGCAGTATGCGGGGAAGAATGGGGACAAGTTAGAAGCAAACAAAAGAAAGCAAGGCAGGAGCAGCAGAGATCTTCCAGAAAGAAGGGGCACGTATGATTCATTGCTTCAGTGCTCTGCTCCACGAGTCAGCCACCTCATGATGCCACTTGGATGGAAAAAGGCATTGAGAAAAGGCAAGAAGAAAGCGTAGACAGACGCTTACTAAGGTAGATGCCTGATGTGAATATTAAGATTTTTGGGAGATAGATACAAACAAGGATACAGTAGGTCCCTGCCTTTTGACATCCTGTTATCTAATGACTCACTCTTTCAGTGCTTCCAAATTAAGGACAAGCTCCACTTATTCAACAGAGGTTCTGCTCTTTCATCAGTTCATCTTCCTTAGGAAGGCTCACTTGGAACTTCCAGCACACATGTGCTGCTTGCAAAGTGAGCTAAGAGGGGGAGAAAAAGGCACCACACTGGCTGAGAGATTTTGCAAGCAATACGTGCATATTTGGTCTCATGTGAGCCTCCATAAGTCCTTCACACCACCTACAGTATTGTATACAGATTCCACTTTTCAGCCAATTTCACTTTCTGACAGTACTCTGGTTTCTACCCTTTCAGATAAGTGGGGGAAGCTTGTAAGGAAAATTAAAAAGTCCTTCTGATGGACTAACTCCACATTTCTTTGTCTTGGGAATATGTTAGGTGTATCTGAACTGCTTACTCATCCATGTAAATTGCTTACTCATACTTATGTCCTACTAATTTAGATGTGCATTAGAGAGTTATGTTTTTATATTTATTGGGAATGCTATTTAAATTCCATCAGGGAAACAAAACAGTAGCTACAAGAGTGTGGATGCTGAAAGGATTTCTGTCAAGCAGGATGGTGTTACAGCAGTGGGAGAACCCATTTGCCTCACTTGATTGACAATTGCTTGGAAATAGTTTCTTTTCTTACACAAAAGGAACACCATTCAAAGTTTTCAGTGGTGCAGCTGTATTTTGCAGCAAAAACAACAGAATCTGGTACTACCCTTATTATTTGTTCATGTTGTGTGCCTTCAAGTCATTTCCAACTTATGGCAACCCTAAGGCAAACCTATCACAGGGATTTTCTGGGGCTGAGGATGTGTGACGCACCCAAGGTCACCCAGTGGGTTTCCATGGCCAACTGGGGAATCGAACCCTGGTCTGCCAGGTCATAGTCCCAAACCACTACATCACACCAGCTCCTCTTTACTCAGTAATATCTACCCTAGGCTTGCCAAGTGATACACACTTCCTCAGATGCAGGCAATGCTGTCTCAGGTGAAAGATATTTATACACATGGTTGGGGTCAGAGGATGAAATTAGTAAGGTGAGAGGGGATGGAAATGTAAATGCAACACATAAACACACACTATTTGATCATTACTTTAATTGACACTAACAAAAATAATTGGCAAGGAGCACAGATGTCTTAGCATAAATGAGACGCTTAGCACGTACCCTGGGATGAACAGTCGAATAAGTCAAAGAAAGTTAAACTGGACTGTTTCGTAGTTATATTAAATATTTAATCTGTATCTCCAAAGGAAATCACACTCTGCTTCTTTCTTTCAATTACTGCTCTTTGTCCTTACTTTCCTCTGCATCAGATGATAGTCATGGCAAACAAAAGATGGCAAACAAAAGTTGTGATCTGATGGGAATAGCACTGGAATGACTGCGCATGACAAAATATTAATATTGTTGATGTTATTTTATTTGTACTGCACTAGGTCTGTACATGCACACTTCACATGGCTCCCTCTCCCTCTTAGTCCTCAGAACAACCCTGCAAGGTAGATTTGCTGAGAGGTGGTGGTGGCGGCTCAAGGTTATGGAGTAAATTCCAGGACAAAAAAGATTTGAATTTGGACTGTTTTTAAGTTCAGGACTTTAAACATTACTACATCCTGGTACTCTCATCTCAGTTGTGACTGTAAGAAATGGTAGAAAGGCTGGAACATAGTGGAAGAAAAAACGTGCAAGAATTAATGTGTTATATCTGCATAACTAGAAAGCAAATTGGAGTAATTTGCACAATCTGAATATTTTGCATACCATGCAAATTAAATGCAAAGACTTGAGGGAGTGCAATATGGCAACCCTACGTAAGCTAAGACCTAGGGACTAACTGGTTTAAGCCAGTGGTAGCGAAACCTAAAAGAAGCAGCAGTGTTTGTAAAATGTTGGTTGAGAGCAAGAGATAGAAGAAGAAGGATGGAGTGACTATACTCCAGGGAGCAGGAATATATGCCTTCATCACCTTGATTTAAGTAATAGGATTTTGGTTGATTTTGTGCAGTGGGAAAAGAAGAGCAAATTCTTTGCAGTGGCATTATGTGCTGTCGTTGTATTTTAAATTGGAGCTTTAAGATTTTACCTTGTAGAACTGCTGGTTTCTGTGTGTAAAAAAAGAGAAGATGCTTGCACATGCAAAGGTTCTGACAGGAATGCCTTGAGATGGTTTCCCAGAAATTTTCTTTGGAAATAAAGAGACTTTGTGGGACTCTTCCTCTAGTTACTCCCATGTTGGTGCCTAGTTGGGGAACAGAATTCAGGGGACACACCAAGAGTCACACTTTAAAAAGATGGAGAGGATCTTGGCTGAAGTCCCTTCTCAAACATACACTGAGTGGGATTGCAGGTCTTTAACCACGTTATGGGAAATGGTGCTGAGAGGACGTTCAAGGGCAGAAACATGACCTAGAAACTGCAACCCAGCCTCCATTAAAACAGGTGGGCCGGGGGTGGGTAGGAAGACTGCAAGGGAACCCAGAAATGAAGCTGGAGAAAATGCAAGAACAAAAAAGAGGAGGCAGGATTAGCTCCAGATAGAAAGCTTTGCTGGAGGCACCAGCAGCTCCTTCTGCACATATTGACAGAATATTTATTCCTGGCTTTTCAGTACACAGACAGCTTTCTCTCAGGAGTTCTTCCCTCTGTATTAGAGAAAATATTCATCGTGCTCTGTGCAACTTGCTTTGCTTGTAAAACCCCTTCCTTCAAAAATCAAATCCGTATCGCATAAAATAAAGAGATGTTTCTTTCCTCGCAGGCTAGTGCCTGATCCAGCCTTGGATTATCTTCATGCTTTTGTTTATACATGCTGCATCTTATCAAGTCTGATTTCAAGAGATTTTCTACATTTCTTTCAGACTACAGGCAGCAGTACGGGAAGCTGGAGGTGAAAGGGAGGGGATGACCAAACGTTCCTTAAGCTAAGGATGGAGGGGGGTTGTGTAGGCCTCCAAAGATTGTTGGACTTCAACTCCCAGTATTCCTCATCATTGGCTATGCTGGCTGGGGCTGCTGGACACTCCTTTCCAACAACATCTAGAGCAGTGGTTCTCAACCTGTGGGTCCCCAGATGTTTGTGGACTTCAGCTCCCAGAAGCCCTGAGCATTGACCATAGTGGCTGGGGCTTCTGGGAGCTGAAGTCCACAAACATCTGAGGACCCACAGGTTGAGAACCACTGATCTAGAGGGATGCATGATTCCTGTGTCATCAACAAATGCACATTGTGCAGAAAACACATACACAGACTAGCAAGGGGTAGTGTCTCCCTGTTGTGCTAACATTTCTATGCAAAGAGAATGTATTTGCCATGTGGGCACTTTTAGATATATATTGCACTCCTCTCTGCTCCTCCGTATGAAGTCTCTACTGTTTGACGTTATGAAACCCAAGATAAAAAACTGACCACCTAATTTCACCGAACATACAAATTGTCCCCATTTGTTGCAAATAGGATTCATTGTTTTTAAAATTGGAAACATATATGATAGTCTTACTTAAATGCCATTCGAAGTGCCTAGACCAGTGCTACTTAAAGTAGTGGACTAGCAGACGTCTGCAAGTCATTGGCTGCCATCTCTGGCCGCGTTAAATTGTAGCACTTCAGGAAAAGTAATTTGCCAGTCGCTCACTTTCAAAATCTTGAGAAGCACTGGCCTAGACTAATAAAGCCATTTAAGTAAAATGGGCAGTAGAGTGACCAAAGGTTACTCCAATTCCCATTCATAAACTCAGGAGCTTTCAACTCATTGAAACAGTCATGCTTCAAACTACAGTGCACCCTCTTGTGGTGCAACCTTAGGATACTTAAATCTAAAATTGTGCAAAGCATTGCAGCCACATTGTGTCCATTGAAGAAAAGGGAAGTGAGCATTCACTTGTTTTGTTTTATGCGTAGATTCCTAGAAGGAAACCCCCTGTGTAAACCAAAAGGAACACTGTACCATTACGGGCACATCTTCCCACCTGTACTTGCTTTTGGAAGAGATATGTAGGACTGGTCAAAGATATTTTGTTGTCTGGCATACAATAGCATGTGTGCCCCCCACCCCCGAGGTTTATAGTATCCAAGACTGGCCAAGAAAACTTTGGCAACTGACAGAATATAGAATATCCCACATGTACCTTTGCTTCAGATTAAACAAGCAATAACCTTTTAAGTAGTTAACTATTTATGACAGTCAAGATCAGCTCATTCTCCGTAATGGCCAGGCTGGCCACATGAGACAAACACCTTTTGACACCCACATTAACATTCAACCTCATAACCTTTGAGTCAATCCCCTTCTTCACATATTGAAATATATGTGCAGACACTTGAAAACTCGTATTTTGCACCTTGGGAAATCAATTTGGTGTCTCTAAGGCAAACCTATCACAGCGTTTTCTTGGCAAGATCTGCCCAGCTTTGCCAGTGCCTTCCTCTGCTCAAAGTCATCCAATGGGTTCCATAGCCAAGCAAAGATTTCAACCCTAGTCTTCTAGGATTCTAGTCAAACCCTCAAACCACTATACCATACTGTCTTTTATATACCCTTTAATATTCTCTGCTTACTGCCTAGACAACATCACTCACAGTTTAACTTTCAGTTGATTCCTAATTTTAACCAATTCACCAACCAATACTAAACAAAAGCAAGCAGCTCAGGGCCAAGTGACATTTCCAATGTAGTCATTAATCTCAAAGAAACAAAGGCAATAATACTTAAAGTTCAGTAACAGTTTCACTGTTAGGGTTCCATCTATTCTATGGAATTCTGAGGCCTCCAATTTCTTGTAGAATCCTAAGGGTTCTAGCCTACTCCCTGGACCACAACACCAGAACTCTCTAACAGTAAATTCTAAGTACCTCACCAAACAACATGTTTCAGTAAAATGGAACCATGACAGTTAAAGTGGCATTCCTAAAGGGAACATATCATGGGGCTTTCTTGGCAAGATTTGTTCAGAGGGGGTTGGCCCTTCCCTACCTCTGAGGCTGAGAGATTGTGACTTGCCCAAGGTCACCTTGTGGGTTTCCCTGGCTGAGTGGGGATTCAAACGTTGGCCTCCAGAGTTGTAGTCCAACGTTCAAACCATTGCACCATGTTGGTTCTCACAATATAACTTTATAGTGTAATACAGTGGTTCTCAAAATGAGATACACATACTCCTGGGGCATAAACAAGGACATTTAGAAGTATGTGAAAAAATACAGATTAATGGCAGAAAGAGTATAAGGTATAAACCATTCTTGGAGGATGTCACAACTCAATGTGTTCTTGATTATCCACAGCTCTGGCATTCCTATCCTGAACCCTAGGGGATGGGGGGGGCAAGGAATCATAGAGATAAAGAGAAGAGTGACACACAAACCAAACTTTCAGATGCCATTGGCCCACAACCTTTTAAAAAAGAGTCTTTACCATATGCATATGCACCTACAGCCTTCTATTCGAGCTGTCATGACTCTAGCCCCATTCACACTGGGTGGTTTCTTGAGCCTTGCACACATATTTTCTTCTGTCCCTCTTCCTGACCTCCAGTTCTGCCCCAAATCCATCTGAGGGATGGACACACAGCACCACTCACTCCTCCCCATGCCTTTGTCTGGAAGCAAACTGGATCCTGAGACCAGAGAGCATACCTGGGGGGCGGGTAACAGGGCACAGTGGGATGGAGACACTTGGGCAAGAGGGCTGGCCTGATGCCCTGCCCTTGCTTCTGTGGGTTTGGAGACATCATGCAGAAACTTTCTGATTCTTTTCCCTTCCTCTCAAAGAAAGGGCATGACGATGGAGGAAGGACACAATTTATGGAAATGGGCTGCCAAGTGAAAAAAAGATTGGGAAGCACTGGTGTGATAAATACACTATACATTCCACTCCACCACTGTCCCTTTTACACATACAGAAATAAACACATGCACACACACAACATCATTTTGTGACCTCTCTAAACACACTCAATCATCATTAACCTTCATTCCAACACAACACAACAAAATTGCATTTTGTTATAGAATGGGTACAGAATAAGACCAACGAGATAGGCATTTTACAACATTGCCATCCAAAGAATTAGCCATGTATAGTATTTTTAAAAATAGGGAAAAAAACGTTTTTAAAAATCACACATAAATTGCGTGGAATCCTTTTTTCCTTCTTTCTTCTCGGGGTGGGGGGGTGGGGGGTGGGGAATGAAGGAATGCTGACAACCACGCAAAACTAATCTTCCACCCCATGTGAACACATTTCTGGCTCTGGATGCATGGGTATTGTGGATTCTGCACCCACAAACACAACTGCGAACATAAGGTGTTTTCCTAATACATAATACATTGCAAGATACATTCTCCTTCGCACAGTACATCAAAATATGTTTAAAATATGTTTAAAAGCATATTTATCTGAGCAAGCCTTCCCTGATTAATCTAACTCTCCATCGATTTCTTGTATTTTGACAAATGTGTTCATGTCTGATGTACTTGTTTACCCTGCATGTTTTATATTTTATGAATGCACAGTGCTCATATTTTATGGATGTACAGTGATTTCAAATTTTTTGGATATAAGCAGTATATCAATATTTGAAAATAAAAAAAAGGAACTAAATACTCTAGGAAATTGTTGCTGTTGTGCGCCTTCGAGTCATTTCTGACTAACGGTAACCTTATCACGGGGTTTCCTTGGCAAGATTTGTTCAGAGAGGGATTGCCTTTTCCTTCGTCTGAGGCTGAGAGAGTATGACTTTCCCAAGGTTACTAGTGGTTTTCCATGGTTGAGTGTGGATTTGAACTTTGGTCTCCAGAGTTGCAGTCCAATCCTCAAACGTTTGTATCACACCATGCCGGCTCTCATTGTTTTTGTTGTTGTATACTTGCAAGTCATTTCTGATAGTGAACCTATCATGGGGTTTTCTGGAGCTAAGAGTGTATGATGTGCCCAAGATCACCCAGTGGGTTTCCATGGCTGTGCACAGGACTGAACCCTGCTCTCCAGGGTCATAGTCTAACACTCAACACTATGCTGGCTCTTATATTCCAGATTAAATCACTGGAAGCAAGTGTTTTATCCTGTTTCATTTTTGAGGAGGGGTAAGTCACTGAAGAGAATTAACCCTTGACGTGGGTTAAGCCATTTTAGGCTTTTCTCCTTTAGATTTTCTTTTTCTTTACAAAATATTGGAATAGAAGGGATGTATGGATGAATGCATTCATCAATGTACTTATATCAGGATTCCCCAAACTGTTGGACTTCAACTTCCTACAGCCCACAACCAGCATGGGAAATGTGTAGTGCAATTCGCTCAAACAGCCCCAAGCTGGATTTGATTGGAGAGCTGGGCCAAAATTAACAAATGGAATTGAAACAGTGAGACATGTAAGGTATTACATTTGGCCGGAAAAAAGAAAAACACCATGAAATATCTAGTTATTTCATGGATGGCACCTAGTCTGAAAGCAGTAAATGCCAAAAGGATCTTGGGGTCTTAGGAGACTATAAGCTAAGTATAATTTAGCAGTGTGATGTGGCAGCCAAAAAAACAAATGCAATTCTAGGCTGCATTAACAGGAGTGCAGTGTGCCCTCTTCTGGTGCAACCTCCACATGTACGAATGCAAGGTCACGTGAAGCATTGTATCCCATTAAAGTCAGTGGATGTGACCGGCACAGGTTCATGCTGCCACGGGTAAGCACAATTTGTGTCCATTGACTACAATAGGACATGATGCTCACACCTTTTGTTTTACGTGGAGGTTCCTGGAATGGAACCCCACATATACAGCAGGTGCATTGTATAGTTTTCAGGCTGGGGAAAGCAACAGTACCACTATATTTCGCTTAGATCTACCAGGAATACTGTGTTCAGTCCTGTGGCACCAAAGTTCAAGAGTAATTGCAATAAAGTTCAAACAAGATATTGACAAGGTGGAATATCTCCAGAAGAGGGCAACCAAGATGGTAAAAGATCTGGAAACCAAGACCTATAAGAAACAATTTAGGGAGCTAAGTATGATTTTGCTTGCAGAAGAGATGACTGAGAGGTGATAAGATAGCCATCTTTCAAGGTCTGAAGGGTTGTCATGTACAAGATGGACTGATCTTGTTTTCTTCTGCCCCACACACCAGAACATGAGCCATAGGATTCAAACATCAAGAAAAGAGATTCAAGTTGAACATTAGAAAGAACTATTCAGCCCTGGAACATGCTACCTCAAGAAGATGGAATCTCCTTCTTTGGAGGACTTTAAACAGAGGGATGGCCATCTCTTGGAAGTGTCTTAGCTGTGTATTCCTGAACAGGGTTGGACTAGATGGATTTCGCTATTCCTCCACAGTGACCTTATCTTTCAAAACTGTCCCTGGAAGCTTGCAAAAAGTACATTGCAAGCAAAGAACAACATTAGATGTGATTGCTTTGAAAAAGTTATCAAAAAAGGGACTATTTGGGAGCAAGACAATGGTCATGATGGTAAATAGCAAAACTGTACTTTTCCCACCAACTGTCCCAGAAGCCTTACCCCAAACGTGTCTTCCTCTGGCTTATGCGTCACCGTGTTGAGAGGGCTGGGACTTGGACTGTACTCAACTGAAATCCAAGAAGCAAAGACAAAACATTTATTCAATATTTAAAAAAAAATGTGAACACACTTAAAAATGCTATACTGTAAATAATTACATACATATATATATATGTGTGTGTGCATGTAAATTATTGTGTTAAGAACCTGTGAATATGCTCCACTGATTTATCCCCACATTATCATTCTTCTTCCTTCCATTTATAGCAACCTCATGTATTTACTCCAGTTTTCTCACAGAACTTCACCCCATTACCAAGTCTCCTGCGCCTTTCAGCAGACTTTATGATTTTTTTTTTCATTTGTTCCCTCCTAAAACTTCCTCCCAAGATAACTTTGTGGAATCCTCTTCCACCCTCTTTTCTTCAGAACGCTCCTCAACATCCATCTCTTTTGGTCTGCTCTGTAATACAGGCCCAGTGCCACCATTAGGCAAGATCATATATTAATACTAATATGAATACAGTTCACCCTCCATATTTGCTATAGTTAAGGGCCCAGAACCCTCACAAAAGTGGAAAATGTGCAAATATCAAACTATGCATCTATGCGAACAGGGCTGAGGCATGGTGGGGACTACAGGCTCCCAGGGCCCAAACCATGTAAAGCAAAGGAGAGGGAAGGAGCACGAGTCTACATGGTGGCACTATAGTTTTTGTCTCTTGCCCATTTCCTTCCTTGGGTGGGTGGAAGAGCATCAAGAGAGGATTTGTGGTACTGAGAAACTGGGCTATAAGCCATCCTTAGCAGGCCATGCAGTGGCTGGTGGAAAACCAAGAAGACCAGGGCTGGATTTTAAAGGTTATGTGGCCTGATTGGAGACCTGGAGAGAGAAGGTTCCCCAGAAAGGAGTGCCTAAGATATGGGGGGCAGGGGTTGGAGAAACTCACGAATAATCAAATTCGTGAAAGTCAAACCCACAAATATGGAGGGCTGACTGTGCTACTAAAAATAATCATTCCCTATCTACCTATCCCTATAGATCAAGGTGAGAAAGAGCAGATTAAAATATAACCACATAAGACCCTTTAAAAATATGTAACACCAATTAAAAATACATAATTAGTTACAAGAGCATAATATCAATTAAAAGAGCATACATATTAGAAATAATCAATTCATAACTGGAAAGCTCCTAATTAAAAATCATACGGATAGACCTGCCCAAAGGGATGGCCTTTCAAGCTGTTTTAAACTCAGACATCATCCCCAGCTGTCGGATCTCTTCTGGCAGGTCATTCCACAGTTTGGGGGCAGCTGAAGAAAAACGCTTCTGGGTACCAGTTGCCCAGCCTAGCTAGTGCTGGCTGACTGAAGTAAATGCATCCCTGGGGTTGTGGGTTACACAAGGCAGGTTATATGAATACCCACATTCTTGTCAGAGTCCCTGGCTTCTGTATATTATTTTATTTTCCCCAGCACTCAAAGAAGCAATAGACACTGAAACCGTAAGTATCTGAACGACTGCTTTGGGAATCTTCTTAAGAAACACTTTGGATGTCTGTATTTTTTGCTCTAAAATGAACATTTATGAACCTGTTTTGACCAAATTTGAAATCTGTGGTTAAGTTGACACCTTGGGCATGTTACACAAGTCCAAGAGTGATCAACTAACTTTGCCTGGGCTGGTTTCTGTTTCAGTTCTTTTTGCATGGAACTTGTGAAATAAATGTTGAGGATTTTAGGTGCAATCATACACAAACTTTAGCCTAATTCAGTTCGTATGCAAAATGACCAGCATCAGCTTGGACAATGAGAGGTAAATTTGCTGGATATTTATCTGCAAGCCTTGGGTTTCTCTCCAAATCTTCTGGGGCTACTTTCTTTCCCTTCAGCATGTATGGTGCCATTTTAACTATATGGGGATCTGAGTAGTGAGAATGATAAACCTACTCTTACAAAGTTTACAGTTTTTCTATTTATAGAGAGAGTTGGCAATTTTGCTGGCAAGGGAGATATCTTTATCACTTCTTTAAAAACCAGAATTTGCCAAAGAGTAGGAAAGAGCGCAAATTGAGAGATTTATCATCTCTGGTTGATGGTTTGGACTGACAATGGTCTGCCCTCTCTATTCCCAAGTCTCTACTAGCACAACATTCTTGGGTACAGTTCGAACAGGATGAGACTTACATGTTACAATTCCATCTGAAATGCCTACAAGACAAAAACAAAACAAAAGGACAAAAAAAAGAAAGAAGCAGCATGGTTATTAGTGCTATCAAACAATATTCACATTACCAAACTCACAGCAACCCCCCACCCCATCTATATTTAAAGATTCTTCTTAATCCAAAACAAGATCCCCCCCCCAGCTGAGTTAAGCTTACATCTCTATTCAAACACTAAGTTTACTAGGTGATCTTGGGCAAGTCAATCACTTTTTCCTTATCGTCATCCCTTCTCCAAGGATTAGGATCAGATAGCTTAGGTTATAACAGGTTAGGTTGAAATACATTGTTAATATGTGCTCCTTTGGGATTTTCATCTGCAAGGAATACATACACATTTGTAAACAAAAATGCATATACAACTTGGATTCAGACAGAACTACAGTGAGCCCTTCTCTTTTGCAGGATAATGAGTGCAAGACACCTGTGATTTTTTTAAAAGTAAATACATATAAAAGTCATGAATGCTATTTTTTTTAATCTGACAACACTTCTCTAGAAATTTCTAGGTCTTCCAGTGCAAGACCATGGAATCACTCTGGAGGATCTAGAGATTCCTGGAGAGAACATATTTTTTCCATGGTAGGAACAAATACAGTAATAATTTTTATTAATAAATAAAATAACCCACAAATAAATCTACAAGTGCTTAATCCACAAAAGTGAAGGGCCCACTGTAAGTTGGTCTTGTCGTATGGATTCCTTGCCTGCCTTTTTGGGCATAAACTTTCCCAATGTGGGATGTGTCAGTGTCTATATAATTTTAATTTCCCTTTTAAAGCTTCACTGTGCATTGCTGATCCGTGCTCTTTGTGCCTCCCTCCTGGAAAAACACGATCAGAGCTGATGGATTGTCAGGAATCCCAATACAGCCACGGGTGACTCTGCTTACCTTTTGTAGGTCAGATCACATGAAGAGCAGCTATCAATTTTAGTGTGAAAGTGTTTGTATGCATGTGTGTGTGTGTGTGTGTATACAACACCAATCTAAACTATTGCATAGTGTCCCCCTTTGTTTCCTTAGCTGATAGTTTATAATTAATGTGATGGCATTTACATTAAAAAAGAGATGCTTTGAAAGAGCTAAGTTGTCAAATCAAATATCACAGCACTCTTTTTAAGTACTCGACTCTCTGTGAGCAAACATAAATGAATTGATGTGATCTAAGAATGTTAATGGGTTTGACTTCAGCTCTGCTTCCTGAACAGAAAATGCTGCTTCGTGTGCAGAAAGCATTGTTTTCTGCACAGAACAGCCATGTGCCAAAGTTTCAAACTGTGAATAGTTTTCAAAAAATGTGGAAAAAAAAAACTTTTGAAAATTTTCTTATAGTGACAAGAAAACTACTACAATTGCTTGTTGCTTCCTTCAAAAAGAAAAGCATAGAGTTACACTCCTGCTATGCATCTTACTTTGCCTGTCCTCACAATGAGCCAATGTATCAGCTTCAGGAACACCCCATTGTTCTTTGCAGGGTTCCTCATTTAGCTAAAGCAGCCCATTCTGAATTGTTCTACCCAGAATAAAGAGCATCCAGTCTATCTCTTTTCAGATTCACATACGCAGCAGACATTTCTAATTTTGTGAGTGCCTCCGTTTGCTGTTAATAGTAAGCAATCTTTCAGCAAACCTGATCTCTTACTATTGCAAGTTCTCCTTGCGAAATAAATAAAAAGATATCTAGATTTTTCTATAACTTGCAATAAAAGACTTTCCCTTCTTTACAAAATGAATTAACCTGTATCTCCCTCTCAAACAAAAAGAAAAAAAAGAAGAAAGGGAAGAAAAACCTGCCACCAGTACTACAATGAAGCCAGCACTTACAAGGTCCAAGAACCATCTTGGTTAGCAATAACATCATCTGGCACTCCTTGAGGTTTCCTTATTTCCTCTGAGCAAACCTGAAATTATTTAAGGTAGACGGAGACGGGAAATGGATTTTCCCAGCAAAAATATATGTTCGAAGTTGTCCCTGTTACAAAGCAAGGATCTGAGATGGTTTCATCTTGAACAGGTAATAAAGACCCTTTAGTTTTATTAAAGATCTGCTTCTGACTGACACAAATGTTGCTACAGCTGAATTGTTAACATGCATTTTTGGACCCTCCTTGGGGGTATGATTTATGGAGACTTTTACAGTTGCTTGCACATGCAAACTAACCACCATACCACTACATTTGAGAAGATGGAGAAGGTCACTGGTGGCAGGAGGGGCTTCCTAGGAATACAGTCAATTATGTAGGGCAAGTCATGAATTGTGCTGAAGAACATGAGAACTCAAATTCCCTCAGACTCTTGAACTGAATCAGAAGGCAGAGGAAAATTTCCAAATCCTTCCTCCTAAGACAATAATAATCCTAAGCGTGTGTCAAGGCAATTGTCTCCAGTCAAGGAGCAGCCACAACACTCACACTGCTCCCAGTTACTCTCTTTCAAGGGAAATATTGGGGAGTAATGCAAAAGGAAAGATGGACTGGTAGGGTGAATTGAGAATGGACACAGGTGAACAGGTCAAATCCAAATTCAAAGAGGTTTTCTTTCTTTTTAAACTTGGAGAATTTCTGTTTGAGACTCATTCAGTCTGAAGTTAGTTTTCATCCTTTTCAAAACACTTGAGCCCCATCTTGGAAATAAGTCCTCAAACATTCCTACCTCACAAAACATTCTGTTAGCCAAACCATATAATCACAACCGCCTATGCTTCATAGACACATATCCCCTGCAACACACCATACCACACTTATTTTTCTTTTCTGTTATCTATATGAAAGTGAAAAGACATTCCATGCATGGTCACCCGGAGAGGTATTTTACTCACCACAGGTGAAGAGAGCCCTGTTTCGGGCACTGGAATACATAGGATGCTGCCTTGTTAGACTCTTGGTCTATCTAAGTCAGTATTTTTATTCATTTACTGACAGGAGTTCTTCAGAGTTTCAAACAGTCTTTCTTCATCCTAGCTGCAAATGCCAGGGATTGAGCCTAGGACCTTTTGCACACAAAGCATGTACTCTACCATTGAGCTGTGATGCCTCCCTATGCATCAGGGGAATCTGAAAAGCTGTTCTGTGCCTGCATGACCTATCCAGGCACATTGCCCTTTTCTAAGTCCTTGACTCATGAGGCTCGACATCTTCAAATAAATATTTCCTTTAGTGCAACACCCAGCCAAAATCCTCGGTACACTCTCCTAATGCCTCTCAGTGACACTCAAGCTTATACACGACATGGGAAAGAGAGCCAGATATCTACGAGCCCATGAGCAGAGCGCACTAAAACCTGATGCGAAGAGAACCTGACATGACTTTCAAGACCGAGGGTGCCTGGAATGATTAAGCAGGGCTCACTGTGAAAAGTGGCATCTGAAACGCACGGCAAAGGATAGGACAGCACAAGCCCCAGGGAGGGTTGCCAGCAGAGCCTGGAATGAACAAAAAAATTCAGTTGACAAAGAGGGATTTGGTTATGTGGAGGCACCATTTGCCGAATCAGCACTTTCTCATCCTGATGTAGGTCACCACAACGCTTGTCTTGGGAGAGCGGATTTTTTAAAATTCTTTTTCTGACAGAAGTTAAACTTGCTTTTAAAACCCAGGTCAGCAACTTTATTTGTGGAAGAGAGGGAGGGCAGTTTTTAAGAAGTGACACTTTGAGAAGACTAGTGGGCCAGCACTTTAATCTATTTATTTCTTAATACGGTATTGAGATCTATCCTCAGTTCTTCAAGAATCTAATCAAGGTGATTCACTGTAAACTTTTTTTTTTTTTGAATCATGGACTAAATAATATGTTAGACAGCCAGCATGGTATAGTGGTTGGAGCATTAGACTATGACTCTGGAGGCTTGGCCATGGAAGCCCAATGAGGTTGCCATAAGTTGGAAAGGACATGAAGTCACAAGGGCACATGGCAGCAACAACAAATAATATATTAAAATCAGATTTAAAGAGCAACTGTCTCAATGGTGCATTCATACAAATAAAATGCAAGCCAGAATGGGGCCATTCTATAAGAACTTCATTTCTAAATAGACCCTTGGAGTCTATTTTTGACTGGGGAAAAAAGTTTTTTTTTCCTTCCAAAGTTTTGGGGTCCAGGTAAGTCTAGGGCAGTGGTTCTCAACCTGTGGGTCCCCAGATGTTCGTGGACTTCAGCTCCCAGAAGCCCTGAGCATTGACCATAGTGGCTGGGGCTTCTGGGAGCTGAAGTCCACGAACATCTGGGGACCCACAGGTTGAGAACCACTGGTCTAGGGGATCAGTGAGCTACATAAGATCTGTCAAAGGTCACACGCTCCCTGTGGTCCAAACACTCCTCCTCATGCTCTGGAAGTTAATGTACTCTGGTGGAGGACCTCTGATAATAATCCCACTCCCCAAAATTTGCTGGACAGTATGTTCAGAAGGACCCTTGTCCACTATATGCTTTGAATGCAAAGATTTCAGGTTTAAACCACAACAATTTTCATTAAAAGAAGCAGGTAGGTCATGGGAGAGACTTCCTGCCATTAACCCTAAAGAGTTTCTGTTGTCCAAAGAGCTAGATCACAGTGGCCAACTTTGCTAAGTGAGGAAAACATGTCCGCCTCCCTGGACCTGTCAATGCCTATTTGTCCATCCTTGGATAATTATTATTATTTCTTTTTAGACTTCAAGTGACTAGAACTTCACTGCTTCTTTTTAGAGAAACCTTTGGAAGTGCAAAGCAAGGCTGCATGAAGCTTCTAGGACGGCAATTCTTTTCTGACCATTTGTCATAATTCACTTGGAGGACAGCAGAGAAGTAGCAGTCCAGAGGTCAAGAGGCCAAGGAATCAATCAATAACCAGGGAAACCAAGATGGGGAAAAGGACACACAGAAGAGGAGTCAGAGTCCAGGTCCATGTTTTCAGAAAGCAGGGGAAAGTCTTCAAGGTGGCTTGGATGTCTTTCACACAGGGTGAGAGATGGACCTTGCTTCCAGCATCCAAAAAGTGTTTGCTGCCTCACAGGGTTTTCTTGCCAAGATTTGTTCAGATGGGGTTTGCCGTTGCCTTTCTCTGAGGCTGAGAGAGTATGACTTGACCAAGGACACCCAGTGGGTTTCCGTGGGAGATCAGGAATGCAAACTCTAGTCTCCAAATTCATAGTCAAACCACTGAACCACACCCTAGGGAAAACCTATCACAGGGTTTTATGGGGCTGGGAATGTGTGATGCACCCAAGGTCACCTGGTGGGTTTCCATGGCCAAGCAGGGAATTGAACCCTGGTCTCCAGGAATCCAAGGCTCAAACCACTACACCAGGCTGGCTCTACATTTTACATTACTGCTGTGCTAAAACAAGGGACACATGTTTTCAGGGCCCTGGCAAAATATCTCCTCCTCTTCAGTGGTTTTCACAGTACATTACAAAGAAGGGTAAAGGGAATATATGTTGGCGAAAAAAACATATTCCTAATTTTTTTTGGAATATAGCAGTTCTCTGTCTTGATACAGTCAGGTTAGGTTGTTGACAAGGGACAGAATCTGACCATACGCATTACTTCCAAAGCAACATACAGCTGCATTAACATTCCAGCCACAGACTGGAAGTACGGCAAAATTTTTACCATCTGCACTGGAGGGCAGTGACATGACCTGCCCAGGAAGGCAACAGCAGAAGGCTTAATTGCCTGAACAATGGAGATTAATTATCTCTCCACTCTTTCCCCCTCCCCTGCCAAGTCACAGCAAATTGGTCAAGCAATGGCAGCAAGCTGACATGCACAAAAGAGAGAGAGAGAGAAAAAAAGGATACTATGAATCATCTTTTGATTTTATTTATTTATTTAGCCTGTTGGATTGTCTACTTTTTCTCAGGAAACAAAAATGCCTCATCAAAATTTAGCAAAATGCAACTTCTTTCATCTTCTTTTGTCAGGTTGCAATGTATCACTGTCATAATATTTAAGAGACTAAGGTAGGTGGAAGACCATTTGAGGGCTTGAGTATTGTGTATTCGAATGCACACACTTAGCAAGCGAGAAATGAGTTGGGTCTGCCCTGAGCACCAGAGTGCAGGTGACACTGAGCAGGTGTCCTGGGACCATGGTGGGTGGGAGTACAACACCCCCTTTTTGTACCCATAAAATTAAGACACTTTGGAGTGGTACTGGCATGGACCTCATGGTCCTTATAGATTCAAGTTGCACCCATTGTTTAATGAATCCTGGAAGTGCCACAGGAATGGAACTACAAGTGGGGGACTTGGACAACCCCATCACGTTTGTCCAGATGGACAGCTGAGAAATGCAAGGGGGACTAGTGAAGCAGCAAAGACCCTCCGTGCACTTGAGAGGCCATGACCACTGGGAGATTATCCAATTTGTATCAGCCTCCATTGTCACCTATCCATTGTACTCAGTCTGAACTGGCTTAAATTGTATGACCCCCACATCAGATGGAGTACTAGGACAGTTTTCCAGTGGAGGGATGTGCCTCCATACTTGGGCCATTTGCTGCCAGCAGGGAACCAACGTAAAGACTGACAGGGCCTAGCAACCCCATATCTTGCCTGTTCGAGATATGAACTGATCACTCCAATTTAATGGCTCTACAGACCCCCTGCAAATTAAGTCGTAAACAAGAGTGGTGAGCCAAGTTCTTCTATAAATTCAAGTTCACCATTAAGTACTTGCCTGGGAAAAAGAACTCCTTGGTGGGCATATTGTCCCACTTGCCCCAACATGAATGCAGAAGGCCAGACATGATAGACACAACAACTGGGATAGGCAGTCATCATGCATAGTCAAGCTCAGGGAAAACAGAAATCCCATGATGTCCCTGAAATGTTGTTAGATAGCCGTAATGAGGCCACTAAGCAGGATAATTGGGCAAAGGAACACAAATCTGAACTCACAAACCAGGGGGGTATGGTGCAAAAGAGGGTAAAATCTATGTTCCCATCATGTTAAAAAGTTAAGATCTTCTAGAACTATCATAATGTCAAATGAGCAGGGCACTTCAGGTTTGTCAAAATATCTGATACAAAGGGACTATTGGTGACCCAACCATGGTAAGATGCAGAGCGCTATGTGAGGGGGTGCCAGTCTGCGTCCAAAGCAATCCAGTGGGAAGGAAGCCTTGTGGACTGCTATAACCACACCCCACTCTCTCCCCACCATCGATCAGCATGGACTTCGTCACCAAGTTGCCTAAGAGTAACCAAAAAAGCCTATACTTTGGATGGTTACAGACCTGTTTTGTAAACAAGTTCACTTTGAGCCCTGCAAGTCCCATCCAACTGCCACACAAACAGCTAAATTGTTCCTGTAACATAGGTACAGACTACATGGGGTGCCCCATAAGATAATCATGGATTGTGACAGTCAGTTCATCTCCCAATTCTGGAAAGCATTTTTAGTATTATTAGGAGCAGAGCAAGCCATGAATGTTGCCAACAGCCCTAAGACCAACAGACAGACAGAGAGGGTCAACCAAGTATCAGAGGAATATTTGCACTGTTATATATATTACCAGCAAAATAACTGGGACAGGTTAATTCCATTTGCTCAAGTGGCCTACAATAATGCAGACCACCAAAGCACAGGACTTGCTCCATTTGGAATTGTGTATGGCCAAGCCCTGAAACATTTGCCACCCCTTAAGCTCATCCAGACTGACCTGCAGTTGGCTGCTAAATGGGCACACAAAGTGAAAGCAGCTTGGCCTGGACTGTGCTAAAAACATATACAAAAATTACGCTGCTCAAAAGAGAAGCAAGTGTTGAGACATTAACCTAGGGGACCAGGTGTACTTGTCTATCAAATTCATCAAATGCACACAGCCTTTAAAGAAGATGGGACCAAAATATTTGGGGCCATTTAAGACCAACAAACCAATAAAGGTGGTGACAGCTGAGTTGAAACTACTCAAATCTTACTGGCAAATCCATCCTGTGTTTCATTTCAGCCAGCTCAAGCCAGCCACCAGGACTGACAATTGGCAACAAGCCCAGCAGCACCATCTCCACCTGCCATGGTTGGGTAAGACCAATATTTTGAGATTTCTGAAATTTTGGATTCCAGAAACAAAGAAGATGCCTGCAATATTTCATTAACTGGAAACCTTTGTTGCTACTGAGAGAGAGTGGGTGGATGCAGGACATGTTAGGGCACCTAGACTAACAAAAAAAAAAAAAATCGACATGACGTACTCATACAGGTTGAAGGGGAATACAAGTTAAACACCACTGTAAGCCTCAGAGTGTGTTCATGGATATTGGGTCATCCAATAGATGACATCTTTTTGGGCATTGCAGTTCCAGGTACAATTCAAAATGCTGGTTATCACCTATAAAGCCCTGTATGGTTCAGATTCAGACTATTTGAATAAAATAACTCTGGGAAGCATGATGTTAGGAAGGCAGGGCATTAGAAATTTAGTAAGTGGGGTAACTTGACACTCTACCCAACTACAATTTCTAGAATTTACTAGTGGTAGCCAGGCAAGAAGGTCCCTCTTGGAATATACATTTCTGTTTCTTATTTTCAGATAACAGATTAGGTTCTATAGCTGTTCAGGACATGCATATCAATATGTTTGTGTTAAATAAACAGAAACATATGTTAAAAAATCATCAACAGCAGCACTCAGCAAGGTATATTAAATACATCTTAATTACTTGCATAGAGAGGATTTCAAGCCACTGTTGAGCATTGGCTTATCCTTAAAGCACAATAGGATGACACCTTAAAGCTCTGATCTCCAAAAAAGGCTTACCTGTGTGCTAAATACTATCTAATCCTCAAGAAAATGTATGACATTACATGCTAGTTAAATTAAGCGCTTCTTTTCATCAAAGGGTGTTATATACAGATTCTGATGGAAAGAGCCCTAAACATATTGTGCTCAAAACCACCAAACAGTTAATACAAAGCATTAACTCCATTTTAAAGGAGAAGGATGCAGGCAGGAAGCAGACATTGATGGACCAGAAAGAATGAGTCTGCTACATCTCCAAAAAGCATTGTCTTTTCTTTTTCCCAGTTCAAAACTACCTAAATCTCTGAAGCTGCCTTTTTTCTTGTCAACCTATTGGCCCATCCCACTCACTATTGTCTACTCTGACTGATAACAGCTCATCAGTGTCTTAGGCAGAGCAATGTATTCCTGACCAACTTCCTGATCCTTCTACCTGGAAGTGGTGGGGTTTGAATCTGGCACCTTCTCTGTACAAAGCAATGTCCTACTCTGCTTTGTTAGTTGAATCTACTTGAGAATACTGATGGCAGTGGGCTGCTTAATCAAAAATCTATACATATGCATTTTCTTAATCTGAGGCTGGATCCACTCCAAATTTCATCAAACAGGTTCAAGGACAGGCAAGAGCAGACTAAACCACTAGTGTAAAAAAACAAAACTGTACTGATGAATAATGGATGGAGAAGGTGGTTCACAACAACGAAATCTTGTCATCCTGCCTACCAGGGAGGGCCCTAATTCACAATGAACATGCTCTAGAGACCACCAAAGATCCTAGCCCACACTCCATGTAACAGGGGAAGCCAGGATACGGGTCCAAAGCTGTAGTATTTACAGTACGGTTGCAAGATTACAATTGGCTAGAGTTTATCATGATTCTAGGAATGCTATGCAGTGTCTGCTTGGACAATTAGCTGGCTCATATGGCAAACTTTCCTTCTGTTTTTCTTTAAATAAGGACATTTACGCAGTAGCCTGTTATAGTGCTATTATTCCACTTTCAACATCCTATGAAATCCTGGGGTTTGCAGTTTAGGGAGGGGCCAGCCAGCCCCTGCCTAAACTGCAAACCCCAGGATTCCATAGGATGTTGAAAGTGGAATAATAGCGCTATTACAATCCAATGTGGAAATGGCCCACATCTCCATTCCTTCTGGAAACCAAGATATAAGGAGTAAGTAGGGTCCTGTCCTCTTGCAAGTGATGAGCCTGTTCTGCCTTTCAGTATTTAGCCAATGAGTAAAGTCTCACAGCTTGCTTCATAGAGACCTTAAACTGTAGAGTGAAACTCTCCAGGGTAAATGTTGGTGTTTTTGAGGAAAAGCCTAGTCTGCTTGTAGGAAGCTGAGGTCTATTTTTCACATAGCTGCAGGTACAGAAAAGCACAGAAAGGAATGGATCAGGGCCACAGAAATGAGTAAGTAGAAAATGCAACCAAAGCACTTGGGCAAAGCACCATAATATCATAAGATAATAATTCCTATTTAAGGTGTCATGGAATTTATTGTCTTTGCTGCAAAATGTTACTCACAGCAATGTTATTTCTATTTGATTGGGTTTCAAGAAAAATACAAGGCCATTTCTGCACTACACTGCTGTTATTCCTCTTTCAACACCTTGCGTATTCCACGCTGTGTAATTCTGGGGTTTGTGGTTTACTGAGGCCAGAGAGCTCTCTGGTTGAGAATTCCAAATGCCCCTCCCTAAACTGCAAGCCCCAGGATTCCATAGGAGGTTGAAAATGGAATAATAGCATTATGACAGTGTAGGGCAGAAATGGCCCAAGTTCCATTTCATTTTCCAGAGGCTTCTCAGAAGCTGTGCTGGGTGCTAAGAGAAGGAAGGAAGGAAGAAGAACCAAGACAAGAGGATGGATAAAGAGAGACAGAATTTTATTGAGGTAGATGGATGCTTCCTGTGGATCTTAGTTGTCAGGAAAAAGTTTTCAATAAAACAGAAATAGTCCTTTGGGTGGTCTATTCCATGGTTACTTGTCTTATACATGTGGTATAGCACTCTAAACTATTGACTCATAAGTCAGCTTACTAATTTCTACTAAATCAGACCTAAACCTAAGTGAATGTACACAAGAGATTTATATATTTGTATTTATAAGAGCACTACCTAACTCTTTGTAGTTGTTGCTGTTGTGTGCCTTCAAGTATTTTCTGACTTATGGTAACCCAAAGGCATCCCTGTGATAGAGTTTTCTGAGGCTAAGAATATATGTGTACCCAAAGTTCCTGTGGCCATGCAGGGAATTGAACCCTGGCACTCGTGTAGGGATGTGGGGCAGAAGAGCGAATTTGCCCCAGATGGCAATGTTTTTGAGGTCTCCTGGCCTGTAACCATGCCCTTGTGTGCCCTGGCCACACCCGCATGCACCGTGGCCATGCCCCCACACACCGCAGCCATGCTCCTGCGCATAGTGGACATGCCCCTCGTGCCATAGCCCTGCCTCCTCCTGCCCCCCCTCCACACACTCCAAACTCTACCACTGAACCCTTGTCTCCAGGTTTATAATCCAATGCTCAAACCACTACACAATGCTGGCTGTCACACCTGATTCTTTACTGCAGTGTAAACCTTAGCAGGGAAACAAAACAGTAGTTATGGGTGGTTGGGTCTATGGGGGTAAAAAGACAGATTTATAGAGATGTGGAAATAAAAGATACAGGTGTTTGAAGTGGGGGGAGTAAGTCTTCCTGTGTTGTTAGGTAAAATGAGGGGCAGGGCTACTGTCTCTTTAATGGTTGTGCAGAAGAAGACAATTCAGGAAATGCTGGTTGTCAGGCAAGCAACACCTGCTGAAAGTCTCTCGTAAATTAAAACCACCAGAAACAAAAGTTTTGCTGCTGCTCTGCACAGTATTAGCAATTACCATTTATCCTCACAAAAACCCCGTAAGGCAGCTTTGGCTGATCGATAATGACTGGCCAAAGGTCGCTCAGTAAGCTCACGACTAAGCTGGGATTCGAATGTGAGTCTTCTTGTCTCATGTCTAGCACTCTTAACTATTATACCAGCTTTCTCAGATCAGTGCTAGTATATAAATTCTGTCAAGGCTGAAACTTAACAGCAGAAAAATAAGACAACACTTAATATACTTAATTTGCATTATATGGAAATCTTCACACTGTACTTTGCATACTTGATATTTGTATAACATGCTAATTTGGCTGACAGGTTTTCAGGAACTGGAATATGACAACACAATTTTAGAGACTGTGTTTATTCTTATTCTTATTCTACAAGATCAAGCATTGTGTAGAGGTCTGAGAGTTGGATTATGACCCTGGGGACAGGGTTCAATCTTGCCCACTGGGTGACTTTGGACACATCACACACTCTCAGCCCCAGAAAAGCCCATGATAGATTCATCTTTGTCATAAGTCAAAAAAAATGACATGTAAGCATGAAATGAAACGACTTATTATTTGCAGAAAATGCTAGAATAAAGGCCTCCTGCATGACCTGAAGTTGGAAATGGATTGGTGGGAAGGCTTATTTGGTTAACAGCTTCACTCTTAAGGGTGAAAAGGGGGAGAATCCACCCTTAGAAACTAAGCTCTGCCTGATATGTATACCTCCTCTACATGTAGTAATGTAACTTTTCAAGCCCACTAGGACCATCAAAGACATCACATTTTTTTTTTACATGAACTTTTCCCTTCTGTGTGAATCATAGACTCCTAGAGATGCAAGGGACCACAAGGGCCATCTAATCTAATCCCTGACAGGCAGGAACACACATCTAAAGCATTCCTTTAAACAACCTCTGTTTAAAGACCCTCAAAGAAGAAGAGTCCAGTACCCTCTGGAACAGTCTATTCGATTGTTGAACAACTCTTACGATGTCTAAGTGCTTTCTCTCTCTCTCTCTCTCTCTCCTCTCCTTCTCTCCCTCTCTTGTAATTTCAATCCATTGCTTCTCCTTTTAGTCTCTGGACCAGCAGAAAATAAATTAACTCCATCTTC
Organism: Iguana delicatissima; assembly: GCA_948472985.1. Lineage (NCBI taxonomy): Eukaryota > Metazoa > Chordata > Lepidosauria > Squamata > Iguanidae > Iguana > Iguana delicatissima. Next base: position 480,655 of record CAOKZL010000809.1, on the reverse strand, counting down.
TACATGACATTCCTTCAGATATTTAAAGGTAGAGGTCATGTTACATTTCTATTTTCTTTCCTCCAAGCTAAACATACCCAACTACTTCAGTCATTCCTGATAAGGCATGGTTTCTAGACCTTTGATCATCTTGGTTTCCCTTCTCCAGACACATTCCAGCTTGTCAATAGCCTTTTTGAACAGTAATGCCCAGAACTGGACATTGTATTCCAGGTGAGGTCTGACCAAAACAGAATAGTGTCCACTACTACTTCCTTCAGTTTGGACACTATACTCTCATTGATGCAGGACAGAATTGTGTTAGCTTTTTGGGCTGCTGCATCATACTTTTGATTCACATTTAGGCTGTGGTCTACTAAGACATCTGCCACACACACCCCTACCCCAGGATCTTTGTCACATGTACTGCTTTCAAGCCATGTGTTCCACCAGCCTATATTTCTGGATTTCATTTTTTTTCCTGCTTAGATATGTACGTTTATCCCTGTTAAATTCATTTTCTTACCTTTGGCCATGTCGAGGTCATTTTGAATTTTGTTCCTCTCCTCTGGGGTATTAGCTACTCCCCACCACCACAAATTTGGTGCCATCTACAAATCTTATAAGCACGCTTGTGTGTGTCTACGACCCTGCACACATACATATGTATCAGGTCTATTTGTGACAGAGTTAACCTGATCACACAGGGAGATGGAGCATGCTAGTTCTGCCCCATTCCTCTTCCCCTCTGCATGCAGAGAAAGCCAGTCTGAAGAGAGCAATGTCCTCTATGTGTGCAGCCTCTCTGGGTGATTGGGAATCCTGACCAGATGGTGTGGAAAGTTTCCCATGCATAGGCCATTTCCATATTAGCCTGTTATAGTGCTATTATTCCACTTTCAACATCCTATGGAATCCTGGGGTTTGCAGTTTAGGGAGGAGTTTAGGCCTCTCCCTAAACTGCAAACCCCAGGATTCCATAGGAAGTTGAAAGTGGAATAACGGCACTATGAACAGGCTAGCGCAGAAATGGCCACAGTAGAAGCTCTCCTTTTTCAATTCATTTTTGACTTCACATGGAGAGCAACAAGGGAAGGGGCAGGATAGCCTGTTCCCTCTCCCCATGCATTCCCGTTGGGGTGGCCAGGTGATAAACAGGATAAGACTTCTTGTACCTTTAATAGCTGTGTCGTCACCATGGTGTAGTGGTTCAAGTATTGGACAACAACTCTGGAGACCAAGGTTCAAATCCCCACTCAGCCATAGAAGCCCACTGGGTGACCTTGGGCATGTTACACTCTTTCAACTTCAGTAGACAAACCTCCTCTGAACAATCTCGGCCAAGAAAACCTCATGGTAGGTTCACCTTAGAGTCGTCGTAAGTCAGAAATGACTCAAAGGCACCCAACAATAGCAAAAAAAGAGGGAACATCATGTAAGCAACAACTATTGAAATTACCACCTATGGTTAAGCTCTGCCCTATGCCTCCAGTTAACCTTAAATCTGGTTAATCCTCGCTCAAACACAAGGGCAAGGATATACAGAAACATACACACACGCCATGTATAGGTTTGCTATGCACCTATTTTATTGACACAAGTCCCTTGTTTAAAAGCATCACCTATTAGAATTGCTATCCAGTTCAAACCGGGTCTAAAGCCTTGAGAAGGTGGGAGAGAAGGGGCCAGTATTGTTTGGTTATGCATCAAAACTTAGGCCATTTCCGCACCCGACCTGATCCCGTTGTCCTTCTGTCATGATCCCAGCAGTGTACTTGCCAGGAAGGGAGTGCAACAGGAATGCTCCCCTCCACATCCAGCCAGCTTCCTGCAGAAGGGAGCATGAGCAATACACGTCTGCTTTCCACAGTGCAGGAAGGCTCTCTCCCTTGCTGCCTTGGACAAGGAAGGGCCTCCATGCTTCCTGCCCTTCCACATGGCCGTGAAGAATTGAGCATCACACAATAGTGGATGCGTAACAGATTTATTCTGTCAAGTGAATATCCTGCAGTCATGATGGGTGGGTGTAGGAAGGCAGCAGGACTGTGATGACATCATGCAGAAGCATAACCCATAGACCACTTCCATCCCACCCCCATAGTGAGACAGCCTTGTCAGGTGGAAATGGCCTTAGACCAGACTGTGAAAACACACAGACCACTTGGTCACAGGCTTGTCCATAATCTCATTTTAAATCAGGGACAAAACACCTTTGCCTTCCAGATTTTTTGGACTAAATTCCTGAACACAGACTGGGGCTACAAGAAGCTGACTTCTAAAATGCTGGGAGGACCAAAAGTTTTCCAGTTCTTTGCTTAATTCCCACTTAACAAATGTTCATCTATACATCTAAATTAATATCTGTACATTTTAGGAAACCGGTCCCTTCTTTTGTCTTCCCTGGCATTGTATTTCCTCTATTCTGAGTTACCCTCATCCTACATCTGGGAAACTAGCACGTGTGGAGAAAGTGTTCCAGCTTAACATTTCCCTGCTGAACTAATTTCACACAAATGAAATTGTTTTCCACCAACTTAACTATGTTGTTTCCCATCCGCAGCGGTAATGTCCAGAAATGGGTTTTCAAACCTCATTTGCTATTTGTGTAATCTAGGCCTCAGATAGACAACTTATCAGTCTTAAAGCCTGAAATACATTTTTTTTCTATGCCATCTAAATTGGCTAGGACCTCTGCAGACAGCTATTTCTCCGAGGGAAGGATTTAGGTTTTAATGGGCTATATCTCATGTACAGAGAAGGCTCCATGTACAGTGAGGTATAAATAATAAATTAGAATACCATTGGTATCACGCTCTCTATATATAGTAAAATGTCCCATTTTGCTGTGGGAGACAGCAAAGGGCGCTCTGTTTTCTCACGACAGCATTCCAGATGGCAATAAGCATGTCTAACTCAAAAATTTAATTTAATACAAGGGCCTGTTTAAGCCAAAATTGGAAGCGCACACAATCTCTGTTACTCCTCTTTTTTTTAAAAAAACTACACTTCACAAATATAACTTTGCTTGGTATTTCCTCTTACGGAGAGGCAGAATAAAAAAAGACAAATGGATACAGGCCATTTCCACACTACACTGTTATAGCGCTATTATTCCACTTCCAACACCCTATGGAATCCTGGGGTTTGCAGTTTAGGGAGGGGCATTTAGAATTCTCATCCAGAGAGCTCTTTGGTCTCAGAATTCCACAGGAGGTTGAAAGTGGAATAATAGGACTATAACAGTATAGTGCAGAAATGATCATAGAAATAAAGCCCCTGACCTCAAGTATGGGCAACTCCTGGCCCTGTAAATTAATGGTTCCTGTCCCTATGTCCCCCAAAAGAGTCTCCTTCTTTCTTGCAACCAAGGGGAACAGTCAGAGGAGACATTCCCAGGTATGACTATGTCAGCTAAGATTAAGAGCTCCAAAGCAGACATCTCTCCTTTTCTACCCGAAGTGGGAGGTTACGACTGTGCAAGCCGATTGCAACCTCACTCTATTTCTGAAACCATTATCATTTTGTTTGTTCAGATCACTGACTTAAATCTGAGTCCACCCCCCACCCACACAAGGACATAGGTCTGTCCACAATGAAATAGGGACTTTGCAAGGTGGCCAATAGTCTAGGTGTGATCCCCTAACTGTGGCTGACTGGTATGTATGTGACTTATTTAGGGAAGGAAAAGGCAGCTCCACCTCCATTTGAGGAATTTAAATTTTCACTTATTCCAGTCTGGCATGTGAGAACAAATAATTTCAGAAGTTTTCTCTTATAGCCTTTCTGCACTGCACCTGGGGTTTGTAGTTTACTTGAGGCCAAAGAGCTCTCTGGCTGAGAATTCTAAAGGCCCCTCCCCAAACTACAAAGCCCAGGATTCCACAGGATATCGAAAGTGGAATAATAGTACTATAACAGTGCAGTGTGGAAAGACTCTGAATCTCAAAGAAAGTAAAATTGACAGAGTCTTCTACCCCAAGAAAGAAAGAAAGAAAGAAAGAAAGAAAGAAAGAAAGAAAGAAAGAAAGAAAGAAGAGAGAAAAGAGAGAGAGAGAGAGAGAGAGAGAGAGAGAAAGATTTATAGAACTGTAGGTTGTCAGTCTCTCACTTGGAAAGGGTTTCTCCAGGAAGTGCCCTCTGACCGTCTGGTTGGCTGTCCCCAGATAATTGGTGGCCACGATGGTGTAGTTGCCATTGTTGTAGTGTGTTGGATGGTTGAAGAGCAAGCAGCCATCGGAGACTTCCCCCTCCTGGAAGAGTTCCATTCGTATGAACTCTGTCTCCCTGAGAACCTGGCCATTGTACAGCCAATGGATTTGAGGCGGAGGGTTCCCATGCACCGAAAACTCAATGCAATGCTCCATGTGCCGGATGGGCTCCAACAGGCTGATAATGCGGGGAGGATCTACACAATGGAAGAGATAGGCATAATGTGAATGGTAGTCCATAAAAAGCAAACCCATCTGGAAAGTGAAATCTTTCTGGAAAATGTGGGATGAGCCGAACAAACATTTAATCTATACTGTGTGGGAAGGTGTGAGATAAAAGTTGAAAGACAAAGGTGTATCTGTCTTCTTTGCATATATGGGGTGGAAGAGATTTTAGGAGGAGATCCCAACTCCAAAACTTTCCCCTACACTCCAAAGGGTCACTCCATCCAGCTTACTTAAGTCCTCCATCCTGCAAACAGAGGACCTAAGCAAGCTTGAACCAGACAATTCCAATTTGTGGAATGTGGGCAGGGGTAGGGATAAAGAATACAAAAACAGAAGCTTGTTTTTCAGTGAGTGCAGGTGGAGTCAGGTAGAATTAGAGACAGGAGCAGAGCAAAAGGAACAGAATAAATCTTGAGAAGAACAGATGAGATGGGGGCCAGTCAGGAATAGAGAAAGGGATAGGAAAGAAGGAATTTCTGTTTCATGAGAGTTCAGAGGGTGGAAAGAATTCAGGAAAAAAGTGTTTCTTTGTTTTAAGTGAAGTGTTACCTCATTCTGTGTACAGAACCAGCATCAGGCTGCATATTTAACCCATGTGCTATTCAATAAATCAATACTGTTTTCATTTTCTACATCTCTGTCTGGATGCGTTCATTTAAGAATTATTGAGGAAGACTGGTCACACACTACTACACTGAACCCAATGAGTAACATCTGCTTGTATATTGTGAGTGTCATTGAGGACTAAGAAGCAGACCCAGGAAGGGTTTTTAAGGGTACAAGGGCAAGGTGAGTGATAGGAGCCCATAGTTAGAACAATAGGGTCAACCACAATAGGGAAAGTGCAACTCCACTTTCAAGACTTGCAAATGAGGCAGGGGATGGTGGTGGTATTAACACCTTAAATGTGAAGGAAATGGAGAACCATCTCATACAAGCTCCCAACACACTAAAACTAGAGAGCATGGGCATTTGTTACTTATAATTAATTGAGCATCACTTCATGCCCTTTAAATGAGGCTCCCCCTCTTCTGAGTCCATTCTGATGTAGCAACTTATCTCATTACTTTTAATCTTTTACCATGCTGGCTGATACTTACGAGAGCTGTAGCCCAAAATCTCTAGAGGGACCTAGATCAGGGAAGGCTGCTTTGAACTAAGCTTGGTGTTCACTGTCAGGATAGTGAAAGGTTATGGGTTGGGTCCTCACACTTCACCAGACTTCCAACGTATGCTTGTGAATGAAGTTGATTCTTTAAATGTAAGTCAGACTTTCCCAACCAGATCCATTTGTCCCAATCTCTCCAGATCCATTTGGCTTCAACTTCCCTAATCTCAAAGCCAGCATGGGAACTGTATCCCTACATGTCTAAAGGTCATCAAGTTGGACCAAGGCTGACACAGAATACAGTCATCCCTCCACATTCATTAGGGTTAGGGGCACAGGACCCCTACGAAAGTGGAAAAAAAACTGTGAATAACTCTAGGCCCTCCCAAACCATATTTAACACACAAAAAAGCACGATCAGTACGTTCAACCTACTGTGGATTCCTTTGAAGGATCAGGGTTCCTTCACAAGGCAGAAGTGGGTGGCTGGTGGGGCTTACTGACACCTCCACTGCTGCCCCGCACCATTTTTAATAGGGACTTACAAGCTTCATTTGCAGTTTCTCAGTCTTACGAGGCTTGCAGTCCCTATTAAAAATGGAATAGGGAAGCAGCAGAAGTGACAGCAAATAACCCATGAATAATCAAATCCGCAAAAGTGAAACTCGCAAACGTGAAGGGCTGACTGTATTTGGACGCTGTTGTACAGAAAAACACACAATAATTAGAATGGGTACAAACCTAAGAATGATAACTATCTTTTTTTTAATAATAATAAAAAAAACCCACTTCAAGGCCTTAGGATTTAGAGAGCATATGTGCACAAAAGCATGTAAAAAATGCCTGCTAAAATCTCAGAAGACTGGTAGAGGAGCTGAGTAATAGTTCCGCTTGAGCGTTTCCATGTTGAGGATTAATACTTAGAGCCCAGTGGAGCAGATTAGCCTATCAAAGGGCTAACAAAACCAAAGTGCATTTTGCAAAACAGTTGTTAAAAATTCAGACTGTTTGCATAATTTAATCAAGTTGCAATAGCCAACTTGTCTTAGAGCAGAATTTTAATATTTTAGCACAAAGCATATACAAGTTGGCATCAACACTCTGAGAGAGGAGGAAAATGGAAACAAGGAGGAGCTGTTATTTTGGATTCAGTTAAAACAAGGCCTAATGATATGACATATAATAAAATTCACTGGTACCTACCCTTTTTGGACAAAGAACCAGTTGGAACGTTTCTACCTTCATCTAAACAAACAGATTTTTCCCTGCTGTGGTTGCTCATACATAAGCCGTAGCATCACCAAAACTTGTGATCTGTGGTATACTACAGCTGGAACTTTCAGGATTGAGGTGCTACGATGGTTTGATTTTCACAAACTAGCTTAGAATCCTCCACTGCCCAAAGGCCATTTCTGCACTACATTGTTATAGTGCTATTATTCCGCTTTCAACATCCTGTGGAATTCTGGGGTTTGTAGTTTACTGAGGCCAAAGAGCTCTCTGGCTGAGAATTCTAAATGCCCCTCCCTCAACTGCAAACCCCAGGGTTCCATAGGATGTCGAAAGTGAAATGATAGCAATATAACAGTGTTGTGCAGAAATGGCCTAAGACTTCCCTGTTTTCTTTCAATTTAGTTGGAAGCTTCAGAGGGTTGGCCTGCTCTTCACCCATTTACAGCCAGTTCTCTGCATTTCGTAGGGTTAGAAACACAGGAAAAAAAGTGGAAAAATTACAATTATCAAAATGTCTATGTGTGGGGAGGGAGGAGGCCTAGGATGGTGGGTAGAGTGGACACCTAGGGCTCAAGCTAGACCCAGGCAAAGGGAAGAGAAAAAGGATGAGTCACCATTCTGACCCTATTGATCCTCTCTCTCTTGCCCATTGTTTGAGGTGCTGAGAAATCAGACTGCAAGGCATCCTTAGTTGACCAGTCAGCAACAGGTCTAGGAGAAGAACCAGAGGTATTTAAAGGTATCTGACCTGACCTGACCTGGCCTGACTTGATCAGAGCCAATGAGAGGGAATATTCCCCTGGAAAAGAAGCACCTGAAATGTGGGAAACAGGGATTTAGAGAAACTTGTAAATAATCAAATCCATGAAAGTTAAACCCACAAATATGGAGGCCTGACTGTATTTTGTGAGCAATCCAGTCTTGGTGTAGTTGAAAACTAGGTCTTTCTTCTTGGTATGTATCAGGTTGGGCAACATCAAGCCCATGGGTTATACCTGTTCCTGCCCAATTTTGCACCCCTCTTGCTGCTGACACAAAAACTGCCACAAGAAACACAAAAAAAATGAATTTTCTTTTAAGAACAAGGAAGAGGGGAAGGCATGCCTGGTTTTCAGACACAACTGTGCATTTGAAAACAGTGCACACCCCCAAGATAACTTGTTCTAAAAAGGTGAATGTCTTTATTTTGTTGCTACAGAGCAAACTTTTGGAAGTGAATTCAGTGGCTCATCAGAGGTGAATGTCGGTGCGTAGTTTGGTGGCTGGACACCTCCCCTCCCTAAAATTGGTCAGTGTAGCTGCTTGCATTTTGGACTCTCCTTGGGAACACGGCAAGGGGGCCCTCACGAGTCCCTGCACTTTGAAATTTGCCATTTCACCACTGGTTGCAGCCACTGATTAAATATGAACAGTATCTTCTACTAGCATGGCAAATGTATCAGGAAAGGCACATGCAGTAACAGGATTTTAGAAACTGCAAGTGAGAGTCTGAATTTGTAAACGATGTATTCTGCACGCCTCCTGAAGAGAAAGAGAGGAAATGTAGCGAATAGATCCAGTGCCAAAGCCAACAAATCAGGGCTGGGAATGTTGTGGTCCACAAATTGAAGACAGACCTCTAGGAGGGTCTCCATGCCATCCAGAATTGTCTAGGCTCCCCTGGACTCCCCCGCTGAGTGTTTTCAGCATCCTGGGAGACCTCATAGAAGATGAGGCATAATATATCCCTCCAGACTCCCCCCACACTCAGAAAAAAAAATCCTGAAAAATCTAAAAGTTGCATATTTTATTTTATTTTGAACAAAGAAAAAGTTGAAAGTGGTAGTTTTCCACAGGGAAAACATTGAGCCACACACTTGCCATAGCTTTAAGGATAGAAGGAATATTCAAACGTATTCAAAAATTACAGAAAAAAGTGTTTTTCTAATGCCAAGAAGCCCTGACAAAAAAAAATTCTGGACTGATGAGAATCTTTGCAGTTCGGGACTCATTCTGTGCACAATTCGCACATCATTGTTTTGCAGAGAAAACAGCTTTTTCTGTGCAGAATATAATATTTCTATGCAGAGATATTATTTTCTGCATAGAAAAAGCTGTTTTCTGCACCGAAAATGTTTGAATTGCAACAGGCTTTGAAAACTGCATGGTTTTCAAAGTCATTTTCACATCTGGAAAAAAGTATAAAATTACCCATTGCTTCCTTTGAGAATAAACCTGGTGAAAAATTACATCCCTACACAATTGATCATACCTGTTCTAAGTTCTGAACCTGCTTAAATTATACCATGGATCCACATATCCAAATATCCCTTAGAATGTGCATCCCAATGACAGAATATAATGCAGCTGCAAGTCCTTAGGTAACATGAAGCACATCTTAGAGGCAAAGGATCATCTCTCTGCTTTTCAGTATTTTATTTTGAACTCTCTTGTAATATACCAATGGGAATCCACTCAGCTGCTGTTCTGTGTATAAAAATTGGACTACATATGCATACACAGGCTGAAGTGGAAGTTAATTCGCAGTCACTCACAAACTTTGTCATGAGGGGGTGATATAAGTAAGTGCAAGATTATTAACAAGATTTCTCTTGAGAATTCCCATGGGGGGGATTTTTACAGATATTTATAGGAATCTAAAACAAAATTGAGTTGCATATTTACAGACTGTGATCCATAGTGGAGCAGCTAGGATGTCATGAGAGAAATTCAGCCTCCTGTTTGGCCAAAATCTCCATCTTCAGCGGAATGTATTTGCTGAACCTCTTTATAATGTATTAGTCTGGCCTTGCCATTTAATCTCACCTGGGGTGCAGTTGTTCAGTCTCTGGATTGGTTGCATTTTTCTAATAATAATTAAAAGTAGTTACAGAATTAATTGCTCTAAAACAGGGTCAGACAAGTATATGGGAGTCAGGGGCCAATTTCACCTCCCCCCAACCCAATCTCTACAGGTCACAGTCACACACCCCAAGGCCAAATATCTCTGTTTTCCTCTGTACACTTCTCAAAATAGTGTCAGGAAATGAAAATACATCTCTTCCTGTCACCATTTGCGAAGGGACTACAAAGGAAAATGCATTTCCTCCGTACCCCTTCTCAAAATGGTGACCAAAGTAAAGTTATGTCTCTTCCTGTTGCCATTTTGACAGAGATATTTGGGGATAGTACAGGGTTGCAGAGTGCTAGGGATTACTGAGGGGTATTTGCACATGTTTTTATGCAATGGAATTGTGTGTGTGTGCACGCGTGTATGAGAGCATGTGATTTTAAGGAAAACATGAATGAAAATTCTCCCATTTTTTTTTCTTTTTTTGAATGCATTGATAGAGGGTCGGGAGATGGGGGAATACATGGAAAGTTTTACGAGGCAAAAACATGGGATAGGGATCATATGCAGCTCGTCTCTGCTCTAAAAAATGGTCCTTCCCAAACTGTTCATTAAAATATGTCTCAATATAGTCTGAGTAGTTAGACAATGCAACCCCATTACCCAAAATGGCATTTGGATGTCGCATCTTTGTGAGGCTCTTAAAGCAGACACTGGAAACCATTCATTGAAGATGGCTTAGTTCTGGATTCCCTGCATCATTCCCTGATCTTACGCAAGGGCTGATCACTCAGTTGTTCTCCTATAGTAGGGACAGTCATATTACGGCTACACGTAGTTTTTAATGTAATCTCAGCCAATCCTCTGTCTAATTTCTAAAACCTTCTGCAAAGGATCCCCTTAGGCCTCTTAAGACTCTATTCTTCCACCAGAAGTTTTGTAAGTAGGGATGAAGAGGGGGGAAGAGAGGGAAAAAAGAAAGAAAATGTTGGCAAACAGAGAGGAAAAGAGAAAAGTGAAAACAGAGAAAAAGAGAAAGGGGAACTTGATTATTTTGGCTCTTGCTTTGTCCACTATTGGCTTCAATCCCACCTACAACTGTCCCGGAGACCCTGACAGATTACTCTTAACAGACATAAAAAGAGGGGCAGCTTATCCTTGCGCACAGGCCTCATTTCAACAGTGTCTAAGGCCCTTTCCGCAACTTACCTTTTCTCAGCACTGGGGCACGGGGATCGCGCGAGCAGCCTCTTGCGATAGGCTCTTGTGACCCCACTGCTTCAACTCTGCAGTTGCAGGCAGCATGAGGGTTCTGCCTCTTCCTTCCGCAGCGCATCATGGGATTTTCCCAGGCTGCGCTGGGGCAGGAAGCGTGAGCGCCACGGCTCTGGAGGCTCCGCACGCATGGTAAGTGCGCACGGGGCCCTGGAGCAGTGCACGATTGTGCACCATTTTCAACTAAAAGCCAGAAATGAAATAGTGCACGATCGGTGGCTGCTGGCCCCGGCAGCATCGCGCGATTGTGAGGAGGTCATGTGGATGGCTCCTCACAATCGCTTAATGCCCCAGAACCCTTTTGCATGGCAAATGCCATGCAAAAAGGGCCTAAGAGTGGGGCACAAAGAAGGGTGAAAGTGTGGCAACTGCTGCTTTACAGAAGACAAGATACAATATAATTCCTTTTTCTTTTGTGACAAATAATTTTTCAAAAGGAGGGGAAATGTTACAGTTTTTCAAAGAAAGCTAATTTTTCAGAGATCACTGTTTCTTTTCATATCCATACCACCACCAAAATCATCATCATCATCATCCCGAAAACTTAGAAGGATTTTAATCTCCTCTTGCTCTTTGGGCATGGAAATAGTTCATGCCACTAGTCACAGTCCTGCTAGCTTGTGTGCATTTATAGCCACTAGATCAGGAGGAAAGGAAGAGGAGAGAAAAAAAATCAGGGGGAGACAAATTCCCCCCAAGCAACTGTTGCAACATTAATTCAACATGCTGGCAGGAGCACTGTACTTTGCACTAAAACAATTTAAATTTTGCACCCAAATATTGTGCCAAATAAAACTGAGTTGTACAACCTATAAACATGATGCAAATTGGGCAGATTAGCATAAATTTAGCTACTTTGCCTAATACATTCTACATCTCCAATTTATGAGGAAGGCCAAAGAACGAAGCAAATACTGAAGTTCAGGATCCTGGTGACAAGACCCAGAAGAGTTTCAACAGCAACAGAGAGAGGATGACAAGGAAGAGGATGACAAGGTAGAGGAAAAGAAAAAAAATAACAAGGCAAACACTTGGAGCATGCAAATTCTGGGGATTTGAAACTTCCTTTACTTCATTCTGGCAACACAAGAACAGGCAATTTCAAAAGTTTTCTCCCCACTGACAGAAATTATGAGAGCTTTTATGCATTTTTAAAACATTATTTTTAACACCACAGGTAATTTTTGGCAAAAAACAGAACAGGCTGTTGCACAAAACCAACTTTATTGCCCTTTTTTAAAAAAAGAAAGAAAGAAAGAAAGAAAGAAAGAAAGAAAGAAAGAAAGAAAGAAAGAAAGAACATCCCTTTTCAAATTACCTCCCCTAAAAAATCTCATGACAGTTGACCAATTTTTTTGACTAGGCCTATCAACATGTTGAGATGCCCTTTCTCACTGAAGATGAGAAAATTTGCAAATATTCTTTAGGCCATTTCCACACTGCACTTAGTGCTATTATTTCCACTTTCAACATCCTGTGGAATTCTGGGGTTTGTAGTTTACTGAGGCCAAAGAGCTCTCCGGCTGAGAATTCTAAATGTCCCTTCCTAAACTGCAAACCCAAGGATTCCACAGGATGTTGAAAGTGGAACAATACCACTGTAACAGTGTTATGTGGAAATGGCCCGAATCTTTAGTAAATGTGGCATTCAGGTGAGTTTCAACTGAGCATTTAGAAATACAGTTCAGGTATCCAAAGAAAATGGACAGGCAAAGTTATCAAGGGAATGAGAACACAACTATGAGATTTTTAGATGTGGACAATTTTTAATGTCTTACTCTCTTCATTACTACAAATTTGGAGCCTGAAGAAAAATTAAATTGGGGCTGGGGGAGTAGAATTCTTATTCAAAATAACCCAGGCTAAGGCCATTTCCACATGGGGGTTTTTAAACGGGGCAGAGCGTCCTCCAGGGAGGACGTCTGTACCTGGGACCGGACCAGGTCGGACCTACTGAACATAGATCCGCAGTCCAGCCCGCTCCCAAATGACCCCGAGTGGTCATCAAGCGTGCTTTTGAAAGACCGCTAAAAACAGGTCTTTCAAAAGCACAGAGCGCACCACTGCGAGCCTGCTCCCATACACAGATTTGCAGGCTTGCATTGGTGCTAGCCTGCGATCTGCCGGGGGTGGGCTTTAGGCTGGCGAGCTTCAGCAGTTGGTCAAGACCCTTGACCAACCGGAAGCTGCCATTTTCATCCCCGGAGCAGTGCAGAGTGGCAGCCACGCACTGCTCCAGAGAAGCATGGACCGGACCGGGGAGCCCAAAAGTCCAATGAGTAGCGTCACGGGGCGATTCCCTCACCCCGTGCGGAAATGGCCTAAGCGTTCAAGAAACCACTGCAGCAGCATCTAGTAATTGCTGCAGAGGACAGTCAAGAGACAGCCATCCCTCTCTGTACCCACAGCTGTTACAGAAATTCAAGCTGATGCTGTCATGTTTCTCTTGAAAATTTCCCTATATAGAACTCATTTTTAGAGTTCTGACCCATCTCTTTCTACAGGGCCAGCGCCAACACTACTGGCTCCACACTACACATACAGCAGAGTGGGTTGTTGAATCTTATTTTGACACTCAACACTGTATGATGTCCTCCATTACGACTGAGGGCACTAGGCTAGTTTAAAGGTTGCAAAGTACATACAACTCTCTCTTCCTTACAAAGCTGAGGCGGCTGAGAAAAATAGCTATTGTTCCTAATGCCTGTCACCTGAGGATGTTGCCACACTGCCTGATGGTAGCGGTCAGCTCCACCTGACCACCTCTAGAAATCATGTGTTTAGATTCTCTCTGGATTCCAGCCTCCAGAGCCTGTAAAGAGGGACTCCATATCAAGAAGCTCCATATATCCCCAATATTATTCATGCTATGTTATTTCAGTGTGCATTTTAAAATCTTATTCTGCTCCCTCCCATGACTTTAAGAGAGTAACAACAGCAAATCATGATCAATGAATGTTTTCATTTTTAGTAATTGTATCTACCATAATTTCTACAACCTTCCTCAATCTTAATTCTAAATCTAAAGGGGCCTTACAGCATTTTTGCTCTAGATTGGATTTGGTGAGTTTGCAGGAAGAAAAATCTCCTGATTTTTGCACACAGCTATCAAAAACATCTCTCTTAGAACATACACCTCCTGAACTTAATTACATAGAGCAAGAGAGTTCTTTGTGGAGCTCAAACAACATGCTAAAACGAGGTAGAGAAACGAGACCCAGCTGAAATGTGTGTTGATGGAGAGAGCAGGCAAGCTTCATAGCACCACTTGTCCTGCTGCTGCTGTCTCCTCTCTCATCCGAAAGAAACTTGGAGCACTCCTACCACCTCTGAAGAGCAGTTGCTAGGTCTGTTTGAAGAACTACATCATGGCAGTTAGACATGGCTTACATTTCCAGTGTAGAGATGAAAGGAATATTTACAATTTTTCCCAACATTGACAAGAAAGGGTGTCTCAACAAGAGTTTTGTTGGTGCAAGAGTTTCTGCACATCTGTGTTTTTTGTTTGTTTGTTTTGGCATTTGGCAAATTGTTCACTAAGATTCATTTCTGTAAAAAAATTGTATTTCACACACAATAAATACAATACCTTTTGCACAAGTGCCAAACTGTAAAAATTGCCAGAAAATTTTTGAATTCTATTTTGTTCTTTTATACACAAGAAAAAAATATATATCACAATTTATACCTTATTCCAGTGCGCATTGATCCTGCATCAAGCATTAAGACATTCTACTAGAAATGAGTACAAATATCTCCTTTTCTCCTGCCTGCCCTCCCTTGAACTTTCAAGCTCTCCCCTTCCCCTCAACTTACAATACACAGTGAGAAGCACACTGGCGTTGGACATTCCCACCACATTCTCGGCAATACATGTCAGTAGGAACCCACTGTCCTCACTTGTGACGTTCACCAGGGTCAGGTTGATAGAATGAACATTGGTCCAGTTTGCGTTTGTCTGAAAATCATTGAGAAAGACAAAAAGTATTTTTTAAAAGAGAAAAAAACTGAATATAATGAAAAAAGATATTGGACCCTGGTCCTTCTGACGTCTTTGACAAAAGATAATCCTACATCTTGGTCATGGTCAAAGATATCTGATGGCTTCAGTGATGGTAGGAAAGCATCTGATTTGACTCTCCTTATAGACAGATTCATTTATCCCCCAAGCTCTTTAGATAACTCAAGCAGAGAAAAACCACCCAGAGATAGCCTCCTACCTGATGAGTGTTGATAGAGCGTAGATTGACCACCATCCAGTCAACATCAGGCAGAGGTGATCCTGACCCATTGCAGGTGATAACAGCATTTTCACCTTCACACACAGTTAGATTGACATGGCTGACACTGATTTCAGGAAGATCTGTAGAAATCAAAACAACAAACAAGTCTCCAGGTCAAGAGAACATTCAACATAAACCTACCACACAGTGAGGTTTACACGTCTTTTCTAAATCTCACTTAACTGGAATGGCTTTGAAGGTCAAGAGTATTGAGTGACTTAACAGGAAACACAAGTATTTTTTTGCTTCCTATTCTGCCTTAAGAAGACAGAGTCTGGAAAATACCTCAGCATCACTGCTACCTGTGGTGTAGTGGCTTGAGCATCAGACTACAACCCTGGAGACCAGGATTCAATTCCCCACTTAGCCATGGAAACCCACTGGGTGACCTTCAGTGCATCATACATTTTCAGCCCCAGAAAACCCCATGGTAATTTTAACTTATGGTCACCACAAGTCAGAAATGATCTGAAGGCACACAACAACAAATCATCTTTACCCTGTAGGTACCTCATTTCCTGAGCAGTTTTTTCCCATTTAATAAATGTTGGGTTTGCATTATAGTATATTATTTGCTGTCTTTCATCCTGTTATATATGGATAGACACTGCATTCTGGTGAGCCAGAGGTTACAGAAATTCTTGGTAAAGGCGAATATGTTCCCAGTCATGTAGCTACAGAGGGGCAAAATGAGGACATTCCTCCCAGGCAGTATTTTGCATCCCCCTCAAGCAACTTTATTCAGTTCCCAAATATCTAACACTGCAATCACTTAAAACTACAGTTGAGCACTTAGAGCTTAGGTATTCAAAGAAAAAGAGCAAACAAAATGACCAAGGGAATGTGAATATAGCAAATGTGAGTTCTAGATGTGAACTATTCAATGTCCAACTTTCTGCAATATTACAAATTTGGGGAATAAAGGAAAATTAACTTTGAGGGCACAGATTTCATATTGGATGGGCACTACACTCATTTTGTCCTTCATAGCTACACCTTTGTACGCATATAAGGATCACTTGATCAGGTTGTATATAAATGTGTGAGAGATATAAAAGTGGAAAAAGGACCAATGAATACAAGGCTTCTGAAGAACTGATGTAACAAGATATGAGAAAACTTACAATGTATGAGATTGTCTCAAACAAATGGAACTGAGGACTCATCTAGAAGGGTGACAGAATAGTTCTACTCCAAGACACAACCAGGACTAGATAAATCATAAAAACATAATATTGACGTGTCATTTCATCAAACAAGAACGTAGTAGAACTACACTCTGCACAGTTGGTGTGTTGGGATGCTTTAATAACAGAAAGGATGATATAATCTGCTTAACTGCAATCCTTACAATGACGGAAGAAGGAATGAATTTTCTGAGCAACATTACATTGTTGTCAGTTATCTGTATTATAATGCAAAGTATTTGTGGCATAGCTTGGTCGTGCATAGAGATGTAAGACCTATTAGCTTTGGAAAAGAACTGCCCCTGGTTGGGAGATAAAATGGTAACTGGTTTGTTGATCAGGATCAAGACAAACCAGATCTTCTTGACCTCTTCTTGGAAGTGTGGTTAGGGAGACCATCTTAGCAATTAATTCCACTTCAGAATGTATCACTACTGTCCTCAAACTGAAGAGCATAAACTGTATCTCAAAATAAATAAATATATTTATTGGAAACAAATACAACCAGCATACCCTCCACCTAGAAATAACAAGTTGAATCAAGTTGCCACCATTGGCGGGAACGCCTTCTCTTTCTCCAGTCATTTTAGTTATTAAATTCAACATAGTTTGACCACTTGCAATCTAATGCTCAGCTTCCTGGCTGAATGCATCTTACTGTTGTACTTTTATTGCTGTTAAGTTGTAAACCAACATGTACATTGCTTTAAAATCCTCTGTGGACAAAGGAGAGGTTCAGATTTTAAAATAAAGAAAGAGAAATACAAGTGAGAGTAACCAGCTCCCCAAAGCTGCAGTGTGGAGTGCACCCTGTTTAAGATCCCAGTTGTCCATTTTCTGTGTTCCCCTCCCACTGGTCAGCCAGCATTTCAAGAACATGCTTAGTCTTCATCAGATACCTTTGGGTTCACCACTCCATTAGGATTTTTTTCCTCTATTTTGTAATACTTCTGCAAAAATCTCCCCTTCTGTGTGTGGGTGCCACATTTCTGGCTACATAAGCAATTGCAAATTGAAGGAATGTTGAAAGAAGGAAGAAATATCAGTCTGTTGGATCACAAATACCCAGGTGGTCTCAGCTGGGGAATGCTCTGAATCACTGTTGTGTTAGACCATGAGAACAAACAGGAAGAGTTCCATTTTGGGAGGAAAAGATCTCAGCAGGGGGAATCTCTCCTTCCAGTTGCGATGAGGAGCATTGTGGGGGCAGACAGGTCAGGGAAATTGTTCACCCGATAAGTCCAGGAAATTAATGTACATAAATCCACCCTAGTTAATGGCAAGCAAGGTCTTCCCATCCTACTCCTTTGCTCGCTAAAGATTTCCTAATCCCTGAAGTTTACTCCTCTAATTTGTTGAGGAATTTCCAGTTGTCTCCCAAATCCCTTCAGTTCACCAACACACAGCTATCACAACTCTCTTCCAGTATTTAATAAAAAATACCTGGGGTGGAGAAAGACAAAAATACAGCATTGACTTTCACTGGGACATGTGTTTTAAACTGGAGCGTTCCTATGAGTTCATGTTTGGCAGGATGGGAGAGAAAAGGGAGGGAAAAAAGGCATGTCTGTTCGCAATATTTTTTTTTCTCCTACATGGTCATGGAAATGCCCTCTTTTTATGATTTCAGGGATCCTCAGACAAGAGGCAGTCAGTGGGAGCTTTTAAATGCCAGCCTCAGATCTAAAGGTTGAGGAGGGCAACCTTTTTAGGGCAAGAGAAATGGAAAGGATACTTCAAAATATTTTTTTAAAATTTGTCAACTCTCCCTGCTCCAGTGTTTTTCAAATGTTGAAAAACCTTGATGAGAAGCATCTTGGACTGATGAGATTCTTTGCAGTTCAGGGCTTATTCTAAGCAAAATTTGCATTTTTTTTTTTTTTGGAAACACTATTTTCTGCACCAAAAATAACATTCCTATGAGAAATATCACGTTCTGTGGAGAAAAAGGCTTCTTCCAAAGCAGAAAATACTGGAATTGGGGACTTTCCTTCTGGCAAAATGTGCACATGGTCGATATGCATAGAAAATAGCATTTCACGCACGAGAAATAGCTTTTTTGGAATAAAGTGCTGCCTTTTCCACAGAAATTGCTAATTTATCTTCAAAATAGTCATGTGCAAACTTTGTACAGAATAAACCCTGAATTGCGAATAGGCTTGGAAAACTGTGTGATTTTCTGAAGGCTTTCTAGTAGTGGGAAGAAAAATGCTAAAATTACTCATTGCTTCCTTTGAGAGAAAAAGGAGAAAAATGGCATCCCTAGGCAGCAAAATAGATTATTTGTTCACTGAACTCAGTCCTGATCCCATTGGGTTTCTCTAAATCCTACCCGCTTCAATTTTTGCCCTTGTTTTGCATTAAGTTGTAAGACTTTGGCTTTTATTCCTACACTGAAATTCACACTTTTTGTGCAATTTATTTGCTTTGCATATTTGTGTAATTTACCTAATTGAATAACACATCTCTGAATAATGTTGTTGTTTTTTTTCAGTTATGTCCATATGAGCTGGTTGCATTGCATTTTGTGTACATTTCTATTTCTGACAAGATGCCCTATAAGTCCACGTATGTGAATGCTCACAGCCAAGAAGAACATTTTCTCACAACAAACCGTGAGAGGTGAAAAAATGAAACTTTCCTCTATACAGTTGAATACATGATACTTCTTCCAGTTTCCCTACCAAATACAGCATTGTCTTAGATTTTATATTAAAAAACTGGCATCTTTTCTCTTTCAGCTGAGGGCAAGGTCAATTTACTGCTGAAAGGAGTCAACTCAACTTATAACTGAAAGGAACGTGAACTCCCCGGAGTAAATACTTGGATGTTTGAGTCCTGCTTTCTCAAACTGCCTCCAAGGGATATATCCATCCCCTTGAGAAGACACAGGGTGCTCAGAACTGCCCAGACTTTGAACTCTCTGGAACCAACTACAAGAGGAGTGATATGAACAGGGGAGCTCACAGTCTTAGAAAGTGGTAGGGTCCCCTTCACTGAAGGTATTAAAGCAGAGGCTGGCTGGCCATCACTCAGCAATGCTATCCTTGCATCCTACAGATTCCTTCCAATCAGAGCTCAAAAAAAAATTACTTTATTACTCCCAGAAGTAACAATCTGAGAGCAAACTAGCCATGCTAGCTGGGGCATTCTGGGAAGTGTAGTCCAAAAGTAATTTTTCCAAGCTCTGATTCTGACTGTATGATTCTACAAGCTATATAGAGAATCATAGAAGCATAAAAGTATATAGTTATAAGGTACTCAAAAAAGTCCTTTAGTCTAACCCCCTCCTAAGGAAAACTCAGAATTAAGGCATCCATGACAGATGGCCATCCAACTGCTGGGTGAAAAACTCCAAAGAAGAAGATGTCACCACCCTTGGGGGCTGTTTCTTCCATGGTGGAGCAGTTCTTACAATCAGGAAAATCTCCCTAATCTCCCATGCAAGCTTATATAGCATTGTGACTAATAGCCTGAGCTACCAATGCAGAAGCCTCCTCCATCTTAAATCTTTTCTCTGCCATGCATGGGCTAGACAGCAGTGGAAATTATGAAGGCAAGTTGCTGAATTTTTTTTATCTGCGGTTTTAAAGAGGAGAATGGGAAATGATCTTGTCAGATTTAGATGCAGTGCATTTGACCTCAGCGTAAAGGAGTTGAGCTGAAAAAACAAGACAAAAACAAAAACACTAAAGGAGCCCCACAGCAAGGCAGGGAGGATACAAAGAAAACTGATTGAGGTACTTAACAGGATATTCTGACAACCGCCAAGCTCAGCTTGCTTTCACAGTCCTACAGAACCAGCCCGGCAGCCATAGACTCTTGAAACTCCTTCTCGAATATTTGCACTGCCAGACAATCAGCTGTAGCAAGTTTTTCAAGATCAACAGTGATCCAAATTGACTGCAAGAGGGCTATGCCTGGCTCCTGGAGTTAAACATTTAAAGACAAAGGTAGGTGTGGGAGAGTAACCCCCTTTACCTAACCCCAAAGAGAACCTTTCCCTTTCCTACCTTCTGTGACTTACAATGTCCATTTCATCCATCCCACTCCAAAAAGCAGGCGGCTAACAGAAAGTGGGATTATATCATGGCACCCAAAGTCTATTGGCAGAACTGAAACAAGAGAACTGCCTAAGGTGAAGACCAAGATGGTGACTCTGTAGAAGAAATTAACCTTGTAAATTTAGTAGATTGAACACAGCAATTTATTTCGACAGACACAGCTCTTAGCAGAGTCTGGCATGCAAGCTCAGAGTTAAATGCCCAGGTAGTTAAATCAAGCTTATGTAGAATTCTTATAAAACTACACAATGGCAACAGCTGAGCAAGAAAAGACTATGGCAATCTAGCAAACTCACCAATAATGAATGAGCAAGCATAATATCCAGGATATTGCAGTGGTTTGCAAATTAGAATACAGCCCTGTGGACAAGAGTTCACTTTCCTGCTCGGCCATGGAAACCCACTGGGTGATCTTGGGTATGTCACACACTCTCAGTCCCAGAAAATCCAATGATAGGTTTCCCTTAGGGTCACCATAAGTCAAAAACAACTTGAAGGCACACAATAACAACAAATCACTTCCAAACTGTGTGTAACACACTTTTTTCTCTGTATTTCACACTGTTCTTCTAGCTAGCCTCTTTATCAACAAACTGAGGTCATTTCCGCACTAGACTGTTATAGCGCTATTATTCCACTTGCAACATCCTATGGAAGGGGCCGGCCAGCCCCTCCCAAAGCTGCAAACCCCAGGATTCCATAGGATGTTGCAAGTGGAATAATAGTGCTATAACAGTCTAGTGTGGAAATGTCAAGATGTTGATGCAGGACCTAAAACAGAATGCCTTGTACACATCTGCCATGCCTTGACATCTCTAAGGGCTTACAACATTGTCTATCCCTAAGTGGACTTTTTCTTCCACATGGCTCTACCTTACTTTGGTATTTGGTCACTTTCTGACTCTTCCTCTTCATCAGTCTGTGTACAGAGCTGACTGGACTGATTGCTGAATCTTACTTCAGTGGTGGTGCTGGGATAGCATTTTCCATCACACAGCAGCTAGCCACGTTAGGGGGACAAAGAAATGCTATATTTCTGCTCTATCCTTGTCAGTTTGGCTTTGCTTTCCCTGTCATGCAGTGTTTTGATGTTTGAGGGTGGACTTGGCTGTGTTATGGGGGGATGGAGGGATTGGGTGAAAAATGGTGTACTGTGAATGAGAGAATGTTGTCATAACAGGCGTTTGATAAAAGATAAACAGAGGCAACTGCAAGGTCACATAGTTGGCAAGCAGATGGAGAGGCTGGAAAAAGAGTTGTTTTAATTAGCTGTCAAACAGAATGCTTGCCCGCACTAATTTGGGATGTTACAGATTATAAGGCACTGCAAATCCAGTAGTTCTTTAGTCTTGGCAGTTGCTGAGGTGTGCAGCTGTTTTCTTCAATGTTCTTGAATATAGCTTTTGAAATACTCTAAGCCTGTTCCCTGAACATGAAGCTATCCTGCTCATCACAGTCCTTCAGGAGAGGAGTTCAGGAGGAATAGCTGGAAGGCTGCTGCCGCTGCCTGCTCAGCATCTGCCGTCTGAGGTGTGCCTCACTCAGCCTAATAAGACAACCATCTCTGCCAGTTCAATTTGCATATATGAAAAGATCACCAAGAGCAAATGAAGTCCTCACTTCAAAGTGACATAGGAGGTGAGGAGATATTCCTGCTCCTGAGACAGTCATACTGAGACCCTGACACAGTAGACCTGGGTGACAGGCACACATGCTTTCCATATCACCTGCAAACATTTATGCATCACCTGTAAGCATGTCCATGCCTTTGGGACCTCCGCCATTGCATAAAGTCAACCCAAGAAAAACGTGTTTGCTTTAAAACAAGGGCAAGCAGTGGACTCCAAATTGCACAGGACCCAAACAGAATGGCCAATTGTCAGAGCTTATGGGAAATGTAGTTTGAAATGTCCAGGTTGCTCATAGTAAAGCTCCGCTCATAAACTCTTAAAGCTCATATCTAGTCTTAACTTGTGTGAATTCTGCCCATATGCTGTCAGGTTCTTCACCTACATCAGAAATGGATAAATGCAGCTTTATAGATGATATTGGACTTGTAACTCTTTGTATTTTGTCTTCCTCTGACACACATGAACCGTAACACAGATCTACGACAACTGTCCTACCAAAGGAACAGAGGTTGAGACTGTTCACAAAATAGCCAATAGGTACAAAGGAAATCAGGATCGATTGGGAGATCTGTAGGTTTCTGGCTCCTAATATCTCACTAAAAACAAGAAATATTGAAAGATGAGTGCTTTTGCTAAGTGCCTTTCTCAGTCCCAATGGTCCTCATCAATAAAATCTGCATATGATTATTTAGCCTGTATTTATATATTATTTAGCTATTATATTATTTAGCTTATATACTATAAGCTATTATTTACATGTTATAAAAGATATAATTATATTTTTATTTATTTTTTATTTACATCCTAACAGTTTATTTACTACATGTATATCTTGCCTGTCTTCCAAATGCCTTTTCTCCTACCATTAACTGGAAGAGGCTTTGCCTTATCAGCAAAATTGTGGCTGGAAAACATCTATTTTTCACGTACTTCACACATAACAAAAATCTTCCTCTGTCAAGTATTATGATTAAAAAGCAAACATGGCTGTTACACACAAATCAAGCATATGATATATTGTCTGTAAACCAACCACTAAGTTTGGTCATTGGGTAGTCTAAAAATATAATAAATAAATAAAAATGTAATCCAATTATTAGTCAGAACTAGTGTAATTTCACTAAACTGATGGAATGGAGATAAATGTTGACTTATCAAGACCTCATTGATTTGGGAAATCTACGCTACTTGAGACTAATTGGATTTAGACTCAGAGATAGAAATCATACAGTTCTATAGATACGATTGAACTTCAGCTCTCACCATAGGCTACAATGACTAGGGTTGTTGGGAGTGTCATTTCAACAACATTGGCAAATCCTGCTTCTGATGTAGGCTTTCTGCAAATCTCAAATTTCCTCTAAGCCTGCTGATATCTGGGATCCATCCACACTACACAATTATAACACTATATCCTACCTTAATTGCTGTGGCAACATTCCATCAAATCCTGGGATTTGCAGTTTAAGGAGGTTTTTTTTTAAGAATTCTCAGACTCAGAAATCTAGTGCCTTGTGGTGATGGTGGTGGTGGTTGTGTGCCTTTAAGTCAATTCTGAGTTATGGTAACCCGAAGATGAATCTATCACAGGGTTTTCTGGGGCAGAGAATGTGTAACGCACCTTTGGTCAGCCCACGAGTTCCCATGGCTAAATTGAGAATTGAACTCTGGTCTCCAGAGTCATAGTCCAACACTCAAACCACTTCAACATGCTTGCTCTAGTGGCTCACCAAACTACAAACTCCAGGGTTCCACAGAATCTTGCCATGGCAGTTAAAAATGGAATATAGCACTATATGGGGAGTGGCTTAGAGAGCTGGGTATGTTTAACCTAGAGAAGAAAAGGTTGAAAGGAGACGTAGTAGCTATGTTTAGATATTTGAAGGGATATCATATGGAGGATGGAGTAAGCCTGTTTTCTGCTGCTCCAGAGACAAGGACATGGAGCAATGGCTTCAAACTTCAGGAAAAACCATTAGGAAAAACTTCCTGATGGTGAGAGCAGTTTGACAGTGAAACACAGTGCCTTGGAGTGTGGAGGAGTCTCCTTCTTCAGAGGTTTTTAAACAGAGACTGGATGGGCAGTTGTTGGAAATGCTTTGATGATATATTTACGTATGGTAGAGGGCTGGACTCGATGGTCCTTGTCGTCTCTTCCAGCTCTTTGATTCTATGATCTATTAGATTAGTATGAATGGTTCTATATGTTTTGTAGTCCCATTCTGGAAAAACAAGCAATGGCATACATTGCCATCAGCAATAGAAGAAGAGTAGATAGTAACATAAAATAAGATTGTTGTTGTTGTTGTTGTTGTTGTTTTTAACACACTGATAAACCACAAAAATCATTTTTGGTGTGATGGCATGGCGCCAATTAAGCAGGATTTGTGTTGTTATTTTGTCTTACCACACTGTGTGATATTCATCTCCTGAATAGGTATGCGGCTGGCTTCCATGCTTGTGCAGCGCAAGTCCTGGTACTGCAAATTTGCTTCGCCTTTCTGCTGCCACAGCTGGATCCAACGGATATCGCAGCTGCAGTTGAAAATATTTCGTTCTAGCCTCCTACACAAAAACAAAGTATGAGACTGTGAGAAAGGAAAGGTGAAAAGAAGGTGAAGTACAAAAATGCTCCTCTTAGTTACATGGAATAATTGTGGCCAAGGAAGGATTGCTGATGTTAGCAGAGCACAGAAGAATGGGGGGACAGTGCATATGAAAACAAATGAGGAGATGAGAGAATCAGAAGAATTTAACTTGGTTAGAAGCAAAAGGATTTATTTTATATGCTTTCTTAACACTAGCTCCATGAGTTCCCAGGCACGTCCAAGGGCTACTATGTTAGCAATGAAGTGAATCCATTTCAAGTTTTAGTCTGAACTTCAACAGAGAGATCCATGATGTTGAAGATTAACCTTTCTGAAATAGATTCAGCATCCTTAAGTAACACCTTACCTAGTCTGGACTAAAACCCAAAGCAGATTTACCTTCTCACTGGTATGGAGGCCACCAGCTTGCCACTGAGCATCTCTGTTAACAGAACCTCCAAGCAGCAATGGACAGTTCTGTCCAGTCATGTTTTTAATTCCTATGGTGTCAAAAATAACACTAAGTGGCTGCCAGGGTAACACTATTAAAAAAGTCATTTAGATGAAGTCTCGGTATTTGAAAAGTTATGATTCCAGACCTTGAAAAATTACAACTATGAGGCCAAGTCTGATTGCTAGTCTCAACTAGTGTAGGACCATAGATACAATGGGATTTATGTAAGTGCTGGCTCAGCATTCAGTAGCAGATTCAGTAGCTAAGACTAACAACTTGATTCAGGTTTTTTGACTACAAGTCTTACAAACCACCAGCTCTCAAGGCCACTGACAATTCCTGTTGCAGGATGTTGGGATTTAATAGTGCCCCCCCCCAAAAAAAACCCTCACTCAGCTAAGTCTTGACAAGTTTAGAGTAAAGACAGAATCATAACAAAGGAGAGCTGGGTAAGTGCCCATCTCGTAGGAAGAGCTGGACAGCAAAGAACAGCAGGGACACAGGTCACTTGTCCACAGACTTCACTATTAAGTAAAGTACATGCCTTCAGGTTACCTGCTTACTTGTGGTAACCACATCAATTTTCAGGGATTTTATTAGGCAAGGTGTACACTGAGGTGCTTTGCCATTGTTGTCCTCTGAAATATAGCCTACAACACTTGGTATTCCTTGGCAGTCTCTCCTCCAAGTACTAACCAGGACTAATCTTGCTTAGTTTCCAAAGTAAGAGAGGATCTGGTACCTTCAAGGTATTTAGGCAACTTTTCAAGTGACCGCTACTTAAATTAGAGTAATCTTGTTTCCTTTTTTAAAAAGAAAAAAAAATAGAGCAGTGGTTCTTAATTTGGGCTCTGTGGTCTCCTGGGGGTCCATCATGCCCTCACAGGGGGTCTGCAAAAGACTGGTAGGCTGCTCAGCCCATCTCCTCCCCTACAACAGTGTGGCAATATGACAAGAACCATGGCAAAAAGAGGCAGGTGGGCAGATTGCTTGTCTGGGCCTGTGTGTTACCTGTTACATGGCTGCTCCACTGTGGGGAGGAGGCGGGCTCAGCACCTGAGTGACAGCAGGGTTGACAGCCAGCCAGCCAGCCAGCCAGCCAGCCAGTGTTTACCCTTCTTCTCTCTCTCTCCCCTCCTTTTCGGCAGAGAATAGTCCAGTGTCTTATCAGAAAAACTCAAACGCGCACACAAACACACACACACACACTCTTTTTTGCCTTCTTCACCAGGAGAGAGAAGACTGAGAGAGGCAAAGGAGGGAGGAAAAAGTCAAAAAGGGGAAGATTGAAGGCAAAAAAGGGGAGATTGAAGCAACTCCTCTATAAAAGACCTCAAGCACATGAAATGTGCATTTACTTATTTCTCCCTTGTCTTCCAGTTTCAAGACTCTTGATGAGCTATTTTTTAGTTGATACACTTTAGGGTTTTAAATCTTGAGTTAAGTCTTGGGAATCTGTGGCAACAAAGGATATTTAAAGGGAGTTCCTGTTAAAGAGAGAAGGTTAAGAACCATGGAATTAGAGTAATCCTAATTTAGAATAATATTTTGATTTCTCAGTATGTAACAGTTGTTATACAAATCTCTGTATTGATTTGTTCTCTCTTTTTCTGGTCATAAAGAACTGATATTGTGGAAAATTAAAAGGATACTCATCTGC
Source organism: Iguana delicatissima (assembly GCA_948472985.1). Lineage (NCBI taxonomy): Eukaryota > Metazoa > Chordata > Lepidosauria > Squamata > Iguanidae > Iguana > Iguana delicatissima. Next base: position 453,927 of record CAOKZL010000809.1, on the reverse strand, counting down.
AGCTGCCCATCACTGCTCAGAAAGCTGGATTGGGACCCCACTCCCAAATTTAGGAGGTCCAGGGCAGGCATCAATGGGATCATGCAGGGAGAAGGGACTTCTACGTCTCCTGAAACAGCCTACTATTTACACTTTTTAGCCAAATCTAACAGCATACTTAATGACTGTCACAACCACCACCACCACCAACAGCAACAACAAATATATGTAGTTTTACAAGAAGAAGAAGAAGAAGAAAATCAGACCTAGTAAACAAGGAAATCATGAACACAAATTAAATATTTGATTTTATTAATAGCATGTATTCCCATTATTTAATTCAGACAAATTTGCAAGGTGGCTTTCAGTCATCATATAAAAACCTGCACAAAATAAAAAGATGTACCTAAATTATATACAATGCTAATAAATTGCTTTACAGATTCTGCAAATAGTTGCATAATGACTTGTTTTTAAAAAGTAATTTCCAATGCTTTAACCTTAGGTCTGCTTTCAAAAGCAGCTAGAACCAGATGCCATGAATTTTAATTTTCAGAATGCCTCAATGTAATATTGTGATGTGATATGTAGTAGGTATTGTTCATCTGCCTATATTATGCTGCTTGGTGGAAACATTCACCTCCTTTTACTATTATAATTTGTTGTTGATGTTGTTGCTGCTATTACACACTAATATCCTAGAGCATGGGAAGGCTCATATATAGGAATATATAGTCATAGACATATGTGGTTTCAGCAGAGGTCAGAAGCAGACTGGTAGCCAGTGGAGACAGTCGCATAGGGTCAGAGGGGCAGGAGGGGCGGTTTGCCCCAGGCAGCAATGTTTTTGGGGCATCCCAGCCCATAGCCATGTCCCTGTGTGCCCTGGCCACGCCCCCATGCACCACAGCCACACCCCTACACACAGTGGCCACGCCCTTCTCATTGTAGTCCCTCTTCTCCCGTCCCCCCTCCACACACTCCAAGCTCCACCACAGAGTGGAGCTGTTGCAACAAGGGAGTTGAACCAGAAGCAACAGAGACACACTGTCCCGATCCAATTCCCAGCACAGAGCATTCACCAAGGAAACCAAAACATCTCCATCTGATAACCAATGCTGAAGCCAAACTGAAATGGATCTATATAATCCATCTCACCCATGTGCCCCTGAGGCTGAAGGGTGCTCCATGTTTTACTACCTTGCCCAAAAATGGCAGTCTTGAACACTAGCCAATAATTTTCCAATACAGTAAGATTCAATGAAGGTATTTTCACCATGGATTTTAGCTCCTTCAGACAAGTTGGAACCCTGCTCTATTACAAGAAGTGCCTACTACTCCCTTTACCCACTCAACCAGTCTCCCCATAGCCTGTTCAATAAGCTGGAGGGCAAGGGTCTCATGTTTTTCACCTCTTGACAGATCCTTTCCACATCCTCAGATTACACAAATTGGTAAGTATCCATTTTCATGGGACAAGCAGGGCTCAGAATGATATCCACTGGATTATAACAACTATAGCATCCAAGTCAGAAGAAACCCAAGGAATGTTACCTGTGAAGTGCTGGGCAAATTGTTCAGAGTGGGCTGCTGGATGTTCTGAGTTCTCTTGTGGGCCAGTTTATAAAACAGCTCTAATGACTCAAAACAGCACCACTGGATCTCTCTTTCCAGATGCAATGGTGGCAGAGAAGAAAAAAATTCCATATTGCCACAGCATGCTTGTTTGGATTTATTCTAAATTTTCTGCCAAGATTACTCTAGTTGCTGTCTCACTCATTCGACTGTTTCCAGCTCTCTGGAGAATCAAAGGGCTGCTTTAGCTCCACCCTGTGAGAAATGATGCTTGGGGAGAACTGTGTCCACTACCTGTTCCACATCCTTTTCCACATTCTTTAGTGCTACAATCTGGCATCGAAATAGCTTTAACTGGCATTGTTACCTCTTGTTACACAAGATACTTAACCCTGTTTTTGTGACACAAAAATTAAGAGACCAAAAACAAGCTGGCCCCAGTTGGTTGCAAAAGTCTTTACCCTTTTTGCTTTAGCATGCCTGAAGTTCTGGAGCAATCCACTTTTTCCAGAAGTCACATAAGTAATAATATGTAGTTCTCTTGTGGGCAACTTCCAATGCTGCGTCATATAATATTAATTACACTTATTTCTAGAAGTCCCCATAGTTTTTTGGAGAGCATATCTAAACAAACAAAACCATAAAGATCAAGGAGTGATTAAAACAAGTCCAGAAGGATGTTACCAGGCTGTGACCTCCAAACATAGGCCCCTTCCGCACCTTACCTTCTTCCGGTGCTGGGGTGCGGGGATTGTGCAAGCAGCCTCCGGTGAGAGGCTCTTGTGTCCGGGGTCCTTCGGCTCCGCACGAGCTGCCTGCTCACGTGAGATCCCCGCCTTTTTCTTCCACAGCGCAGCCTGGAAGTTTCCCAGGCTGCGCGGGGGCAGGAAGCGCGGCCGGCGTGGCTCCAGAGGCTCCGCACGCCAGGCAAGTTTGTGTGGGGCCTGGGAGCAATGCGCAATCACACACCATTTTCAGCTTCTGGTCAAAAATGAAAAGATGTGCGATCGGCGCCTGCCGGCCCCTGGAGCATCGTGCAATTGTGAGTGAGTCGTGCAGATTGCTCCTCACAATCGCGCGACACTCCAGGCCCTCTTTCGCATGGAAAATGCCATGCGAAAAGGGCCATAGCCAGGTCATAGTTAGGAAAACACCAGGAAACACCAGGATAATGGGCTTGCAGTAAGCCTCCGATGAATCATAGAATCATAGAGTTGGAAGAGACCCTAGGGGCGATCGAGTCCAACTCTCTGCTATGCAGGAACACCCATGACTCAGTCTTTTAGAGACAATAGCATCTGGGAGATTCCCACAAGATGGCTGGTGGTCCTAACTCCACTCTCTCTGACCGAGCAGGGCTTTCCTTTTGTCTTCACATCTGTCTGACAATTACAGAGCTATCGAGACTACCATTAGCCCTTTGTAACCTACATTAAGACCATTAGCTCATTCCAGACCTCATTGTCCACTCTCATGACTCCTTTGTTTGCTCTGCTACAGAGCCATTAACTTCCTCATCCTCCAAGCAGAAAAAGAATATTTAAACCCAAGTTTTTGGCCAGTCAATTCACAGTGCACTGATTGCTGGTTGCTACTCTGCCATTCCAATTCCCAATTGTGTACTGTCCTTCAACTTGCATCTAAGCCACATCACTGCTTCTTCACTGCTCTTCCAGATAGGTAAATATCATCCACTTCACCTTAGAACTTTTCTATCCGAAAGTTTCCTCCCTTTGCTTTCAGTTAGCCTTGGTGTTATTGTGTGACAGCTTGTATCTTGTTTGTGTGATTGCAATTCCCCCAACAAAACAATTATGATTACTTTTTGGATCTCCAGCTGGTTCTTCCCTGCAGAAGTACTGGTAAACATGCACGTAAAACATCTCGTTAGGTTACCACACACACATACAGACACACATGCACAGGCCTTCTCTTTGAGCTAATAATTCCCCACCATTTCATGGAGGTACTGGAATAGCAGGTGGACCCCTGAGTCACCCATGTTTTGAGGTAACAAGAAAGTTGTACAGAAGTACCCATCAGGGTTGGATTATTTTTAAAAAATCAAATTACAACTATGTCTTAGAGCACCATTAAATCATTTATTACACAATGGAAAGAATGTGGCTCAACCATAAACTCTTCTTAGAAAAGGCCACCCAGCAAAACTCAGGGACTGGTTACGGAGGGCATTAATGAGCGAAGTAACCAAGAAGCTAATGGTAACTCTGCAGGAGCTGGAGAGATCTGAAGATGAAATGGGGGGAAAACATCCAAAGGACAGCTGTAATCCAGATGGTCTTCAAAGCTGGGCTTCATGGAAGAGTGGCAAAAAGGAAAGCCATTGCTGAAGCAAACCCATGTCAGAGCCTGTTTGGAATATCAAAAGAGGCATGTGGGAGACACAGGAAATTCAGAGAGAAAAGTTCTTTGCTCTGATGAAATCAAAACTGAACTTTTTGCTCTGGCCACAAAAAGCTATGTGTTGTGCAAAGTCTACAGTGCTCATTACACTAAGTGAAGCATGGTGGTGGCAGCGTCATGTTGTGAGGAGGCTTTTCCTCAGCAGGGACTGGGGTTAAGTGGGGACTACATCAACATTAAAGGAGTGACAAATGGGCAGGGCAATCCTACAGGGAAACCTGTTTCAGTCTGCAAGAGATCTTGAACCGGGCTGAAGATTTACCTCCCATCAGTTGACATAACACCGGTATGCTTTGAAGACAAGTATTCAAATATCTTAAAATGTCCCAATCAAAGCACAGACCTCAGTCTGAGACTTTGTGGCAAAATTTAACATTTGCTATTAGACAATGGTCTTCATAAAACCTGACAGAGCTGAAGCAATTTTACCAAGAACATTCAGCTAAAATAGGAGGCTTCTGATGGGCAACACTGGTAGAGACTTATCCAGTAACATTCACAGCTGTAATTGATGCTAAAGGTGGTTCTACTAGGTATTGATGTGTGTGTGTGTGTGTGTGTGTGTGTGTGTGTGTGTGTGTGTGAATACTCATGCAACCCATAAAGTGCCAGTTTGCTTTTGTTCATTCAACTTTTGTGCCGCAGTGAAAATATTCAGCACTTTTACAATGTTGTGCATCTTGTGTACATCAAATAATAAAATGCAATTTCAATTCCAGGTTGTAACACAACAAGAAGTGTAAAAGTGAAGGGAGGTGAATATTTCTGCAAAGCCTCTAATGCACATATAAGCACTACGGATGACAATATTTGACTAATTCATACTTCCTGGGGATGACAAATAATTTCCACATCTTTCCCTCTGTTATGGAGAAAACAAATATTCTTGCATAGATTTTGCCTGGTATTTGCACATCCTGGAATGTTTTAGAAAATTACTCTGTGTACAAATGCATGTGCATTTTTTGCACTAGAGTTAGACTCTTTTTGCACACAAACACAAAGCCACTGGTGTTAGGAAGCCAGATGTAAGTTTTTACACAACTTTACTGTATTCTATGCAAAAAATAGGAACTCAATTAACAGAATTCACACACACAACAACAACAATAACAACAACAACAAAGACTTACACAGAAGACAACAATCTTGCACAACAAAACCATGTGCCTATTTTTTGTTTGAAATTGCTGGATTTTGTACAAGATGTTTTCATATGAGATTTTTATTGAGCAAGACTGCTGCTTTTTGCATAGCATTCTTGTTGCACAAGACCGCTGGGTGTTTTTAGCTGAAGATTATTTTGTTTAAGATTTTTGTTGTACAAGATTCCTTTTTGTTCTTGCATAGAAAATAGTGATCTTGCATACAAGCTACATACAGCTGCCTGGAAACAGTAGGTTTTTTGCACGAACTCTACAATTATCTCTCTCTCACACACACACAAAACATGTGTATTTCTATGCAGGACAATTTCCAAAACTGTACAAAGATCTCATCACTGTATTATTCCTCTGAACTAGGGTTCCTGAGTGTCAGGAAAGTCATTTTACAGTGAAGAAATGAATAATGGCTAATACTTTCCGTGTGTGTGTGTGTGTGCATATATATATCCCAGTATATACACAGCTTCTAGAACCTATGCCACTGTAGTCCCATACACACACTCACACTTCCATATAAACACTAAAGATTTGAAACACATTTGCAAATTTTCTCAGGGACAGTCTTTTGTGACCTATTGGATTGGGTGATTGACAACCTTTTAATCTGATTTTTAAAAGCTCCAGCATAAAGCCATGTTGCTTTTCACAGTATTGTCAATGTACACAGGTATTGTCAAGGCATTGACAATCGGCCTAAAAATTATTCTTGCAAATGTGGAAAACACTCATGGAAATCAGCAGCAACTATCTCACCATCTCACTGGCAGAGAAGATTTACACCTCTAAAACACAAATACTCTTCCTTTTCACCCATGGACATGCTACCTCCCCTTTTCAACAGGTGAAGAGGGGAGGTTTAAACCTCTCCATCCTGACCATGGAGATCTAGGAGTCACTCTGGATTGCTACCAGCTACTAGTCACAGGAAAACAGCATCCCAGGACCAGTTGAACTGTGCAGAATCCTGCTGGTTTTGGCAGGCGATGGCTCCACAGGGTGTGTGCTTCAGTTCAATGTTGCTTAAAATGGTGGTCACTGGACTAGTGCCAATATCTGACCAGTTTCCAGAGAAGAATGAAAGAACTGCACCCAATGGGCACAAATTTTATGTTGGTCCCTAGCACATCAGAAAACAATATTTACCACTTCTCTACCAAATAGCCTAGGAAGCGCTGCTTTAATTAATTGATTTGCTTACACTAATTAGAGCTCTTAGCATTTCAATAACACAGAGAAAGAACAGGTGAGAGTTCATAGCCACCTAAGAATGAGATTTTTTTTTTCCTAGCTGAGTATCTGTGTCCATGTATTCTTTTGCTCTGAACACCTCAGCATTTGTAGGGCCATGCAAAGATTCTATATAGTGTTTTCCTTTCGTTTATCCCCTCCCCTTCTTGGCCAGACATGTTCAATAAATTCAAGGCTCTATCCATAATATTCTGTCTTAACACATTGACTCAGAGTTCCTGCTGCTTGGGGACTTGAGGCAACCAGCAACCCATCATGCATTTTAATTGAAGAAGCCAGCTTAGTATACAGTTAGACCCCATTGACCTGGCTGGGCAGGGCAAATGGGAATTCTACTTTTTAATGTACTCCTTTTAAAAGACACTTGCATTTTATATACTGATAATTTTTATTATTATTATTGATTTCTCTTAGCTAGGAGCCATATTACTGGATTCTTCGCCCGCCATACATACATGCAAATGCTGAGATCTCCTACAAAATCACGATGCTAATCAATCACTTGAGGAAATATTAAAGCCAAAACAGACCATTTGGATATTGTGAAATGTAAAAAAAAATAGAAATAGGGTAGTACTAAAAGAATGTTTTAAAACAAGAACTGGTGGAACTTTAGAGAAAGTACATCCAGAGCAATGTTGTTATTTCCCCTTTGTTTGTGTGTTCTGTCTCCCATTCCTTTTCTTTTCTTTTTTTGTCTTCCATTTCTTCCACGTGCCCTAGGTGACAAAGGATAGTCTTTTATTTAAAGGCCTCCCAGAGGACAGTTCTCTCCTTCAAGGCAATCGTTATTTGAAAGAGTACCCTACCATGTCTAGCTTAAAGATAACCAAAAGAAGAAGGCAGGAAAGGTTTTCGAGGTACCTTTTACAGTCAGCATCCCAACAGTAGCCATACAGTTCACTGATCACCTACAGTGAGATGAACTGTATTTTTATTGAAAAAAATCCTAATTTTTCTTTTATACATATCTAGCATATAAATTAGAATGTTGATCTTTTGATGCAAGTTATGGTCATGGGGGCAGATCCTCTTTTTGAGTGACGAAGCATCCATCCTAAATTGAAGTTTCTATCTTTGCCTAAGGAGATAATGGAGTGGGTCAGCACTTGCACGCCATCTTGATTTCACTGAAAGAAAAGGTGACATAGGAATGAAATCTTGGAAAACCATGTATTTAGAATCTCTTTACTTTTGTGATTCAGGTATTTTTCCAATTAAGCAGCAGCTCTCTAAGTTTTGAGGCAGAGGTATTTCTCCTCCTAGGTGGAGGCCAAACTAGGGGTTTTCTCCATTTCTCCAAAGCAAGTTTTTAAGGCAATGAATAATGGAGCTTCCTATCTGCCTTGTGCCTTGTCATGCCATTAATCTATCTAGCTCTGCATCATCTCCATGAAGAACTAGTTCTCCCTGACTTCAGACACAGACCTTTCCATTCTACATGAAGATATTAGAGATTCTGCCTAGGACCTTCTGCATGCAGATCAGGTACTCTAGACTTCACCTACAATATTTTCCAAGTCAGAACCCTCATAACTTCCTCAGTTCACAAACACAAACAGGGACAAATATGTGACACCTCAGTTCTTATACAAAGAAGATCAGTCCACACAACTCCACACATAACACACAGAGGGGCTGGGAGAGGGAGATAAAGGCACTAAGACATACTACTGACATTTTTAATCTACTCGCTGGCTTCATTTCCTCAGCAAACAGAAGGCTTAGCTAGAAGGCTTCCTTTGTTCTTTTGGTGAAACACAGTAGATCAGATCCATGGTGAGATACATTAGAAAACAATAAATGTTGCCTCATAACAGGCTATCAATTGTTAAAAATGTTCCTCCAGTGATAAAATGTGTGAAATAAAATGCTCAGCCTTACATGATGACTACATGCCCTTGAACGTAAAGGGTACATAAGATGGACAACATGACCAAGTGTTGCAGTGTACTCCTTTCCTCTAAGACAAGAGAGGATGATTTGTGGCCTTTGGACATTGTTAGATTGCACATCCCATCAGCCCTAACTAACATGGCTAATAGCAAAGGATAATGGAAAGATGATGGGAGCTGCAGCCATCAACAGCATCTAGGGGATCATAAATTGCCCAGTTCATCCTAAGAGATTTATGTAGGCTCAAGACTCAAGCCTGACCAGTTCTCTGAGACCTGCACACATCTGAGAATTTCAGACTGCTCAGTAAGCTAGGCTGTACCTTCAGGCCTTGCATTCCTGGCTGATGCTCAAGAATCTGCAATATCACAATAGCATCTTCTCAAGCAGAGGAGAATATTATGCCCTCCAGACTTTTGAGCCTGGAAGGGCACCTAGCATAGTTAATGTTTATAGACTGTGAGAGTACTAGGTCAAATATCTAATGGGCTAAAGGATTCCCATCTCTCATCTTCAGGGTTTTGCTTTCAAGGGAAATAAGAGAGACTAGTGTGTCTGTATATTTTCAGTAAGCCTTCTGAGCTAGCCTCATATGCTACTCTCATAATGACAGTGCTCAGATATAACAAAACAAAATGTTTAGCTACAGCACAGTTTATTTTAATATCAAAATCCACAAATTTGCCATGTCAGGCTGGAAGTCTGGAAGCAGGTAGGAAATAACTATCCACAAAGGCAAGCAGTGCTTTGGCCATACATTTTGAAAAGCAGATGCCCACTGTGACAGGACTCATAGCCATGCCTTCTGGGAGAGCATCAGAAATGGAAGCTACGCACTATGATGATCTATAACAACCAGTTCTAGCAATTTTCATTTCCACCAGTGAGCCTGGAATTGCCAATGGGTCTGAATTAACTCATCACAGCCAAGCCATCTCAAAATATTTTCCATTAACACAGAAATAGCTAACAACAATACTTTTTTTGTGGGGACAAATCTCATTTAACCCAGCTACTGTGAAGACATGTAGATGGCAGATTATATCATGATCCCTGTGCATCAAAAACACCCAGAACTTCATTACCCAGTGAATTCTGGCTTCAAGAGATTGTTGTTTGAGGAAATGATGTACTGCATTAACTTTTTAGATTTTTCTAGTTACTAATGAGCCCGTGTGGTATAATTGTTTGGGTACTGAACTGGGAGCATGGAGACCAGGATTCAAATCCCAGTTTGGCCATGGAAACCCCCTGGGTGGCCTTAGGCAAGTACCTCTGTCTCACCCCCAGTGGATGGCAATGGCGAACACCCTCCGAATAAATCTTGCCAAGAAGACGCCATGATAGGGTCACTTTGGGGTCAGAAATGACTTGAAGGCACACAACAACAACAAAAGTTACTGATGAATCTTGGAATTGATACCTTAAAAAGTCCAAGCTTTTATACATTGCTTATAGAAAGAACCTCATCATAAGCTATGGTGAGGATTGCAGTTAAAAGGGAACAGATTATGACAACAAAAGGATAATTCACAATAGGGAGGTTTAGAAATAAATTTAATATTAGGATTGGGGCGGGAGGACGTTGGAACCAAGGTGAGTAGGTGGGGGGGGAGAAGAATTATGGAAATAACCCAACTGTATATCAAGGGGGTTACAAATAGATTTCAGGGGAGGGGGGAATATAAAATATGAAAAATACAGTGATGTGAATAAGAAAGAAACGTGGTTATTTTATGCTTTGGAAAAAAATTCTTTTTGGCTATACTTTGAACATTATGGCAACATTTGTTTTTGTTATATAAAAATTAATTAAAAAATAAATAAGCTCAGAGGGAACAGAAAGTTCTAAAGGAGTTAGCAAATATTATCATCTCTTAATTCCTATTAATCAAAATGCTCCAGTGCTTCGCCCCTGAAAGCCATATATCCAGTACACCATGACAGACAAACTAGAAGTATTCTGGAGTCAGCTTAAGACTATATCTGAACTGTGAGCTACAAAGCCTGAAAAGGCAGACCAGAGTTAGAAAATGTGTAGGAACAGCTGGAATCCTGTTAGACCTCCCCTGTTACTCTGGAACCTCCAGCACTGCCTCTGGACAACTTTCTGCAGTGCTAGCTCTGACTTGCAGGAAACAGCAGGTAAGCTTCTACCATGGAGCACAAAAAGTGAGCAGAGATCCTAATGAAGCAGAGATATGCCTACAATGCCATATGGCCTCAAACTCACTTGAAGTAGTCTTCTGCAAGATGGAGATTGCCTCCTCCCACTTCTAACTTTCAGTAGCAGGAAGTTCCCAGACTGTAGGGATACCTGAATACGCTTTCGGCAGAGCCAGACAGTAAAGGGAATCTTTACTAACCCTACATGGAGAGATACCAGAGATCAAACACTGTTCCTTCTACATATGGCCCTCCATGTTCATTAGGGTTAGGGGCCCAGGACCCTTGCAAAAGTAGGAAAATCACAAATATCAAAATATATATGTATGTGTTTGGGCCAAGGCATGGTGGGGAGAGCAGGCACCCAGTGTTCATACCTGGACACGGAAAGGAGTAGGCCAGAATGGTGATCCTATACTTCCTCTCTCACCCATCTCCTGCCTTGTGTTTATGTGGGGGGGGGGCATTGAGAGGATTGGTGGTGGTGAGAAATCAGGTTGCAAGCCACTGTTAGCTGGCCAGACATTGGCTTGGCTGCATGGCCTGATCAGAACCACTGAGATGCAAAGTTCTCCTGGAAAAGAAGCACCTGAGGTTTGAGGTCAGGGATTGGAAAAATTGTAAATAATGAAATCCTTGAAGGTCAAACCCACAAATGTGGAGATCCAACTGCATATGCCAATCGTGGTGATCTCTCATCAACGAGCTACAAGGTTTGCTGCTCACATGGGCTTTCCTAGGCTCTGGTCTAGCAATTCAGCCTTTTCTGAGGAGGAATCCGAATCAATCAGGATGCACTTCCCTGAAATCAGGATGCAAAGGGTTGTTGCCATCACAGAACACCAGGGCAGAACTACAAGCGATAAAATGCTCCCTTCCCAGATCATTCTTAATACATTAATCTACCCTATGAATAATACAACAGCTGTGTGCCTCAGTGTGGATTTTACCAATGGTTTGCCTCAGCAATATCAGTCATATAACACATACTAATCGCAGTGCCCAGGAGGGCTTTTGTGCAAATTAACTCCCAGCATTTTAGTGGACATGCCACACACCATTAGTGAACCGGAGCTCTGCTACACAAGGCACATGGCAAGGCTTGAGTTTCCTTTTGAAAAATACATGGATTTTAGTTCTTCTTTGTTTACATTTCTATCTGTACAGTTTGTCCAAACCAGCTGTAGTGTACTGGCCAGAATATCAGACCAGAGATCAGAGTGCAAATCCCTGCTTAGACATGGAAACCCACTCTGTGACCTTGGCCAAGTCACACTCTTCCAGCCTTAACCTCCGAATATGGTGCCACCGGGAGTGATACAGATTTTTAGATCATGGCTTCCACTTCCAAGAAGATGGTCTTCTGGCAAGGGATGGCCTGCACCTTACAACCGTTGGCCAGAACGTTTTTGCTAACAGTCTCACAAAACGGATCAGGAGGTCTTTAAACTGAGTTTGACTGGGGCGGGAGACAGTATTATTCTGGGCAAGGATTCAGTGAGTACTGTGAAAAATAGCCCAAATTATATAAGATAGGGCAGGTCAAGTAGAACTAGAGACCAACAGAGAGAGGGAAAGTAACTTTAGTACAGGAGTTCCACAAAGGGCAAATTGTCTAAAGTGTCTCTATACTAATGCACAGAGCATGGGGAATAAGCAAGATGAACTCCAACTCTTAGTACAACAAAATAAATACGATTTAATAGGCATCACTGAAACCTGGGGGGATGAATATCATGACTGGAACGTAGGAATGGGGGGTATAACCTATTTTGCAGAAATAGACCAAACAAGAAAGGAGGAGGAGGAGTAGCCTTATATGTCAAGGATGTTTTCACCTGTGAAGAGATCCAGGACTTAAATCCGGGAAGCCAAGTCGAGAGCATCTGGGTAAGAATTAAGGGAGTGAGAAACAACAGTGATGTGATTGTGGGGGTTTGCTACAGGCCTCTGGGCCACTCTGAGGACATGGATGAGGCCTTCCTGGAGCAGATGGCCACAAATTCAAAAAGATGCAGTTTTAATGAGAGGTTTCAATTATCCTGATATTTGTTGGCAGTCAAATTCTGCAAAGACTGCAAGGTCCAACAGGTTCCTTGCTTGTCTTGCAGACAATTTCACGGTCCAGAAAGTGGAAGAGGCAACAAGGGGATCGGCTGTTTTAGATCTGATCCCGACCAACAGGGATGACCTAGTTGATGAGGTGGAGGTGGTGGGATCCTTAGGAGGGAGTGACCATGCTCTTTTGGAGTTTGAAATTCAGTGGGATGGAGAAGCCGAGTGTAGCTAGACACGCATCCTAAACTTTAAGAAAGCTGATTTCTCTAAACTTACGGAGTTATTTGCTGAAATCCCGTGATCAAGGATTCTAAAAGAGAAAAGAGTTCATGACGGATGGGACTTTCTTAAAAGTGAGATACTGACGGCACAACTGAAAACTGTGCCAATAAGGAGGAAAAATGGCAGGTGTCTAAAGAAACCAGAATGGTTGACTGAAGAACTCTCAGCTAAGCTAAGTGTTAAAAGAATTACGTACAAGAAATGGAAAAATGGTGAAATCACCAAAGAGGAATTCAAGCAAATAGCCAGGAAATGTAGGGAGAAGGTCAGAAAAGCTAAAGCACAGAATGAACTCAGGCTTGCCAGAGACATCCAAAACAATAAAAAGGGCTTTTTTAGATATGTCCACAGCAAAAGCAAAAACAAGGAAATGACAGGATCACTGCATGGAGAAGGTGACCGATTAATAACGTGGGGAAGATAGAACGCAGAACTACTCAATACCTTCTTTGCCTCATTTTTCTCCCAGAAGGATAGAAGTATCCAACCTGGGGTGTGGGGAGCAGGTGAGGAAGAGGGGGAAATGTAGCACAAAATAAGTAAGAAAGTAGTACAGGAATATCTGGCTAAACTAGATGGATTCAAGTCCCCAGGACCAGATGAATTAAATCCAAGGATATTAAAAGAACTGGCAGAAGTCATTTCTGAACCACTTGCAGTAATCTTTCAGAACACTTGGAGAACAGAAGAAGTCCTAGCAGACTGGAGGAGGGCAAATGTTGTCCCCATCTTCAAGAAGGGGAAAAAAGAGGACCCTAATAATGATTACCTGGTCAGCCTGACATCAGTTCCAGGAAAGATGCTAGAGCAGATCATTAAACAGTCAGTTTGTAATTACTTAGAAAGCAATACTGTAATCACTAAAAGCCAGCATGGATTTCTCTGAAATAAGTCATGCCAGGCTAATCTTATCTCTTTTTACGATAGGGTTATAAGCTTGATAGATGAAGGGAATGCTGTAGACGTAGCATATCTTGACCTCAGTAAGGCCTTTGACAAAGTCCCGCATGACATTCTTGCAAAGAAGCTAGTAAAATGCAGGCTGGACAGGGCTACTGTTAGGTGGATTTGTAATTGGTTGACCGACCAAACCCAAAGGGTGATCATGAATGGCTGCTTTTCATCGTAGAGAGAAGTGACTAGTGGGGTGCCACAGGGTTCTGTCCTGGGCCCAGTGCTATTCAACATCTTCATCAATGACTTGGATGAAGGAGTGGAGGGCACGCTGATCAAATTTGCAGATGATACCAAATTGGAAGGGGTTGCTAATACACCAGAGGACAAGATCAAATTTCAAAATGACGTTGAAAGATTGGAGATCTGGGCCAAAGCTAACAAAATGAATTTCAACAGAGAGAAATGTAAGGTCCTGCACTTAGGCAGAAAAAATGGAATGCACAAATATAGGATGGGGGACGTGTGGCTGGAAAGCAGTACATGTGAAAAGGATCTAGGAGTCTTGGTAGATCACAATCCGAACATGAGTCAGTAGTGTGACGTGGCAGCCAAGAAAGCCAATGCAATTCTTGGTTGCATCAATAGGAGTATGGTGTCTAGATCGAGGGCGGTAATGGTACCACTCTATTCTGCATTGGTTAGGCCTCATTTGGAAGACTGTGTCCAGTTCTGGGCACCTCAATTCAAGAAGGGTGTCGACAAGCTGGAATGTGTCCAGAGGAGGGTGACCAAAATGGTGAAGGGTCTGGAAGCCATGCCTGATGAACTGCTTAGGGAGCTGGGTATGTTTAGTCTGCAGAAGAGAAGGTTAAGACGGGACATGATAGCTATGTTTAAATATTTGAAGGGATGTCATGTTGAGGAGGGAGCAGGCTTGTTCTCTGCCACTCCAGAGACTAGGACAAGGAGCAATGGATTCAAGCTGCAGGAAAGGAGATTCCACCTGAACCTCAGGAAGAACTTACTGACGGTCAGAGCTGTCCAGCAGTGGAATATGCTGCCTCGGAGTGTGGTTGAGTCTCCTTCTTTGGAGGTTTTTAAGTAGAGGCTGGATGGCTATCTGTTGGGAATGCTTTGATGGGTGTTCCTGCATAGCAGGGGGTTGGACTGGATGGCCCCTGGGGTCTCTTCCAACTCTATGATTCTATGAATTACTCACAGAACAATGACAAAGGGTTTAAGAGGGAGGGTCACAGAGACAGAGACTGAATTGAGTGAGACTAATATGGACAAGACAGCCCACAGGAAAAGCAGAGTGGCTCAGATGTTGCCAGCTACACTGGAAAAGAAGAAGACTCTGAAAGAGGTGTGAATATCATGAGATGGTGAGAGTCTAAGTAGCCACAGTTAAAAGGAGAGGGAGAGAGTATTCAAAGGTGGTCTCATCAAACCTTAACAGGATTAATAAGATCAGGATTTGTAAGCAATATAATTAATTTTCAACCTTATAGCAAGCGTATTTTGGACCAGAAATATAAATAGTGTATATTTAAAAAACCTTAATACTGTTAGATAGGCTTGCCCAACTTGCAGGTTTTATGAAGTATTTCTAATGTGTTCCTGCTTCTCAGAAATCTCTTTTATACCATTTTTGCTCACCAACAATGATTGCCATTAAATTGAGATAATGACCAAACGACCAAAAGTGCATGTGCCACTACTGGGAGAGGGCTGTAAAAGTATACTTAACTTATACCTTACAACAGCTGTAAAGGAATACTTAAAGTAGGCTTAAAAGGTGGGCTTTTGGGGAGTAGCACTGGGAGATGTAGATACAGAGATACAGCTATGCCTGGGATTTTGCCTGGAATCTGCATGTGGAGATCAAATAAAACTCTGGACAGCAGTGGTAAAGAAGATTTCAGTCAGTGAAAGATGGGGGCACAGGATGACATGACTTTTGCCTTCCTACTCTTCTTCTAAACTTTCTGAAAGTTTCTGGTTGACCACAATGGAAAAAGAAAGTCTAGAGAAAACAGAAATGTGGTCTGATCCAATAGGGCTGTTTTTACCTTCCTGTATGCCTTACAAGTTTGGAGGTACCTGACCAGATTGTCAAAGTAGATCTACCAGTTTGGAGAATGTAGAAGACAAATCCAGGAAGAAGAAATGGTTAAAAAGCTGGAAATTGCAAGAGACAGGAAGAAGGAAGTGACCTCTTGCTTATGTCTAAGGCTCAACCTGCTTAGGGCTTGTATACCCTGGAGGAAACATCCAGGGTTCAGTTCAGATCTCATTAAAACTACAATGACTTAACATTCCAAAGTTCATCCTCATCAGGAAGCAAGCTGAGCGTGGGATAAAAATCCTTGTTTATTTGATTCTCATATAGGGGGGAAAAAAGCTTCGCTTCCTGATTGAAATATTATGGTCATTTGTATATTCACCATTATTTTTCACATGTAATGATTCTTTTCTGTCAAAATGTGATTTCTGCAAGGATATTCTGCACAAAGCAATATATTTTTGTAGAAAATGTTGTGCTTGCACAAATGAAATTTTCACACACACAAAATCCACAAATATCAAAAATCCTCAAAACTGTGCAAGCCCCCTCTCCCATAATATGCCAAACCATGGCCCTTTCTGTACCTTACCTTTTCGCAGCACTGGGGCACTGGGATTACACAAGCAGCTTCTTGTGAGAGGTTCTCGCGTCCCCGCTGCTTCGCCTCTGCAGCTGCTGCCTGCTGGTGATCAGGCAGCATGAGGGCTCCTCCTCTTCCTTCCACAGAGCAGCCTGGGAAAATCCTAGGCTGTGCTGGGATAGGAGACATGAGCACCGCGGCTCTGGAGGCTCCGCGTGCACAGTATGTGCACGTGGGGCCCTGGAGCGATGAGCGATCATGCACCATTTTCGGCTACAAGCCAAAAATGAAATAGTGTGCCATCAGCGCCTGCTGGCCCCGGCAGCATCGCACAATTGCGAGAATGTCATGTGGACCGCTCTTCGCAATTGCACGATGCTCCAGAGGCCCTTTCACATGGCGAATGCCGTGCGAAAAGGGCCCATATTCAGCTGTCCTTTCTTATTGAAGACAATCCAGCTTGCAAACATTCTTTACACAGCTACGCCAAGCACTGTACACCAGTTGAAAGCTTTTCCATAGCCATCAAGGGTAGCTCAAGAAACAGAACAACTTATGTTACTTTTAAGAACAACTGGAGTGCTCTGGAGAACTAGAGATCTTTGCTCCATCTATCACATTACTCCTACCGCTCAAAGAGAAACCAGTTCTCCAGGACCTCAGGAAGAAATGTTTTAGCCCAGTTCTATTTGCACAGATTCTTTTGCTAGATATTCCAGGGATTGAAGCCCGAGATCTATATGCATAAACAAGTATTTCTACCACTATGTTAGGGACTTTTCCTGTGCATCTGTCTGCACTGTAACCATTTGTCTCCTTCAAAATGTCTGCTGAAACTGGGGCATGAAAGAATTTGAGCTGCCATTAGCAAAATCAATCAATTCCAAATTCAGCACTTTAGCCAGACCTCTCTCGAGAGAATGGGCGTTGCTTTATTTCTGCAATATATTAGTCTTTTTCCTTTAATGACTTGACAGAAAAAGCCAGTTCACACATACACATACCTAACAGACTCTCACTTGAGGGACTGGCCTTTATTTTTCCATAAGTCACTTCTCACTTACAGCAATATTGATCACAGGTATGGATGGATGGGATAGTCCCACAATCCTTTGGGAGGAATCTTACCTAACGTACATGCTTTTATTTCTGAAGCACAACTATTTCTAAAACTCAACAAAACAGGTCACCAGGGCAGCACTCCATTGATTTCATGTCCACTTATTCTTCGCATGTAGCACTGAATGCTTTATCTATAATTCAGGAAGCTGCAGACCTGCTAGATCCCCTGGGAGATGCTAGCCTATCTCACATGTGGTGAAATGAAAAGTACTTTTGTTGTGGTAGAGAACAGACATCAACAAGTCTTCAATACTAACCTGCATCAGTGCCAAAGTCAAGAATGTGTACAACCCATGGTATCTAGAATAGTAGTACACCGAGGTACCAACTGATGTTCTCTGGCCATTTGACAAGATCCATACTCTAAGGTTCAACAATTATAGATTAATGAGCCTGGAAGACAGTGCATTCTACTTTGCAGCATTAACTCAGATGAAGGAAGGAGGAGGAGACAACTGAAATATAGAGTATTCATGTTGCCTAATATTGTAACTCTTCATCCAAATCTGTGTAATTCCACCAAGACAAAAATGACCTCACACAGAGGCTCAATTTGTGAAAAACATGAAAAATGTGTCAATACTTTTCTCTCTGTGTTCCAACTGCCATTGCTCTGGTCTTGGATGGAGAGAAGAGCAGCCAGTCCCAGCTCTGTCATGTCTCGGACCAGCAGGTGACAAAAGCCCTTCCTTCATATTCCAACTGCCATTATTCTGCTTTTTTGGGGAGAGAGGAACACTCAGCCCAGTGGTTGGCGAGAGTACCCCCTTCCATATCCCAATGGCCATTATGCTGGTGTCCACTCTCAGTCTGGGCAGTCAGCCAAAGAACAGTTGATAAGGATTAGCAGCACACAGTATTTTCAAGAAAGCAATTCCTTATTTTAATCTAGTAGGAAAACAGACTCAAAACAAATCTGAAGCATAACAACAGTTCCAGCAATATTCATAAATCAAAGCACAGTCAATACAATTCTAAGTCAGAGGTCAGAGACATGGCAGGAGAAATGGTCAGTTAACCACCAACAAACTCTAAAGGGGAATGGCTTATCTTTTATAGGTTCACAGATCAGCACAGCTGGCGCTTAATTAACTGCTGTCTGTTATAAGTTTGCTGAGATCTGCATTGGCTCTCCTTTTAGTGTCTATGCTCTGTGAAGGTGGGTATAGGTGAGTTATCTTTTGTATCAGAAGGAGCAAGGCTCTCTGCTGGGTCTCGCACTGCCCCCTGTTCTGTCTCTAGGGTGGGGGTATTGTCTCCTCCTGTTCATCAGGTTTCACTGCTTCAGCCTCTGAGTCATCTTCTAAGTCCTGAAAGCAGGGCATGACAGCTGGCCTCTTGAGGGAGAGAAGAGCAGCTAACATATACTGGATAAAATCCCCTCTCCCACTGCCATTCCCTTTTCCTTATGTGTCATATCTTATTAGATTGTAAGCCTGAGGACAGGGAACTGTCAATGATTTGTAAGCCACCCTAGACTGGGTATAAATACTGTAAATAAATAATAAAAAGCAGTTCTTTTGCAGATGAGTTTAGGGAATCAGCAATACAGATGGTGTATATGTGTGTGTGTGTGTTTGTATAAAATACAAGTGGTATGTATATATGTGCATAGTGCTATTTATGTGGGTTTTTTCCTCCATCCTTCATTGATTTCTGTAAACTCCTGTGATGGCCAAAGGTCAATTAGGAGATTTTTTTTGACAGATTGAATTCAGCATCCACTATACACATAACACAAAAATGAATATATTTCTAGTCCTCCTAGCTGCTAAGGTAAGCTTGGAAATGTGTGAACAATGCCCATTCACATCACAAAGCTTTTATACATTACAAAGAAGTGTCAGCAGCCAGATACGTAGTCACTCATGCATTTGTTTGTGCATTCAAGTGATGCTGGGTAACATTTCTCTATAACACTCAATAGGGAATTTCTGCAGAGGAAAGAGAGAGGCACAATTAATTGGCTTGCCCTTTTTTTTTTTTTTTTTAAGGTCCACAACTGTTCTAAGGAATTGAAAGTTCTTCAATAAAAGGAAAGGTTTATTTAGAATCTCTTTTTTTTTCCCCTCTCTCTTTGGAAATAATAGGGATGCTGCAGTAATCTGCTAAGTTTGATCTCCGATGTAGATACTACAGTTCTACTGATGTGGAGGAGTACCACAACCTTTCTTTCTGACAGATTCTGTCCAATTTTATTTCTGTTAGAAGAACAAAAAATGGCTAGCAGCTGGATGGGGTAATTGGTGCTCAAAAAATTTTGTGATATCAATACAAAGACCGCAGTGATGAAACAAATTTTTGTTTCCCTAAGATCTGCAGCAAGGCCAGAGATGTCCCTTCAGTGAACAGGCAGGATTGAAAAGGAGCATTAAGCCCATTATAATTTTCACCTTTGCAGCAAAGGGGACAGCTAATGTTGAGTGAGAACCAGTGTGGAGAAGTGGTTTGAATGCTGGACTAGGACTTCAGGAGACCAGGCTCAACCATAAAATTACTGGGGGACCTTGGAAAGTCACACTTTCTCAGCCTAAGGAGATGGAAATGGCAGACTTCTGCTGAACAAATTGTGCCAAGAAAGCCTTAAAATAGGATCATCATATGTCGTAGTCAAACTGAAGGCACATAACAATAGAGAAACAGTATGGTACAGTGGTTTGAGTGTTAGGTTAGAATTCCTGGTACTCAGGGTTAAAATTTCTGCTCAGCCACATAAACCCACTGAGTGACCTTGGACAAGTCACACTGTCTAAGGCCATTTCCACACTAGCTTATTATAGTGCTATCATCCCACTTTCAACATCCTATGGAATCCTGGGGTTCGCATCCTGTGAACCCCAGGATTCCATAGGATGTTGAAACTGGAATGATAGCACTATAACAGACTAGTGCAGAAAAGCCTCAGAGAAAGCCAATAGTGAAACCCTTCTGAAGAAATGTTGCCAAGGAAACACTGGAATAGGTTGGCCTTGGGGTTGCCATAATTCAGAAATGATTTGAATACACACAACACACATACAAAGGCAAAGGGACCTTTCTGGACCATTTGCAGGGGATAGGCAACTGCTTACTTTCACTGCATTACTTTCAGAATTTGCACTACATCAAGGGGAAAAAATGTGTGGTTCTCTAGAAACAGTGTTGACTTCAGCCAGTATGTCCAACAGTGATGGATCCTAAGATCTCCATTCCAAAAACATCGTGAAGCGTACAGTTCCCTGATGCACTGTTAATTTATAACTGAAGTTGGATCCTTCTGGATTCTTTGTCTGAATTTGAAAGATGTCAGATCAGCAAGAAGAATAGAAGACCTTCTGTTTTTGTTCCACCCTCCCCCCGCAGCAGAGTAACTATGCACGTGCAAAGAGTTTAGAGACTCTATAGATACACCTTCCAACATCACCCACACATTCTCATTGAATTCGGAAACCATAAGGCCATAAAACTGTATGGAAAGAAAGAAACAAATTCCACACATTCCTACTAAACATGGCATGGACTACTTTCTTGAAATCCCTCCAAGGTCCAGGCATTTGGATGCCTACTTTAGGACAGAGCACAAATTTTTACTTATTTCAGTCTTACATGCAAAAAAAAATCTTTTTAAAAGAAGTTTTCTCCCTATTTGAAAAATTACCTACTCTCCCTATTTGAAATTTTTTTCCCCTATTTGAAAAATCCCTATTTGAAAAATTTTGCACATTTTTACAACAATGTTATTATTATTCCTGGTTTTCTTTGTGAAAAGATTTAGGGCAAGAATTTTTTTCTTGCAAAAATCTGGTTCTGGAAGCAAAATATGTGTGTGGGGGGTCCCTAGTGATGATAATGTAAAAAACTTTTCACTCTTGTGCAGGGACAAAGCAAAAATTCAGATATTGCAAGTTTTTCAGTAGGGTATCTGGATATCACGGATCTTATCAAAACATGATATAATTAGTGAACTTTCTACTTTCTAATGGCCTGCTGAGACTACTCTTCTCTGTCAGATATATCTGCATGTATATTTCTGAAGA
Source organism: Iguana delicatissima (assembly GCA_948472985.1). Classification (NCBI taxonomy): domain Eukaryota; kingdom Metazoa; phylum Chordata; class Lepidosauria; order Squamata; family Iguanidae; genus Iguana; species Iguana delicatissima. The sequence continues at coordinate 432,450 of CAOKZL010000809.1, read as the reverse complement.
GATACTTGCTATTATTCTGGTGCATCAAATGTCCTGGCAACTATTCCATAGATTTTTCTTTTTTTTTAATGACAGTTTGCATGGGTTGAGTGTATATTGGTTCTTTTGGTGTGTATGTATTTTTGTAGTCATCGTTAACTGCAGGGTCTCTCTTACATGGTTGGCAAGAATATTTAAATGCTCAAGGGAGGGGAAATAAAAGATAGGGCTCTTCCCATGCCTCAGAACCCCAACCAGGAGAATCCTTCTGAAGCTCCTTTCTTGTCACCCATCATCCTTACATAGACTAATCTCCCAATGTCATGCAGAAAGCAGATATGGGGAAGCCAGGAAAGGATCTTGGAAGGCTATAGCCTCCATATCCATGTTGCCTTCTCAACGTGTCCTTTGACCACCTTCCCAATATCACATGAGATCATCAAAGATGGGCCACCAGTCCAGGTCCAGTGCTGCTTTCCACCTCCCCTCCCGATGTTGTGTGGGGCAGGTGAGAGTGAAAGGCAGCCTAACAGAAACTGATTTAGAAACATGTCCAGGTATAGTATTGTTACCTATATATGATAAGGTCAATTGTACCCATGCAATGAAGTATCTAACTACAAATCTATTAACTGCAGCAAGCTTACTTATATCAAGAAAATGGAAAAATTAATGGAGATTTTCAAATAGAGGATCGGTATAAAGAAGTGTGGAAAATCACGATTAATGATAAGTTAACATGTGGAATGAAGGTCAAAAAAGGAATAATGAAAGGGAGTGCTTTGGAAACAATATGGAAGATATTTGTGGAAAAGTTGTTAGTAAAAGAGGAAGGTGTCACACCTCCACAAGAAGAGTTACAATTTTGGAAAGTGGAGTAATTTGAGATATAATTGGCTCTGAGGACGAGGTACACTTAGTAATAGTAATAGGTTAAATTTAGTTTGAAAAAGATAGAAATGAGAATGAAATTACTAATAGTATATTTTTTAGAAAATGTTAATTATGGGAATAAATAACAACCATGGGTATAATGAGAATAAGATTCAGATATATATATATATATAACCAAAATATATAATCAGTATGACTTATAATACATTGAATAAGTAATATTATGTAAAGGGATTTGGAGAGACATAGAAATGTAAGCAATTTTTTTTGTTGTAACTTTTTCCCTTCACTTTTATGTTTATCATGTTATGTAACTTTTTTTTTGTCTTATAATTAATTAAAACAATGCATTAAAAAAGAGCGAAAGGTAGCCAAGGGTTAGAAAGGCTACATCCTTCCAAATCCTTAGCTGCCTTTCCCCGTCCCACCCGCCCAACGTCACACGAAGGCTGGCCAGTGGACTCCCGCCGACTGCTAAAGACTTTCTCCCCATGAAAGTCCTCTTCAAAAACTGCATAGTTTTCAAAGACATTCTACAGCAGGGAGAAAACTGATTAAAATATTTGTTCTCCCTTGCAGGAATGAATAATTGACCACAGCATTCCCCTACTCCGTTATGTCAAAATTAAAAGAAAAGCCTATTAATGATGGAAGTATATTCAGAGATAAATATGGGGCTGCCGCAGAAACGCTAAATCCCATGTCAAGCTCCTTTACCTTTGGAAAACTAAGAAAACACACTGCAGAGCCTATATTCTGTACCTGCCCTTAAAATTTGTTGCTGATGCTGATGAAGCAAACAATATGATAACATCAGTGCACAGGGTGAATTTTACTATGAGTTTTTCCTCCTAGAAGGGGATGACAGGTTTACACAAGGCTGCCATTTTCTATAGCAGCTACATTATTATTACAACATGCTGTTCAGTGTTAAAAGGGCCCATCAAGTGCCTCTTCTTTTGATCTTCCCCATCCCACTTGCAGGCAGCATATCCCAGGTTACAACTTACAGTTCAACAAGTCTCAGTGTCTTGAAGAGCAGCCATGATAGAGTAGTCAGGCGGTTACCAGACAGGTTTCTGGAGAGGAAAAAGAGAACATGGTCTGTCAACCTGGGTAGTGATTCTAATAAAATATTGTTAGTATTTCCAAGGAAACATTGCTCCTCTAACACTAAAATGAGTCCCAATATTTATGCAGACATTTATCAGAATGGGATGCACACAGCCCTAAGATATTTTCTCTTTAAAAAAGAAAAAAGGTCTAGAATCTGACAAATCACATTATGCCTGTAACCTCATCTCCAAATTTTGCATTTTGTAGAATTTCATTCCACAAACTTTACCATTCTTAATAACTTTGTACATTCTGATTGGCTTAACTGCACTTACTGTGTATATTTGTGCATAAGTAGATCCTATGTATAAGTCAAGGGCAGGTTTGGGGGCCAAAATTATAGATTTTGATATGACCCATTGATCAGTCAAGGGCCATTCCATGGGGGAGGGAAAACGCCAGTGACACTTTGGGACCAGCTGCCTCTGGCCACCACCAAACCATTTTTTTCACCCAGGTATTCAAAAAGGTCTTTCGCCACGCTACTCAGAGAAGGGGGCAGTTCTTCTTTTGATAAAAGTTAAGGCACAGTATTAACTCTTATTTTGAAAAGGAACCATCACCTTCTCTGAGGAGAGTGAAGGTGAGATCCGTATCTCAGGAGAACCTGAAAGAAGCATCAGTCCCCTCTATTCTCATGGCATGCCTTTGAGGGGAAGTGCCAAAGAACTTCTGCCATCACCACCACGTTCCTAACCAGAGATTCAAAAAAGCCAGAAGTGGTGCTGCAGCAGATAGAGCAGAGGAAGTCGGTGCTGCTTTTAGGTTTTCCCAGGATGGACAAAGCTCTCGCCTTTTGCCACTCTACTCTATGGCACAATACTTACATTGGCCTGAGGATAAGTCGACCCATGTTTTTAGACTCAATTTTTTTTGACTAAAATTTCCAGAGTTATACAATATTTACAATAATTCACTGCTCAGCTGAGATCCACATATCCCCACATGTGTCTCTAAAAGGCTGAGATAAAGTTTCTGGTTCGGAACTGGTAGAAAGCTAGTTGATGAACTTTGGGAAACTTTTTCTCTCTGTGTTTCAGTTTCTTCATCTTCAAATAGAGAGAATAATACAGCCCGTACCTTGCAAGGTTACGGGTTTACCTCTACATCCGTTAGGAAAAAACTTCAAGATATTTCCGTCCAGCTTATGTCTTCTTTGCAATTTTTTTTTTTGGTAATTTTTAAATCAAAAGCAGACCAAACAAAGCCCTCAACAATCTGTGCCAGCCAAATCAACATGCACAACTGTTTACAGCTTGAAAAACATCATATTGTACCCACAATACCATGCAGGTATTCAAGATGATATGGAGGGAAATTGTTAAATTATTCATTCTTTCCCACAAGAATAACATTTAAAAAGAGTTGCATCCCCACTAAATTCGAAGGGATTCAAAGTCTGGTTTGTTTGTTTATTTCAAACTATGATTCAATGTTTGCTCCCTGGATGGGAAAATCTGCAATTTTGCTTTATCCTATATTCATTTTTATTTTTTGAAGACATTTGTGGAGTTATTTTTTTAAAGAAAACCGAATGAAATTTTCATCCATCCCTAATGTGAGGGAGTTAGAATTCATTAGGAATGATAACATTAAGAGATTTTTATTTTGGCAATATCACAACGAGGTAGATGTGCATAAGGTCAGAAAAACAAGAAAGCAAAAGCAAAACAGTGATAGAAATGTACGTATTAATAGCAAGGTTATCAAAGTGAAAACTGGAGAGGCCCTCATACATTTAACAGTTGTGTAGAAGAGGCAATTTCAGCAGGTGTTGTTGGTTACCCAGTTGTGTGACAAACAACTCTGCTACGCAATCTCTCTTCTACGCAATCATTAAAGGTACAGAAGCTGCCTCCAGTTTTCAATCTGGCAACCCTAATTAACAGTGCAATCTTACATGTATCTATTCTGAAGTAAGACTCAATGCATTCAATGGGGCTTTATCCAACTCATAGGACTGTAGCTTCAATAAGCAAACGCAACAATAGTTAACATATAACAATAAAAACGCTGATATGGTCTCTCAAAGATTGAGAGGGAAATCAGATGATGAAATTCAGAAAGAGTGGCAAATTGTAGGTGATTGCTGGGTGACGTCTGATAGAGCTCTATAATTCATGGCCCTATGTGGTGAAATTTATTGAGATGATTATCATGGTTATCATGAAGCAGGAATATGGAAAATGAAATGCAATGAACCAACATGTAAAATAGTTGAAAAATGCAGTACAATGATATAACTATGTTAAGAGATATTGAAAATGAAATCTAGATGAGTTTGGAAGAATCAAGAAATAATTCAAGTGAAATAACAATAATAAATGTTTGTTTTATTTGTGCAGTTTCAGTAAAATGATTTTAAAAAATAGTTAACGTATAGCATAAATATTTGTTGAAATTCCTATTCGCAGGGGAAGTATGTCTACAATATCCCAATTCTGGGCCTCTTCTCCATCCTCCATTTCTACAGACCAACACAAGCATAAGTAAGTTGCAAATTTTTAAAAAGAAATCAGAGCCACAGAAATACAGTTGACAGGTTGCATATATATATATGGATGGATGGATGGGAAAACAACCAAGGCCAGCCTTACAAGAGTATAGCAGGGAATTTTTAACACCAAGAGGATTTTCTCTTTTTTTTTAAGGATCTAAATTTGCCTTCTCCATCTTTCCGTTATTCACACTGAACGAGGCTGCTGCCATGGCAACTGAAGACAACCTCCGAGAAGTCCCCTCTGCTCCAGCCGGGAAAGACAAAGAGTGCGGAATCTGTTCTCTCCGGGAAGCATTCACAAACCAGTATCCAACACCCCACCCCTTCATCATTTCTCTAAGCCATTTAGGAAATGGAGAGACAAAAAGCATTTCCCCCCTTTTTTTTTTCCTTTTAAAGGTGGCACGAAGGGAAGGCAAAATGAGGAAAGGCACAAGTACCCAAGGGCACCAATACAGACCTACAGAAAAGCAACAGAAGCTTACATTGGAATCCTCTTTTTTTTGGTCAAAGCGTTTGCCCATCGAGGCTAATCTGTCCATCACTGGCTTTTTGTGGTCCAAGGTAACGTTTGTCTCCCATCTAGGGTTGTCAGAATGAGAACTGGAGAGAGCTTCTGCATCTTTAATGGCTGTGTAGGAGACAGAATTTCAGCAAATCTTGCTTGTGATGCAATCGGGGCCATTTCTGCACAACACTGCATAGTGCTATTATTCCACTTTCAACATCCTATGGCAGTGGTTCTCAACCTGTGGGTCCCCAGATGTTTGTGGACTTCAGCTCCCAGAAGTCTCAGCCACTATGGTCAATGCTCAGGGCTTCTGGGAGCTGAAGTCCATGAACATCTGGGGACCCACAGGTTGAGAACCACTGGACTATGGAATCCTATGATTTGTAGCTCAGGGAGTGGCCTTTAGAATTCTCAGCCAGAGAGCTCTTTGGCCTCAGGAAACTACAATCCCCAGAATTCCACAGGACATTGAAAGTGGAATAATAGCACTATAACAGTGTAGTGCAGAAATGGCCTATGTTACAAGCAGCACTTGGTGAAATACTCTATATAACCATGGGGACAAAAGGCTAAATTCCTCATAGTGGAATTTCTATTATGCATTTCAACCTACAGTTGGCCCTTTACCACCTGCCCTCCCCATCTCAGGTGCATCTTTCCTGGGGGGACCTTCCCTCTCAGCAGCGCCAGTCAGGCTGCATAACCCTTTAAAAACCCACCTCTGGTTTCTTTCCTCCTCCATCAACCACTGCTTGGCCAGCTAAGGATGGATCGCAGCTAAGTATGGATTTCTCAACACACAAATGCTCTCCCAATGCCTCCTCACACCCAAGTAAGGATATGAGAAAGACATAGGAAATACAGGGCCACCATGCCAACTCACCACCTTTCCCTCTGCTTTCCCTGTCCTGGTTTAAACCCTGGGTCCCCATTCTTTCCACCATGCTACAGTTCCCTTCCCATAGATATATACACACATTTTAATATTTGTGGATTTTTCCACTTTCCAGGGGTGCTGCTCCCTAACCCTAGTGAATATGGAGGGCCAACTGTATTTTTTAGCTTTTCTTTAGGTCTTTCAGGTCTGCCTTCAAAGTTGATATACTACTAGGCATCATATACAGAATAGTTCTACAACAAAATCATGAACCACATGGAACTTCAAGGCCATTGGATGTGTGTTCACTTTGCTGTATAATTTGTTGCAATGTATGTGTGTGTATACATGTTTGTGTAAGTTAAATTGTAATTGTGGTTGCAATATTCCATTTATGATTGGCCCATAGAACCCAGAAAAGATACATATGCATAGATATATATACGTGTACACACATACACACACACACAAAATAAGCACAACAGCATGTCCTAATTTCTTATAAAGGTACAAAGAATCCAGACAAGTGCTACTACTGCACTTCCCACTATTGCGCATTTAATTGAAATGTGCACAAACTCTTCACAAATACAGGCAAACTTTATTTGAGACCAAGCCTCACTTTCAATCCTATCATTTGCAGCAGTTAAAGTAAGCTGGGTACAAAGGAGGCAGTGGGAGGAGGAAGACAGAGAAACTGGGACATTTTAAAAGCAGCTGAAAAAATTGGATGTGAGAGGATTAATCAGGACTGTCCCTGCCAAATCAGGATAGTTGGAGGATAAAATATATAATATTATTCATTTTTCAGGAAAGAAAAATGTTCTAAACACACAAGAAATGTCATCAGGAAGAATAAATACAGCAATGACTATTTTGTGCAATTTTCTCCTACTATTTGCATGCCCAGAAATTTTCCATAAAATTATTCTGCACAGAATTGCATGTGGTGTTGTTGATTTTTCTGCACAAAGAAAGACAGTGTATTTTTCACTGAAAACATTGTTTCATGTATAGAAAGCACACACAACTTACTTTCTTTCCAAAACACGTGCGGGGAAGGAGGTTGTATAGAAAAAAAAATACACACAACATCACTTCTGAGCAGAATAATGACCTCAAACATTTTACAACATGTGAATACAGAGAAAATACTCTGTCTGCTTTCTCCCAGAGCAAGGAGAAAATTAATGAAATCATTTGTCTTTTCATGGGAGGATGAGACAGGCAAAGATTTACATCCCTGCACATACACACTTACCCCCTACAAATCATAAGATCTACAGGTGCCTTAGGCTTCCTTCTCTTCCAGACACCTGGCACGGTTGTTTGCCAAGCTCAGCTGCACAGCAAAGGGCCCTCTTGCTGTGACCTTGTTTGCCGCAAATGGCAAAGTGATTGAGTCATGAGCAACTGGCGTACCAGCTCATTAACTGATCGGCTAGTCAGAAGAGAAGCTCAGAACCAGCAGAGACAGTGGTCACAGAACTGGCTCCAGGAAGCCAAGTCTCTCGTCAGCCGGGCACGAGATCCTCCTTTAATTCTGAGCTCACTTTCTATACACAAGAGCTGTCAGCAGTAGTCACTTCCAGCTCAAGGCAGCAAATATATACTTAAGGGAACCAGAAGGTTTTTGAAGTCTTTGGATATGTTTGTCTTTAATCTTCAGAATACAGGAGAACAATGAGCTGGAGGAGAAAGGGAGCAGGTTATATTAGCCTGACTCCACATAGTGTGCACAGTAACAATGCAGGAAGCAAGCTGAAAGCAAAGCCAAAGACATATGAGGCAGAAGCAAAGGTGGCCTGCCACGGAAAAGCTTTCACAGAGTTCAGAGTGGATTCATGGATCCAGAACCCTACATAAGCTGGATGATGTTGTGGGAGATTCTGCTCATCCCACCTGTCACACCAATTTGATGATCTCCTCCTGCCCTACCATGGAGCCACCAACTGTGGGGACTTCCTAGATGCCCTTGTGGTTCCCGTGCAAGACTGTCTTCATCTAATCTCCCCACTGGACACCATCATTCTTTGATTAACTGCTGACACCACAGGCACCATGTGTCTGAACTCAAACTTCCCCATATCCCTTATGAGGCATTCCTAAAGGCACAAGCGTATAATACAGAAATGATTTATTGAATGCAAGTTCAGTTTAACATCGAAGATTGCTTATTGAATGCATCTAAATCCTGACCGACACTAAGGCCATTTCCACACTACACTGTTATAGTGCTATTATTCCACTTTCAACATCCTATAGAATTCTGGGATTTGCAGTTTAAGGAGTGGCTTTTAGAATTCTCAGCCAGATTGCTCTTTGTCCTTAGTAAACTACAAACCCCAGAATTCCACAGGATGTTGAAAGTGGAATAACAGCACTATAACAGTGTAGTGTGAAAATGGCCTAACTCTAACTAACATCTCTCTTACTTTCTCTCACTTATATCCTAACTCTGAATCTAACTTCCATAACATCTCTGGTTACTCCTTTGTTATACATCAGACTTTATAAAAACAACTCCGACATCCAGCCAATCATCAGTCACTCCAAAAATTCCCTTCTATTAAATGACTATTAGAGAATTCTCCTCATCTACTATCTTATATATATCAAGAACTATTACAACAAGAAAGACAAGAAGAAACAATCAAGTCAGTAATGATTTCGTAGGCTCAAAATATAGGACATTCAATTCAATTAGAATTCTGGGAAGAAAGCTGGAAAAAGACACAAAAATTTACAGCTGCCCAGAATTTGAAAGAGAACTACTACAAGCTGTTCCATAGATGGTACATGACACCAAATAAGTTGAAAAAGATTTACAATACGGGTACAGGACTCTGTTGGAAATGTCAGAAAGAGGTCGGTACAATATATCATGTGTGGTGGACATGTCCCAGAGCTAAGAAATATCGGACCGATGTACATAATAAAATTTGTGATTTATTGAAAATACAATTTGTTAAAATACCGGAACTTTACTTGTTAAATATGACAAATGTATTTGATGGTACTGATACTAAGAAATATTGGAGAAAAATTCTGTGTATGATAATGACAGCTAGGATAGAGTACAAAGCTTTGTTAAACTCAGCAGATACCAACTATAGAACTATAGGTGGGGAACATTTATAGAAAACAGAAATTCAGATATTTTGTCACAGAGATTAAAAGGGAAATCAGAAGAGGAGATTAAAAAAGAATGGCAGATAGTAATGGAAAGTAGCTCAGTAATGTTGAATGAAAATGCGCAATTCATGACCAGGATTTGAAATGAGGAAGCTACAGTAGTAAGTCACGGAACTGTAATGAAGAGATTGAAATACAAGAACTGACACGTAACAACTTCATTAAAATGCGGTACAAATAGAGATAGAAGTATTAAGAGGCATTGAAAATAAATTCTAGATCAGTGTGGAAGATCAAAAATATGTACTTACTATTACAGTAACATTGTTTGTTTGTTTGATTTTAAAAAAAATTCCCTTCTATCACGCCTGCAGTTTCTCACTACACATTACATGCACAACTGTACTTTATCTCAGTTTATCTAAGAAATGCAACAACCATTCTCTCCATAAGTCCAGAACATTACAGATGCCAATGGGCTTGGTAACTCCCCTCTGATGTCTTTGGATCCCTGGTTCAAGGGCTATGTGAGGCTTTTCTGCCTCAGGTGTCAGCCAGGAAGCCAGCTTCAGTTGACTACAGGCCATCTCATCAAATGTATGGAATGTGGCCTAAGTTGGCAGGTCATAAATACATAATGGGGTGGCTGCTGGACAGGGAATTCCAATGGCTGCTGTTAAGTCAATGATGGCTGTTTGTACTTTACTGCACAAATGTGATCAGTAAGCTCCAGTTTGAGACAACCCCCTGTGCATATAATGAAGTGGAAAGTAGTCCACAAAATCTTAGGACAAAGAAAAATGTGTCAGCTTTTAAATGTTGTTGTTGTGTGCCTTCAAGTCATTTCCAACTCGAAGAGCCATAGTCCAATGCTCAAATCACTACACCAGGTGGGTACTCATGCCCCCACCTTATGTGGAAATTCAAATGTCTAATTCATGAAACTTTATAAGCAGCCCAAATAATATCTTCCATTCTGAATTTTCTCACTGCTTCTTCCATTTCTTCTTCTGGTTGAAAACGAAAAATGAAAAAATCTGGAAAGCAGGAAAAATCACAACAGTAACTTTTAACTGGTAGCACTAAGAACTCCATGGATGGAGTGGGATTTAAGATTTTTTTCCCTTTACTTTGATGATGACCTATAAAGCCCTATATGGCTTTGGTCCATGCTATTTGAAGAGCTGTATCTCCCTTTATGAGCCTGATAAAGCTGTAGGATCATCTGTCGAGGCCCTTCTCTGTGTTCTCAGACTTATTCGGCAGGAACAAGAGAGAGGGCCTTCTCCATGGCAGCTCCCAGACTCTGGAACTCCCTCCCTAGGGAGGCTGGGATGGCTCCTTCCTCGATCTCCTCCATTGTCAACTGGAAATATTCTTGTGCCTGCTGGTTTTTAGAAACTGAATGGAATGGGCTTCTAATGATGCACTGTTTTATGGTTTGTGTAGTCTTTTTATGAATGTTAATGTTGTTATTGCTTAATGTTTTAACTTTATAAATTGCTTAATTTCATTTTGACTAACTTTTATGTTTACACATTTATCAAAGGTTTTGTACAGTTATTAACCTGTATTGTTTTTAGGTATGCTTTTAGCTGCCTTGAGTCCCATTGTTGGGAGAAAGGCAAGGTATTGATGATGATGATGATGATGATGATGATGATGATGATGATAACGATGATGATTTACAGAGTAACATAAAGTGACATATACATTACTAGGGAACTGAAGTTAGCTATCATACAAAATAAATCTGTCCCCGAAGATATAAGTCCCATCTCACTAAGGCCTAAATAGGCTCAGAAATACTTTATTTAAGGAGGGAGAGTCAAAATAGAGTTTAAATGCTCTGCATCCTCTCTGTAAGGGGAAAAAAAGAATAGGATGAAAGGCAAAGATAGAAAGACAGGAAGAGAAGAAGCAACTCTTGAGTCAGAATTCTTTTAAAAAACAAGGAGTACTCCTCTTGCTGGAAATGTCCTTTCACAAAGGTCATGTTTTGCTACATTAAACAGAAATGTCAAGAGAAAAATTGGATTCCAAAAGAGGAAAGGGAGGGGGGAAAAAAAACTACATACATAGAGAGACCCTGTGCTTTCCACAGAAATGCAGAATAAAGAATAGTGCACAGTTGTTATTACAATGTAGGCCAAAGCACACTAGGACATGTGAAGTAAGTTCTTCTTACTAACTAAAAGGAGGTCTATAGGGAGAAAAGTTTCCTGCTTTTATCCTCATTCATTCCCATATTGACTCCGTCTGGGCAAAACCATGGGCCAAAAAAAACAAAAACCCTTGCAAATTCAACTCTTCTCAATCAAATCAACCTAGGTAACACCCCCTTCCCCAAAAACCCTACATCATCTGCACAGTAGAAATGTGCAAGAAGATGGGGCTAGAGCTTGGAAAGTTACAATTTAAAGGTAAGTCATTCCAGCGCCACGTGAGGGAGCCAGCCTTGGGATGGTGATGATATGGGAAGAAGATGGAACTGACGAAAACCTTTCTCAGCCTGCTTTGTCCTACCCATTCCAGCTAGCCACACTCACTCCTGATTGTCCGGCTGCTTTGAGCTCATGAAAACTGCCAGAGCTCTTGGGAAGAAGAAGTTCGTGCTGGGCATACCATTAACACTTTCTGCACCTGCCATTCCTGCTGCCCAGGCCCAAATCGGGTGACTTAAGTAAGTCTGAGCTCTGGAACTGCTTCGACGTCTTCCCACACTATCACTTATTACTCAGTTTTACTTGTTATTTTCAATACTTTTTAGTTCCTTAAAACACACACACACACTCTAAAAATGGCCTCCCATTTGGAAAAAATAACAACCTTCAAAATGCCCCCTAAGAAATGTTACTTCCTAAACAATAATGAGAGAAAAAGCAAGTGATTTTTCATCATCTCAGAAAAAAATAACATCATTAACAATCATTGGTTTACTTTGCCAAAGGACTGTCATTATATCCTCATTATTTTCAAAAGCAACATTTTAACAGGCAATGTCATTACTTCCAAACTTTGGATGGGGTATTCATTAATAGCTGCTTCTATGGTGGTGGCAAAATTGGGCTCCCAGTTGTAGAAGAACAGAAACTAGATGTGGGGAAGCTAGCCATGCTTTCAGTTGGGTTGTGCCCCACTTGTAGGTCCTGACCAACTAGCTAAAGACCCATCATCCTGTATGAATTATGTTTTGCCGTATTGGAGAGAGAGAGCTATTTAAGAAATATTAAGAGGCAGGACCAGCTCTACCATTAGGCAGGGTAAAGTTGATTCTAGCCGTTGTCACGAAAGGGTGCAAATTGCTCTCTTTCCTTGTATTTTGCTCTCACCGGGTAGCATTTGAGGGCCTTCGTGTTTCAGTGGCAAAAATAAATTGACAGCTATCAGTACAATGAACCTTGAGGATGATAATGAGGGCAACTTATTGAGGAGGAACAATATCTTAGGCTGGCCCTGACTGGGGGATGTTTTGCCAATATTACCATTTTAAAAAACCACCTGATGCAACATTTAGGAGGATTATTATTCAGCAAATTAATAAGCAAAGTGGGTAGTTTATAGCTCTTTAGGTTGTCAAGAGAGATTTGAACTGTATTGGAAATATTACATGAAATCTTTGTGTGTGTGTGTGTGTGTGTGTGTGCACATATGAATATATACAGATGTGTATATATGTGGTGACACCTCTACACACAATTCCAAAATTACATCACCTAACATAATAACTTCTCCACTACACAATGCTCATCCATATCTCTGTCTAATGTTTACTTGGGTTATATGTTAGAGGTTCCACTTGTACAGTCAGGAAGCCAGAGAAAAGATAAGTGACAGTCATGGGATTACTAAATAAGACAAAGATGTGATGTGCTCAGATGCATTACTAATCAAGCAACATAATCCCAAGAGATCTCACTCTCTGGATCAGAATATAAATGGATGGAACTTCACTGAAAGTACATACCAGTAAGGGCCCATGAGACTAATAGTTTCTAGGTACCTGCATACTTTGTGCAGCCAGCAGAAATCCTGGAAACAATATGCTTCCAATCTCTTTCCAGCCCAAACATGACAAAGGAAATATCCCAGATACAAGGAGGTCTTGGACGTGTAACCTCCGTTGCAGAGTCCTTGTTATGGAATACAGAAGCCAGACTTCTGCAGTACTGTTGTGATTCTGGCACCAGAGGAAAAAATATGTTTGTTTGTTTTTTAACTAAAGCCCATGAGTCTAATAGGTTATAGACAAATCTATACATGCATTATGGTTTCAAATTCTTTTCAATTGTTTTCACTTGTCTAATAGTCCTGTTTTAACTTGTCAGAGTCTTTAATATGCTTTTAGTTGGTTTAAATTATTTCTTACTATTTTATGTGTACATTTCTGTGTGCTCATCTGTCTAAAGTTCGGAATTTGTGTTGAGAGATCACCTTTTTAAAAAAATGTAGGGATACAACAACTCAATTTGCCAAGACTAAGGCCATTTCCGCACTACACTCTTATAGCGTGATTATTCCACTTTCAACATCCTATGGAATCCTGGAGTTTGCAGTTTCGGGAGGGGCCACCCAGCCTCTCCCGAAACTGCAAACCCCAGGGTTCCATAGGATGTTGAAAGTGGAATAATCACGCTATAAGAGTGTAGTGCAGAAATGGCCACATTTTCCAGAGAGCATTGAGAACTGCATCCATTCACAGTGTTTTGCACATATAATTCTTAAACAGAATTGCTAGCAGTAGTGGTGGGCCTTAGTCCCCTACCTAGTTCTTTGTTAAGAACATAAGAAGATTTGTACTAGATAAGAAAACCATGTTCTCACAGGAACCATGTTCTACAGATGCCTGTAGAAAGTTCACAGCCAGGACACAAACAGCACCCTTGAGTGCTGTTTGTGTGCTGGTTCCTGAGTAAATAATATCCAGAGGCATACAGCCTCTGATAATGGAAACAATATATACCTATTATGACTGGTAGTTATTGACAGCCTTGTACTCCATGAATGTGGAGCCATCCAAGTTGACAGCTATCTCTACATATTGAGACAGAAAATTCCATAGTTCAACTACATATTGTGTAAAGACACACTTCCATCTATCACTTTTGAATCTCCCAACAGTCAGCATCTCTGTAGCTAGCAGAAACATTATAGTTAGAGGGCAAATATTACACTGACTTTATCTTGCAGAAACCAATGAGGATTACTTCTAAATAAGTGGCTACAGGACTGCAGCCTAGTACATGTGGGTCCTTGCCAGTGGTTTATCTAGCGTGAACTGCACCTAGGGCAAACATGGAAGTTGCATTCCTATCTTCTTACCCCTACCCTCACCCCTACATGCATGGCTTCCCCTCCCTCCAGCATTGGCACCTGGGGCACATACCCTACTTGCCCCACTCTTGATAAGCCTCTGGTCCTTGCTTTACAAATGTAAATTGCAGGCTTCTAAACTAATTGCAGGCTTCTAAACTGGAGAATTCTATTACATTGATTGTGGAATGCAGCTTCTCATTCCCAACAATTTGCTTCTCTTACAATCACAGAATCATAGAGGTGGAAAGGAACAGGAGGGCCATCCAGTCCAACCTCTGGTCATACAGAAATACCACTCCTGAAAGATGCTATCCATCCTCAGTTTAAAGCACTCCAAAGGTGGAAAGTCTATCATCCTCTATTCCACAGTTAAATAGCTCTTACAGTTAATAAGTTCTTAATATTTGAGTGGAATCTCTTTTCTGGTCATTTGAATCCATTGGCTAATGTCCTAGTCTTTGGAGCAGCAGAAAACAAGCTGGTTCCATCCCCTATATGACATCTCTTCAGATTTTTAAAGATAGCTATAATGACACCTCTCAGTCCTCTCTTCTCCAAGCTCTAACAGTGCGCTTTCTCTCTCTCTCCCCCTCCTTTTCTTCTTCTTCTTTTGTAAAGAATTGAGTAGACAGAGGCCAGGATATACTATAATTTCCATTGTATACATGTAGCCAAACAAACAGTAGACATAGGCCAATGTGGTGTGGCAGAACTGACTCTCCATTTCAGCTTGCAATGATGTTTGTTTGTTTGTACTTATTTAAAGCTTCTCAGTTTTTCACGGAGGGGTTTTCTCTTTGGTGAAACCCAGAACAATTGAAATTTAGCATGAAGGGAAATGGCATGTTTGCCTTTGTCTCAGTTAAGAGCCAGCAAAAAGGGCTTTATTATTAAGAGGCATTTTTTTTTCAGCTAAATTAAGCCAGATGCCTCATTAATGACACTTACAAACAAGAGCCTCTGTAATTAAGCTGCAAACTATATTATGGTGATCCGTCCAAGGCCGTGGCAGGAGGATGAGTCTGCTGGAAAGGGGCCCTACTACATCCATTCCTTCCATTGAGGTGTTTTATTTTAAAAAATGTTGATTCCCACCCCCTTCATAAACACATATCCTTCCTATAGTTGCCTTTTGCTTAGAACCTGACACATTTGTTTCGTCACGGGAGATGTTCTTAACACATTTTAATAACATGTTGCCAGCCACAAAATCCTGATCTGGGGGATTAGCTGAACGGAGCTGCAAATGAAAGAGAGCACGCCTGGAATAAATCAGAAGCAAAGCACACTCCGAACCCTTAAAGTGCTTTCCCCGACGATGCCTTTGCTGGCAGCTCAATTCAGAGTAGATGGGAAATGTCAGCTTGTTTTGTGCCACACACAGCCCTGCTTCATCAACGCAGAAGGGCACCTCCATCCCTCTCCCAGCCTTTCTCTGGCCATTTCCGCACTAGACTTTTATAGCGCTATGATTCCACTTAAAACATCCTATGGAATCCTGGGGTTTGCAGTTTCGGGAGGGGCCAATTGGCCCCTCCCGAAACTGCAAACCCCAGGATTCCATAGGATGTTTCAAGTGGAATCATAGCGCTATAAAAGTCTAGTGCGGAAATGGCTTCTAACTGGAAAACACAAAAATACAGCAATAAAAATGCACCTTCCACACACACTGGAGACAAATTCTTCACTAAGGCCCTTTCCACACCACACCTTGATCCCACACAATGCCATTGCTGGGATGGGATCGGAACCTGAACACTCCCCATCACACCCAGTCAGCTGCCGGCAGATGGGTAGCATCAGGGTCACTCTTTTTCCTTCCACAGTATAGCTCGTCTCTTCCTGCACTGTAAGGAAGCACTTGACAGCACTTCAGCCTTTACTGTACACCCTCCAGTGAAGGAATCATTGTAGGAAATGGGGACATTACTAGATTTTTTCTAGTAACGGCATACGGCATGACAGCAGCGGATGGGGATGCAACAACATCAGGATGGCAAAGATGTCATGCAAAAGCACGCTTCCAGGACCGAGAGCAATGCATTGCCATGCTGGTGACATCGTACAGTAAGGACCTAAGTTTATTCTGGAAAGAAGCAACAAGTCATCTGAGCAATTTTCTTCTGCTTGTAAGGACGTCTTTGAAAACTTTCAAAATAAAATTCAAAGACTATTTGCAATTTCGGACTTACTCTATGCAAAATTCATACGTGCTTGTTTTGCACAGGAAACAGGATTTTCTCTACAGGAAACAGCATTTTCTGAACAGAAAATAATATTCCTGTGTAAAAATCCTATTTTCTCTGCAGAGTGCTTCCTCCAGAGAAATTTCTATTTTCTATGCAAATCACCCACATGCAAATTTGCACCAAATAAGTCCCCAATTACAGCATTTTTTGCATGGGGAAACAACTTTATTTTCTGGGCAGGAAATGATTTTTTTTTTGCATACAAATATTATTTCCTGCACAGGATGCTGAAGAGCAACACCAAATTCAGACTGGAAGAAGCGGTGTGCTTTTCCAAGGCCTAAATTCTCCTCTAGTTCAGACTATAATCTAAACCAGAGAAGTATTTATATCTATTCTACTAAAATGCAAGTGTTGACTTCACTGCATTAGATTCGCTGGAGGGGGCAGAGGATACTAAGGCTGCAAACACAAAATTGATCTATCTGGATCCTAGTGAGGATCGAGAAAGAGACCTCACCTTACCCTTGGAAGATCCTATCCGCCATGCTATATGATTATAGCACTATGATTTCACTTTAACTGCTGTGATTCCCTCCTTTTGAATCCTGGGATTTGTAGTCTATGGAGAGTTGTTTTTGTTGTTGTTGTTGTCCATTTATATAGGTCCATCAGTGTACATGGTTCCTTGCATAAGCAATTTACAATTTTTCATTTGACATTTCCTCAAGCTTACAATTTAAAAATACACAGACAGAAGGAAAAGCGGGTGGCAGTGATAGATGGACTTAAGGACAGCAAATTCTGGTTGCTCTCCTCTTCCTCCAAGAACACAGCAGTGGCAACTGGGATTGCTGGAGGGCCTTTCATCACTTGGTTGGCCTGGGTATGATGGAGCTGTGTGTGCCTGCTGTTCTCTCCCTCGAAGGCCACAGAAGTCACAGCTTCTCAGCTTCTGAACCTAGGCATGAGGGAGCTGTGCCTACCACCGAGGCAGCAGGAGCAGAAATTGGGATGGAGAGAAAGCCTTACTTAGATTTCTTAGTTAGAAAATTCCACTGGTTCATTAGAATACAGATCTCAGGATTCCATAGGATGTAGCCATGGCAACGAAAGTGGAATCATAGTGCCATAATTGTGAATGGGCCTACAGAAAAGCTGGCTTGGCAGTCACCTTGTAGTTCATTAGGTACTAGGTTAAAAAACACACACCTGTATTTCCCGAGTCACTTTAAGACCTTTTCTAAGGTCATTTTGAGATTCCTTAAGATCTTCTGCTGTGGTGACTGTTTTATTTTTGTTAATTTTAACTAGGGCTATTCATCTTTGGTTATTTTATTTGCATACATGAGAACAAATACGTCCAAAATTTTTCTTATTACTGGGTGAAATTGCAGTAGTTTTTGCATAAGTTTTCAATGCCATTTTGCACTTGGTGTTCTTTGTGATTGTTTTGTTTTGCTTTGCTTTGTTCAGCTTTGGCAAAATAACACTTGTTGAAGAAACAGTTTGGTATATACAGAATGGAACCAGCATGGTGAAGTGCTTTGGGGGTTGGTCCAAGATCCTGGGACACCAGAGTTCGAATCCCACTTCGCCATAGAAACCCACTGGGTGACCTTGGCAAGTTACACTCTTTGAGCCTCAGCAGAAGGTAATGGCAAACCCCTTCTGAACAAATTTTGGCAGGAAATCCCCACAACAGGACCACCCTAATTCAGAAACGACATGAAGGAGCCCAACAACAACACTATGCAGAACACAATATAGCTCACGGAAAGGCTCCTCATGTAAGCTCCATGTTCTGAATACGGATATAGTGAATAAAAACAAATAGGTTTATGAGAAATGAAACCAAGGAGTTTTGAGGTGTGTGCAAACAAATTTTCCAAGAAAAAAAAAATCTGTAATGTAAAAAAAAAAGGAAAGACAGAAATCTTGTAGCACTTGTACATTTTCTTGGCAATGTGTCTTAACATATCATTCACCTTGAGAAGAAGAAATTTTCGAGCATTCTTACTTTCAGCAAAATTCCTGCTTTTGGGTATTGAAATTGTACAGGAATCCCTAGTTTATTTGACAGGTTAGGGATCAGGGCCCTGTCGAAAAGTAGAAATTATCAAAATGCAGAACCCATAGTACTCTAGTCCCTAATCTATCAAAAAGTGGTCAATGCCTTATTAGACCACATGCAGAAGTGCTCAAGAAAGTCTGGAAGCAGTTTTAAAGGAGCAAGTGGAGTGTCCTTGTTTGCTCTGCTGAGGAGCATGTGGAAGGGGAGACAAAAGAAGAAGAGTGGGGGTGAGGGGAAAGTGGGGTGTGGAGTTCACCTCTTCAACCCTCTTCCCCACCTCTAGGAAAAAGCTTTTGCCAAGTCATCAAGAAGACTGAGGTGGGGAATGGGAAGCAGGGTTGAAGAGGTGAAGGGCATCTGGGCCTTGTGTGTGAAACTCTTGAGGGCTTCTCTCCTCCTTCCATACTGCTTCCAGCCCTCTAGAAAAAAGTGTCCAAACCAGGCAGCACATTCCTTTGCAAAAGCAGCACACTGTTTTGAGCAAGAAGTGCCTGGAATGCAGCAGGAAAGTCCACCCAGTCACCAATCTTGTGGCCTGGCTTGGGGGCAGAGAAGCGGTGGTATAAATGGCAATGGCAGCAACAACATCAGGTGAAGGAGAGGTCTTCTCACCTCAATTGCCCCCACCTTCCAAACCAATGTGAAACAAACATATTTGTGTACACTGCCTACCCCTCACTTTCTCCTTCAACCCACTTTTCTTCTTTATTCTCCCTTTTCACATGCTTCTAAGCAGAACAAGCAGGGACACTCCACTTGGTCCTATAAAGCCACCTCCAAACTTTCCTTAGAGCTCCCAAGGGCAGCCAAATACCCCTCCCAACCATCTTCCCCAGCATCCGAAAAGAACAAGGAACTGCCAAAAGGTTCATTGTATTGTACAGTACACAGACTAAATGAAAGATGGCACCAAGTTAAAAAAAAATTGCATAAGATCACAAAGGTATCATGCAAAGCACCATCTTTTCATTCAGTCCGAGTACAGTACTATAGTAGCTGCTGCCACTAAACTGCTCTTTTGATCCTTTTAAATTATATGTAACTGGAACACATAAATCCAGTGTGTGGTTGAAAGTATGGACCACACGTTGAATATACGGTATTATGTAGAGATTTAGAACAGTTGGAAGAGTAGGTCGCTTGAAAGGGGCACCTGTAGTGTGTGTCTCTGTGTGTGTTTTAAAATCTCCTTGAAGTTTCAGTGTTTCCCTATATCATCATCATCATCATCATCATCATAATATCACTTCTGCTGGGACAACTGAATGGACTTTGACTAGGGATTCGAAGACCTTATAAGAAGGACTTTCTCAGATCTTCCCATTGTAGACGTGAGACGATTCCAGGAGACTTCAAGACCTGCTATCTTGAAAAATGTCACCCAGAGAAGAACTTGTGCTACTCTTCTGTTTTCGTTGTTTTTGGGACCTTTCATTCACCTGTCCTTCCATGTGAAAACTCTTTCTGTTCTCTGCTCATAATGTAAACTTTCTCCTGAGCTCCTCTTTCCTATGATGATGATGATGACAATGACGACTTGAAGAGGGGTACAACATAAATTAAAATACAACTAAAAACATGTCACAGATTAAAATACACTAAAAACACATAAAACCATTTATAAAATACATCAGTTTAAAATTCATACTTAAAAATAGACTGGGTAGGCCTGTCAGAAAAGATAGGTTTTTATACTTTTTAAAATTCAGACAGCACATTTTGCTGTTGAATCTCTTCCAGCAGGTCATTCCATGGTCTACAGGTGGCCAATGAAAAGGTCCTCTGGGTGATGGTTGCTAGTCTAGTCCTGGCTTAAGAAAATGGCCCTCAAAGGACCAAAGTTTATGGGATGGATTGCATAGGACAACTTTGGGCCCAAACCATGTAGGTGAAATTTTACATTCCATGAGCTGCATGAAGGGCAATGCTGAGTGGCTAGTATATACAAGAAATTAACCATCAAATCTGAAAGTGAGGAGGGGAATCACACCAAAGAAGAAGTCCATCTTGCCTTAAGAGAACAGAAATCCAGCTTGGATTTTGTCTCTCTGCATCCTATAGTTTTGATACTCCAGACTCTTTATTACCCCACACGTTCAATATGATGGAATGAATGTAACACCTGTTTATTCTGTAGTTATAGATGGAAACTAAGGCCAAGTGTCAGTGGTTGTTCCAACTTATCTTCAGAGTACAATGCTCAGACCTTTCTATCCCAAATATCAAGCAGATTAGTTTTAGTTTCTCAAAGTAACTTTCTCAAACTCTGGTTTCTTCTACTTGAGCATACCAAAATCTACAGCTTCTGACAGCATCAGGGTTTTACTGGAACAGATGTAACATCCAGATTTAGTTGGGTTGTATCAAAGGCCCATCTAGATCAATCAAGTCTTTCTGGGATGCATAATGACACACCATGAAGCCTATAGCCCTCTCTTCTCTTTGTCCTGAGCATCTGACATTCAAATATATTCTGTAAAAATGTGATGTAAAAATGAAATGAATAAGCTGTATGTTATAGAAATGAATGGGAAACCAGATGAGGATGTTCTGAACAAAAATCCATTCGTTTCTCACTTGTTTCTGATTTGTTTCATTCCTTGTGGCCTTCATAAAACAGGCTTTTGAGACCACAGAACAGACAAAGCAGGGGTAGGCAGCCTCCTGTCCTTCAATTGTTTTGAACTACAACTCTTAGAACCCCTGAACTTTGGCCAGGGTAACTGGGGCTCATGAGAGTCAAAGTCTAAAACAGCTGGAAGTTTCTCTTCCTCTGAATTAAAAGGGGGAGACACTAGACAGATCAACCTATCCCTCCTTACCATATTCTATTTCTAGCCAAAATCATTGCTGTTGTACCACACTTCTGAAGGACATTAGAATATCACACATCATGTGTTTTGAAGGACATTTGTCTGAAGGGCTTCTAAAATTTGAAACATACTACCCAAAATGATAAACTCCTAGAGCATAGAAAAGTTACTTTTTGAACTACAACTCACAGAGTCCCCAAGTCCCTATGGTTGGGTAGTTCTGGGGCTTGTATCCCAAAAGGTAACATCTTTAAACTCTATAAAATGGTGTTCTGAACAATGGGCTAGGCTCTTTGCCTAGCTCTTTCCGTAAAAGGCAAGTTTGGATGCACATGCTCTGGCTTCCTTAACTCTATTATTTATAGAAACAAAACTGATCTCCAGAGAGTATATGGCCAGGCTTGTGCTCCCATTCTTCTCCCTTGTCACCTCTGTTTCCTGTTCAAGAAGCAGCTTTCCTTGTTAAGGCAGAATAGACTGCCCTCTCTTAATGAGGGAGAATGAAAAATCACTCCAGAAAGTCCCAGAAGCAGCAACAGCCAAGAAACCGGGGCCCTTGCTGTGGATCACTCTCTCCAAATAGTAACCTAAATTGAAATCTCAAATAACTCTGCACAAAGACTCTGCAGGCCACAGCCAAGACAACGCCTGCAGAAGTCTCTGCCAGTGCCATGCATATTAGGAGTCCCGTCCTCTCTACACTCACAGAAAAAGGAAAGTGGATGACTTTGCAGAAGGGGATTTGTCATTAAACTGATGAGACAAGTATTTCGTAGCTGGCAGCCGTCCCCTCTCAGCACAGTCTCTGCCTCAGTTGCTTCAGGTGTCAGGAGGAACTAAGGCACAGATTATACTGCTTTGTAAGTACAGAGGGAAGGAGCAGGGTGGGGGGAAGAGAAGAAAACTTGGAACTTGTTTTTTCTCAGGACATCTTTTGTGCCCAGTATGTTTAGAGTGATGGTTGCCAAAGGTGAAATTGCAAATGTTGTTGGATTACCAATCCCAGAATCCCTAGCCAGCATGGCCAACTGTAATCCTACATCTAAAGACTCAAGATTGTAAACCACTGATTTACAAGATTATATCCACTCTAAATAGAACACCAAACAACGACCATGTAAATCATGGCTCAGAAACATTTTGTTTTACAGATTACATTCAATGCAATTTCTACCATCATTAACCACATTGTCTAGGACAGATAATATCTTGAGGGCCACACACATCCTATCCGTAGTCTATGTGTATGTGTAAAGATAGAAATGGTTTGGTCCCATTACACATAAGTCCCTTTACCAGCTCTGCTGTATAGTTACATAACAACACCTCTCTACTGGATATGGACGTTCAGCATCTTCACAATTCTTTCTCCTGCAGATGTAAATCCATTTATGAGCATGAAACACCCCAATAAGATTCCAGCCATTATCTCCTAATTCTTCCAGAAGGACTGCTAGCACTAAGGGCTTCCAGACTTGCTTCTCAGAGATGCATTATCACAACAAGAATATTTCTATTTAACTTATAATAATTATTTCTCTATTTATATATATCTCCATAAATTGAAATTACAGTCCTTGTTTCACATTTGCAGGTTTGACTTTGGTGAATTTGATTATTCGTGAGGCATGTGCTTGCCTCCCCTCCACCAATTTTCCTCCTCCCATCCTTTGCATTCATCACCCCAGGCTTACAAGGCTTGTGTTTAAAATGAACATTTTTTTCCTTTTGGGTGAGCAAAGCCCTCTGCTACTGGAGAAGGCATGGCCTCTCTGCTATGTGTCTGCACATTCTGATGTGTATTGGCTGCTAATTGGCCAGGTGCTCTCTTTGCTTCTACTTCTCTTTTCTCAAGATGGTCACCAGAAGTAATTCTCCAGAAGTCCCCTCTTCCCTGTCTGAGGGTAAAGTAATGATAAGCCTTTTAAGTTGTTTTTTTTTTCCCTCTCTCCCTGCTCCCAATACCAAGGCCAGAGGCAAAGGAATGGGAAGAAGAAGCTCTGGAGAGGAATGGGAGGGGAATCATAGGTGAAGGAGTTATTCACAGTTTTTCCATTTCTGTGAGGGTTCTGTGCCCCAAACCCTCACGAAGGTAGAGGGGCCACTGTACAGGATATTTGCAAGACTGCCTCCTCCCAAAGGAGTCTGCTAGAGTTGTGACACATCCTTTTACCATAAAGGGTGTCCTATATTTGAGGATCATAAAGATTATCTGCTATAGGGCTGGCAGATTCCCCTTACTACAACGGATGCCCTCTTTTTGAAAGTTGGGATCATTTTCCTTTTATGTACACTGAACAAGATGCAAATCACACACCATATTTTGGGGTGTGGGCCTTTCATGCTCACAGAAACGTATGCATCACAAAATATACAATTATCAACAATATGTTAATTTTACAGAGGAATACAAGGCTAAGTTGAATGAAATTAATATTTTCATTTGATTTTCCCGTAGGCCACACACTTGATAATAAATACTTCCTGCATATCATGAATTTCAACCGTCCCTTATGGCTATTTTGAAAACTTGGCAACACTACAACCATCCGAGAACTGAGAGCCTCAGAAGAGTTGTGTGTCCCTAGACCAACGGGTGCAGGAGACACAGTTTTATCTCCTGACTCCTTTCCAAAGGAAATCAGGCTGGCTCCGTTCCCTTTGAACTTCCTTTAGACAGCTAAGACAGTATTATTTCACCCTTGTTACTATGGTTGACTGTTCTGTCTTAGTTGTCTGTAATTTCTAACCTACTTTAAAGGAAGCTGTTTCAGTTTGATTTTAAATGTGTTTTTTAATTGCATATGTAATCATAGAATCATAGAAATGTAGAGTAGGAAGAGACCACACGGGCCATCCAGTCCAACCCCCTGCCATGCAGGAACACCCTCAAAGCACTCCCGACAGATGGCCATCCAGCCTCTGCTTAAAAACCTCCAAAGAAGGAGACTCCACTACACTCCAAGGCAGCAGATTCCACTGCCGGACAGCCCTGACTGTCAGGAAGTTCTTCCTGAGGTTCAGGTGGAATATCCGTTCCTGAAGCTTGAATCCATTGCTCCTTGTCCTGGTCTCTGGAGCAGCGGAAAACAAGCCCTCTCCTTCCTCTACATGGCATCCCTTCAAATATTTAAACATGGCTCTCATGTCCCCTCTTAACTTTCTCTTCTGCTGACTAAACATACCCAGCTCTCTAAGTCTATCCTCATAGGGCATGGCTTCCAGGCCTCTCACCATTTTGGTCGTCCTCCTCTGGACTTGCTGCAGCTTGACCATGTCCTTCTTGAATTGGGGTGCCCAGAACTGGACACAGTATTCAAGATGAGGACTAACCAAAGCAGAGTAGAGTGGAACCAGTACCTTCCTTGATCTAGACACCATACTCCTGTTGATGCAGCCGAGAATTGCATTGGCTTTGTTGGCTGCCGCATCACACTGCTGACTCATGTTCAGCTTGTGGTCTATGAAGACTCCTAGATCCCTTTCACACGTACTGCTATCCAGCCACATGTCCCCCATCCTATATTTCTGTATTCCATTTTTTCTACCTAAGTGTAGGACCTTACACTTCTCTCTGTTGAATTTCATTTTGTTAGCCTTGGCCCAGCTCTCCAATCTGTCCAGGTCATTTTGAATTTCGATCCTGTCCTTGGGCGTATTAGCAATCCCTCCCAATTTGGTGTCATCTGCAAATTTGATGAGCATGCCCTCTATTCCTTCATCCAAGTCGTTGATAAAAAATATTGAACAGCACTGGGCCCGGGACAGAACCCTGTGGCACCCCGCTAGTCACTTCTCTCCAGGATGAAAAGCAGCCATTCGTGATCACTCTTTGGGTTCGGTCGGTCAGCCAATTACGAATCCAACTAACAGTAGCCCTGTCGAGCTTGCATTTTACCAGCTTCATTGCAAGAATGTAATCGGGAACTTTGTCGAAGGCCTTACTGAAATCGAGGTATGCTACATCCACAGCATTCCCTTCATCTATCAAGCTAGTAACTCTATCATAAAAAGAGATAAGATTAGTCTGGCATGACTTATTTTTGAGAAATCCATGTTGACTTCTCATGATTACCATAATATTTTAAATATTCTTTTTTTAAAAAAAAAATATACTACATAACCTTGGCACCTCTGATGGGCTAAAAACAACAGATAAATGCTATGAATAAATAGATGTACAAATATCAATATGTGAGTTTCATCAGAATCTTTCCTTTATCTGATATCTGTTCCACCTGTCCCTGCCTTCTTTTTTCCCTGAAATACTCTATTTCTTTTTTTTTTAATTAAATAAATTTTATTAAGAATTTTTTAAAAAATTAAGCATTATAGAGCTGGGGAAAAAAAGAAAAGATGGAAAAGTGGAATACAATAAAATAAAAATTAAAAAGTGCAAAACAAAAAGAAAGAAAGAGAAGGAGAAAGGGAGAAGTAAAGAAGTAGAAGAAGAGAAAGAAGTGACTTTTGAACTTCCTTTTGGTGGTGATATATGCATAGTTTATTCATGCCTCTCTCTCCAAAATCCATATGAAGCCCCCCCAGTTCTTGGTTATTTATATTCCCTATTTACCGGCATACTATGATTCCATCTTTTAATTCTTTCCATTTAAAAAAAAACTACATTTGGCCTTCCACATTCACTAGGGTTAGGGGTACAGGGCTGCCAAAAAAGTGGAAAAATACAAATACTCAAATACATGTTTCTGCATGTGGGAAGGGGGCTGAGGCATAGTGAGGAGACCACCCAAGGTCCAAATGAGGTCAGAGAAAGGAGGGGGAAAGGGGGTACACACTAATTGTGACCCTATAGCTCCTCTCGATCTTGTCCATCTCCTCCATCTCCACATGGTGGTCCCATACTTCCTCTCTCCTACCCATTTTCTTGCTTGGGTATGGAGGGCATTGGGAGAAGGTTTGTGCTGCTGGGAAACTGGGCTGCAATCCCTCCTTAGCTGGCCAGGGCAGCAGCTCATGGAAAAGGAGGAGGACCAAAGGTGGATTTTTAAAGGCCTCTGAAGCCTAATTGGGGCTGCCGAAAGGGAAGGTTTCCCTGGAAAAGAAACACTAGCAGAGGCAGGGGTTGGAGAACGCACAAACTAAGAAAGGCTGTATCAATTCGCTTTTTTGCCCGAGCCTACTGACAAGGCGAAGATTCTACCCCTCTTGCCCTCTTTCCCACTGCTAAATTATTTGAGTACAAACGACTTTCCTGCTTTTAACTCAGTTTTTAGCAATTAAAGTAAGCTGAATATAAAGGTGGAGAGAGAATGAGAGAAGGAAAGGGAAACTGGGACATTTTAAAAGCAGCTGGAAAAGTGGGAAGACAAAAGATTAACTGCCAAATCGAAATAATTGGAGGTCATGATAATGATGGACAGGATCAGTCCTCTCTTGCTCTGGGGGAGGTTAACAGCCTAGCTTTGTCTTCTCTAGCAACAAGTTATGTCAGTGTTCAGGTGATGTTCTTAAAACAAAAGCTGAGTGGGCAGAAGAGAAGTTCTTAAGACATGTTTGAATAACAGCTTTGAAGATAACCCATAATTGTCTTCCGAGGGTGATTAGACATTTTGTGTGGGGGGAACTGCTTAGCTTGTTAAATAAGAGCAAAAAGGAGGGCCTTCAGCTTATTAGCCCCACAAGGTAATGCTAGATTCATAGGGGTTGCAATTTGTCACTGGCAAAATGAAGGAATTCCACTCATTCTTGTACTCTCTAGCCAGAATGGTGCTAGGACAAATTTGCACAAAAGCTAATGCAGATTGATCTGAATTCCCATTAATCATGTAGTTCACGCTGCAGTTATCTCATGGGAAACATGTGCAAATGAACTCTTAGTTATTTCTGTGTTCTAGAATCTCTACCTCTTATATTCTTCTCTCATTATTCATTCCGCTCCTCCTTCTCTTTAAACTCTTGTGAGTATTTTCCCAAAACAAGCTGCCCTCTCAATTTTCTCAGAAAAGGTGGACTGTTTGTGCATGTCTTTCACTGATTGCTTCATTTCCTTAGTGATTTAAAAGTTTATGACTGTTCTGTGACATCATAGGCACTGGATGAGTTTTCACCTGGACCAACAAGTCTTGGGTTAGGTGGTTAATGTACACTAATTTTCCATCTGTCTATCTTACTTAATTGCCATTGGAGAAATCAGTCAACCAACCAACCAACCAACCAACCAACCAATCAATCAATTAAATGTTTTTAAAAATATTAAAAGGAACATGAGCAAAACAAACTGGCAGAGTTGTCCATACTGGGGATGTAATTCTTCACTAAGTTTCTTCTTGAAAATATCAACAAGTAGCTTCAGCAACTTTCTTCCCACTGCAAGAAAGTCTTGAAAAACCATGTAGTTTTTGAAGGCTATTTGCAATTCAGGATGTGTTCTGCACAAAACTTGCACATGGCTGTTTTGTGCAGAAAACAGCATTTTCTCCACAAGAATCAGCATTTTCTGTGTGGAAAATAGTATCTCAGTGCAAAACTATTAATTACTGCACAGAAAATTTTGTTTCCTGCTCACCAAAAATGTTGTAGTTGGGGATTTGTCCTGTATAAAATTTGCAGGTGATTGATCTGCATAGAAAACAGCATTTTTCATGTGGAAAATTATATTTCAATGTAGAAATACTAACTCCTGTGCAGAGAATGAGGCTTTCTGTAAGATTATGCTGTTCTCTATGCAAATCAACTAAGTGTGAATTTTACAAAGAACAAATTCCTAACTACAGCTTTTTTTTTTTCTGTGCAAGAATTAATAGTTCAGAACAACAAGTCTTGTGGGGTGTTATAGCTTTAATTATATGAGTACACCCCAGAAAAAAATCCCATGAGGACTGACCATGATCAACATCTGTACTGACTGATTATTGGACAGTAGATGGGTAAATAAGCTGGGAGAGGAAATAAAATGAGATATTCTAAAAGAGAGCATAGCTATGGACTGCTAATCGCAGAATTCTCAAACCAGTGAGAACCAGTGGCCATCCTGGCTGAGGGATTCTGGGAGTGGTAGTACAAAGAGTAACTTTTCCAAGCCCAGTAAATATGGTACCATTCAACCTCATAGCCCTTTACAGGAGGGATGGAGAAGGACAGGTTTGTGTACTGTAGGTGCTAATTTTCAGACAAGATGATTCAAGTGCAACGGTAGAGAATTCAAGTGATGCTCATGTGTGAATCAGTGTATGAACCAGTCCTGTATGCAAAATGGCCACCTGAGAATCAAAGCCACTGAGACCTCTAAATTAGATCTTTGAGAGATACAAGTCGGCAGTTCTGTCCCTCTCTGCCAGCACAGCAATTCCCATCTGAGCCTCTCTCCCTTCCTCTGCTGCCTACACTGTGATAAATTTAGATCTATCCGGTCTGGAATACAACAGTATGCTGTGCATTTTCCTGCTCCAATGCACAGCGATTGTATGAGAGTTTTGTGCCAATTGAGGCCAGGAGGTGCCCGCCTGCACTGCCAGCCAAAAGGGGTGAGGTTTAATCTGCTTGTCTTGCTTTCGATCACTGATTTCCTCAAGATGAAAGGAGACAAAGTGTTCCAAGAAGAAGAAGAAAAAAAAACGTTCCTTCTTCTTCCATGATGCACAAAAGCTTTCAGTGGGCTCAGATGAAATCAGGTCTCCCTGCTCTCTGCCTGAGAGTAAAGAGGCTTTTGCTGTCCAGATGACACTGGAGCAAATATCCTTGGCAAAGCTCTAAGAGCAAAAGTGAACAACTGAAGACATCCAGATGTTTTTGGTCTGTTGTCTATGCTGGTTGAGGCAGATGGGAGATGTAGTCAAAAAAAGGAATATCATTTTCTTTCTTACAGAAGAACAAAGCAAGCAGCCTTAAATCAAATCAGGCCGTCAATTCACCTAACTCAGGATTGTGTGAGCCATGGATAAAGAACCATATCCAGATGATCTTAGATGACCATTCTCATAATTCCAATTGTTCACCATGCTGACTACACCTGGTGAGAACTGGAAGGCTAAAGCCTCTCAGTCCTAATCTGCCTTAAATAGTAGCAGCTCCAAGATTTCAGACAGACTCTGTGTGACAGAGGCTATGTAGGGAAATGACAAAGTGCTCTCAGCTGGGCTGGAAAGTGCCACCTAAGCCCCAGTTGGAGATTTATGCTTCCAATGTCAATGGGACCATGAGTCGCATTCTTCCCAGTCCCGGGGGTGGGGGCAGGGGAAGGTGGGATATAAATAAAGCGACTGATAAATTGGCAAACTGATGGATTGATTGATAGTAAATTCACTTTGGGGCGTAGCCCAGAAGACAGGGATAGAGTTTAGAACCCTGGACAGCTCATGTAAAGTCTGAACAAAATCGTAAAGTGGATTCATCACTCCACTGGCATGGAAGGCACCAGCTTCCACTGCAGAGCCCTACTAAGTCTCTGCTGGTGCCTACACAAACAGTAGCAGAGGGCTGATGAATTCACATATCCACATGCAAGCGCCCAAGCTGGAAGGGAAATAGGCACACTGAGGGGATCTTCTGGTTATTTCTGATTGCTTTGTCATTAGAAACAATTCAGGAATTCCTCCTTACAATGGGAAGGGGTAAGCTTGCATCAGATGTAAAGCTCCAGTCTTCAGCAGGCTAAATTTTGATCTCCACACACAGTGAATTAGGCCCACAGAGTGGAATAAGATATGATATGGATATGATAAGGAGTGTAGTACAATGGAGGGACTGGTTCATACCTACTGCTTGTGGGGTTCTTTTTAAATTGTCCTTCTTTTTTCTTTCTTTTGTAGGTTACCTTGGGTATCATATCATTGAAAGACAGTGTGAAAAATAAGAAATATAGAAAGGCAAGTAAAACATGTCAAAGGTGAGAAAGCTGAGTCCTCAACAGTTACTGATATTTCTACACATGGGTCCATCTCCCCAAACTTGGAAAGTACATCCCCCTCACCCCACAAGCTGGGTAAAAGGGCTTTTAAAAAGAAAAATATTTTAGATGTGATGCCTATGTGAAATATTGTGGGGGGGGGGGATATAGACTTTCATCTGAAATATTTCATATGTACTGGCCTTTGTGGCACAAATGGCTAGCTCCTGGGTGACTAAACAGTGATCCAGACAGTCAGATCTTGTGGGACACTCATGGGAGTACAGGAGGACCCCCTGGCCTCCTAGAACTTGGAATAATTACTTTTCATGGACTCCAAATTCTGGAATTCCCTAGCTAGCATGGCCACTGGACAGGCTGGTTGGAGGATTCTGGGAGCTGTAATCCAAAAAAAAAAAACGGGCTGACAGCACAGACGTCTGCTTCCATCTGTTTTTTATCTGGTAAGCTTCTGAAGGAGGCAAAATCATACCAGCATCAGGGAAGGCCCAAGACATTTGCTTGTCTGAAGTGCAGCAGCACACTCAAACCAAGATAAACATTTCCCAAGTCCAGCCAAGTTATGTTCCACCAAAGGCCAAATCCTCCTCCTCCTCCTCTTCTTCTTCATCATCATCCTCATCGTCACCACCATTATCTCCTCCTCCTCCTCCTCCTCCTCCTCCTCTTCTTCTTCTTCTTCTTCTTCTTCTTCTTCTTCTTCTTCTTCTTCTTCTTCTTCTTCTTCTTCCAAGAACAATCTTTTTCCTCAGAGCACAAATACAATAATAAATCAACTCTCTCACAAGTTTTTCTCTTTCATGACACTCAAAATAGGCCTCCTGAAACATTTGCCTTGTTCTGCCTAACCGCAGGACCGTTCTTAGGTTCCAGGTTTCCAGAGAAGATAATCTAACCAGGTATTTTAACAAAAAGCAGAGGAGTAACTCCCTCACACTCTTTCTACAAGTAGTGGCATGTCTGTAAATTTAAAGGGGGGGGGGGGACAACAGAGTTCAAGCAAAGTGCTGGCTCAGCTCAGCCTTTAGCTTTACTCCCCTTTCTCCCATCAGCTTGATTTGCAAAGCCTCTTTCTTTGTCAAAGCACAGGAAAAGGTCAATTGACCAGAGCCAGTCCAATACATTTTGTTGCCTGAGGCAGAAGATGTGTATAGAAGTTGACCAAACAGAATCTTGAATCTTATATTTTGAAATCAGCAGTGGGCCAATGTCCATTATGCCTGAAAGGCAGCGAAATAGCTACAGTGGTGTAGGGCAGGTATGGACATGAACCCTACGCCCCACTGCATTTCTCAAATGCGAGGGTAAATAGTTTTTTTCTCCCTCCCTGCTTCAAGAGAAAATGCAATATTCTCCTTGTATTTGAATGTCTTGACATGTTCTGGAAGAATTATTCCAGAGGAAATGCATGTGGGTGTTTTGTGTTGGTGGGTTGGAGAGTGTGCGTGCATCTGTATGTACATTCAGTATTTTGTACATTTCTGTATTCAGGATGTTCAAAAACCAGGAGAAAACTGTGCAAAAGGCTAACTGCTTTATCATTCTCCTGACAGCGTTTCCCCAGTGTTGGGAAACCCATTATTTTACAACCTGTAAACAAATAATTGAGAATGTTCTTTCAATAGGCTTTCTCGCAGTCCCATCACCTTCACAGAAACCTTTGGTGAGGACATGGGAGCAAGCATGCTTGGTGGCTGCTCCCAGACTGTGGAATCCTCTGCCACAGGAGATCAGATGGGGCACCTCCTCAATCTCATTCCACTGGCTATTGAAGATTCTGTTTATTTGAAAAAGCATTTGGCGACAAAACGGTTGGGCAGAAAGTTTTTTTTCAATGGTGTGCCTATGGTTTTAAATGTTTTTACACTGATGTTTTGATACTGTCACTCATTTAATTTAAGTGGGTTTTAACTTTTGTGTTACTAATTTTTAATTGATGTATCTTCTTTCAATTTCTGCTTTGAGCTACCTTGGGTTCAATTCAGGAAAAAGCTGTGATAAAAATTAATTAATTAATTAAATAGTGTCATCCTCACCACAAGGTAAAGTCTACCTAGCGTGGTTTAGTGTATCGAATCTTGGACTAGGATGCCAGAAGAGCAGGGCTTACATCTACATTCAGGTATTGAAACTCACTGGGTAACACAGTGCAAGTCTCATTCTCTCAGCCTCAGAGGAAGGCAATGACAAACCCTTCCTCTCTCTCTCTCTCTCTCTCTCTCTCTCTTGCTTTTTAGCTATCATCATCATCATCATCATCATTATTGCAAACATGCATCAAGCTTTCAAAAGTCAGGACAGTTTCTTAATATATTCTTGATGCATTGATACATTCCAGGTTCCCAAAATATCCTTTATATATCCTGCATAGAACTTCTACTTTACAAAACATTATTTAAAATCAATAATCAATCTTTCAATGCAGCAACTGACGAGGTCCCCCATCTTCTCTCCAAGTAGCTACAAACACCTTCCCAAACACTGACAAACCCTCTCTAAAGAAATCTTGCCAAGAAAACTCAATGACGGGTTCAACTTAGGGCCACCAGAGGTGCAAAATTACTCAAAGGCACACAACAACAAAACACATGTCGAGACAGCCATGTCCTCAAAATCCTCACAGCCAGCCCCTGCATTCCTGTACCTGCAACCCAAGACAGCTGCCTCAGCCCATCTAATGTAGGCTTGCAAATTAGGTCTACCTCTCTGTCACTTTCCTCTCCCTTAAAGTAATGTTTCCTTTCCAACTCTGCAAAGGTGACAGTAATGATTCACCATCAGTGAATCCAGTGCTTTACAAAATAAGAGAAGAAAAGAAACAAAAGGAGGGAGGTCCCTGAATCAAAGAATCAGAAGTTTAACAATGGGGAAACGCAAGGCAGGAGGAATAAATGAATTTGAACAAGTTCAGTTACCCACAGTTAGGGTCAAACTTCAGTATGTGATATTACACACCACATTCCTTTTACCCCACTGGGACCAGATTTGTTTTCTTTGCATTATAAGATAAACCAAACTAATCTGCACTCACACAAAGCAGAATGTAATTACCCTTTGGCTTTTGAACTTGTCCAAAATGTTCTGATTGTTTCTCTGATTTTTTTTTTAATGCGTACAAATGCAGTCTGAAGGCTATATTGAGGGGAAATGCATACAGAAAGGTACAACTTAATGAGAGGTGCTTGGAAAAAAAGATGTGTAGGTTATGAGAAATCGTGTAAAAGAAATTAAAACGTGTACATCTAAGTATCTGTGCAAATGTTTGTTGTTACGAAAGTGTCAATGCAGACTTAAAAAAAGATAAATGCTAAAAAGGATCACAATAAAGATGAGCTGGCAGGGGAAACATATGGAGATTTCAGACAATGAAATAGTTTAATCTATCCCTAAGTCCCAGATGGACGCAGTGTACCTAGAACTTGTGCCCTGGATTTTTCATTATGTCCATGGGTGAGGCTTCTCAAATACCTTCCAATGGCCCACTTCTATGTCAGGGATCTCATCAGTGGCCTGACAGCGTCAACAAGCAATGGTGAGCCACCATTGCACTTCGATGTTTCTGAATTGTCCCAATGGCATTTGCCAATATGGCAACTATATGAATATCCTAAACAAACACAGCTAACTTCTACTAGACGCTATTAACCCCAGAAGACTTTGGAAGGCCATACCTCCTCACTACATTCCTCACTGCAAAAACTTTTTCCCCTAAGCACCTCCAAATAACTCCTAAGAGATGGGGGAAAATTTCAGCCATGTTTTTAGGCACCCTTGGGCCATTTTAGGCTCAGAGAAGACCTCCTTTTAACAACAAGAAGTGAGAAGAAGCCACTTCCTGTTTGCTTTCAGTTTCCAAAAGAGGCCTTTCCTGGGACTAAATTGTCCAAAAACATTGCATAAAGTATCTTTCACATCTTCTGGAGGACATTTGAGGGCATATTGGGTGCCCAAGAGGGATATAAAAACCAGCCAGGGGAATGGCCTGTGACCCATTGAGAACACTTCACTCATCCCCGTACCAAGCATTGGCAAAAGGTACCAGGGAAAGAACCAGTCACATGGCTGCCAATTTTTGGCAGCAGCCACTACTACTGAGCATTAATTACAACTGGGGGAAATTAAAGAATGAAGTGAAGACTTTCAAGGAAAACAAGAGGCAGTAAAAGAAAGGGAGAAAAGAGGCACCCAAGAAAACAGCTATTGCTGGAATGAACCACCTGTTGTGACCTTGTAGTCCAACTCAGCCCTACCTTAGATCTAGATTCCTGCTAGGATTGGATGGCATCTTATCTGCATCATCACCATCATCATCATCATCATCATCAGAGGGCACGAGGACGAAGCCACCCAAATGAAGCCTAGGCAAAAACCTGCCTGGCAGGCGTTGCAGAATGACTTCCAATTAATTAACTGATTACACTAGAGAACAGAAGGGGGATTCATGTGTATGCTGTTGACCTTTAAGAATAATTAATATCATTGGGATCACAAAACTCATCCAAGCAAAGTAATTGGAAACATTTCAATATCATATCTGATCCAATGTCAGAGGAAGGAAGAGGGGGCAAAAGGGAGAATTCTGGTTATCCCAGACCCTCTATTTAAAGCTTTTTCAGCTCTCCCTGCTTATCCTTCCCTTCTTCCCACATATATTATATTCTCCTTATGTTCTCTTTTGAACACTGGCCCTCTAATCTAGATCTCAGTTTCTATATCATGTCTAAGTTTCTAGTCTTCACTGTTTAAATTTCCTCACTGCTGCTCTCTGATTATATTCCCCCTTTTTTTCTTCCTTGCTCTTTCTGCTTCTTTCCACTCATATCTGGTGAAAGCAGCCATCTCCTTTCGCTTCCTGAGCTCCAAGCAACTGCATCCAGGAACCATGGCACAAGACAGGGCTGTTGCTTACCAAAATCTCCATGCAAACACACCCAACTATCAATAAGCCACCATGTTGCAATATTGTTCATGTTTCCACATCCACAGCACAAAATCTTGCTCTGCTGTGAAGAAAGACTGGGGTGAATTAAACAAAGAAAAAGCACCTGGAAGCCAGGTACAGGCAAAAGTAATTTACTGCAGTCAATCTGAAAAGCACCAGTTGTGAATCCGCAGCTACAGAAAAACAAGTATGGAAAAGAGATGGGAAATAATGTGGGGAAGAAAGAAAGCAAGTTCATGAGATGGAGTGAGCGCAGAAAGCATGAAAACAGCTACACAGTTGGTTAGAACATGCACCACACAGGCTCACACCATGCATGGAATACTTCCGCAAAAAACCATTTGGAGGAACTGTTGCTGGCACAGCTCTTTATGCTACTTGTCCTTAATGTGCTATTTTGTGTTTTTTATTACAGATGGAGATTTTAGTACCCAATAAAGACTATTTTGATGATGATTTCTTGATGTCTCTATCCCATCCTGCCTTCTTCCTATTGCTACACACACTGGGGAGAGGGGGGCTGAAAGAGAAAGAAACACATTTTATGGATTGTATTAGTCATTTGTTTTATTGAGGGGGTAGGATTTCTCATGACCTCAACAATTTTAAACACTAC
The DNA here is from genome assembly GCA_948472985.1 of Iguana delicatissima. NCBI lineage: Eukaryota > Metazoa > Chordata > Lepidosauria > Squamata > Iguanidae > Iguana > Iguana delicatissima. Next base: position 396,622 of record CAOKZL010000809.1, on the reverse strand, counting down.
AGAATTCTCTTGCATTCCCCTCTACCCTTCTTTCCATTGAGCATCTCATAGCATATTTTTATTTAAGTGTGAGCATGGATCATGCATATATTACTTCATCCCTCATGACACAGAGGTCACACTTAAACTTATCAAATTCACACTACCCAAGCTCATACAAATACAGGGAATATTTCTATATGGAAACCCATACAAATGTATTTTTTACACTTTCCTTTTCAATAGGCATTCATTTTTCAATATGAGTTGCCTTTTTCAGGCTAAGAAAAAGTGTTTCCTGACATTCGCAATCAAAGTTTAGATATTAACAAATTCAGCCCAAGTGTGTATACTACAATGCATACAAAAATGTCTATATTAGAGAAAGGTGCATGCAAAAACGCTTTTTCTTAGCCTGAAGAAGGCACTCGTATTGAAAAATGAATGCCTCTTGGAAAAACAAAGTGTAAAAAATACATTTGTGAACCACCTAAAATGTGTAACAAACACAATGTAGCTGCAGATGCTGTCTTAAGGATTTGATAAAACACTAAGCCTCAGCTCAGAACTAAATTTCACTATGTCCAAGGGGACACAATTTTTAAAAAGTGTCCTTAGAGTTCTATTCTCTTTTTTAAAAAAGTTGTTCTATGTCAGGAGTGGGGAATCTGGTGCCTGTCAGATATTGATGGACTACAACTTCCATCATCACTGATCACTATCCGTGTGGCTGGATCTTAGGTGAATGGTAGCACAACAACATCTGAAAGTCTCCCTCCCCCGGCTTATGGTGTCAAATTACAATTAATACCCTAGGAACATTAAGCATTTCAGTATTTATTGGGATGATGGATGCATGGAGATCATATTGTTCAGGATGTTTGTGAGAGTTTTCCTTTCCCTATGCATGAAAGCATGAAGGCTCTGGGGGTACGCAGTGAAGAATGACCACAAACCACCCAAGTATCTAAAGAAAATCAGTGGAGACTTAGCATCTCCAATTCCTTAGGGTACATTTAAGCTTGCTTACTTAGGGCAAATTTAAGATTGCTTACTTATGCAGTCGGGCAATCCACCCCTCACTGCATCAGTGTTTTCAGAATTTTAATTTCACCTACTATAATCAAGGGGGAAACTATGATTTTAACACAGATTACTGAGGAGTCTATGCCTCCAAAAGCAGAGATGGTGGCAGAAAGAAGCTCATTTCTTTTCCCATAGTTCTTCAACCGTAGACTGTGGCCTTGTATTAGAGTTTTCTGGAAAAGAAGGCAGTTGAGGTCATGGGTCTCCATATTTATGTCTACAAAAAAACTATCCAGATCAAGCTTGGAAAATGAAGCAAGCTTTTACAAGCTTCCAGTTGCTTCAGTAAGGAAGCTCCCAAGTTGGAGCATCCCTGCTTTGCATCCTCATTCCATCTCTGATTTAGAATGCAGTTCTTCATCTTTTCATACTAAATCTAGTTTATAATAACAACTAAAATTACTGCACATCAGTGAAAAGGATTGGCCCATGAGATTTTGCTGCCTGAGGCAAAAGACAAGATGGTACCCTGTCTCTGTTCCATGTGCAAAAGGCAGGTGGACTGGCAACTCAATTTTACTTCAATAGGAGAGCATCGTCCAAGACAATTGAGGCACCTAGGCTAATTTGAGGAACCAAGTGTAACTTTTGGGTCAGAAGGGAAGCACTGTGGAGTCCAGAAGTAAGAGCCATGAAGCTGTCACTGTTACCAGAGGCAATTGCCCTGCAGTGTCCAAAGGTAAATGAATGGTTCTGTAAGTGAAAAATGGTATGGCTGTAAAGCTCTTTAGATCAGTTCCCCCTGTAAATTCTTGCTTACCTGCTTGTATTTAGATTTCACTTATTTAACCTTTTTCCTATTTGCCTGACTGCATCTTCATGTACCAGTACATTGAAAGAACAAGCAGTTCTTGGTCTAACATCTTGCTGCTGTCCACATTATAGATCCTGTCCACAGACCATTCTGCCGACTGAATCAGAATAACAAAGAAGTACATAGTTTTATCCAGGCCCTAACAGAATCTCTAATGTGAAGCCTGCACTGATGAAATTCTACAAATTCCCACCTGGAGTCGGTTAGGGTTCATAATTCTCTATCTGGCTTTTAACATTACACACACACACACATAAACACACATGAAAAAGAGAGAAAGTGCTAACAGGAGGAGGCAAAGGAAAAGCCCACAATTTCATACTAAAATTTTATACTTCTAATAAAACACAGCAATGTGGAAGTTATAGCATATTATATTCTTGCCTAGTCCTGCATGAGGTGCGAATTAATGTCCCATCAGTAAACACCCTGTCACATCTTATAGCTTTGGCAACACAATCTGTGGATGTTTCTATTTTAAAAAATGCAGTGCTTCCTTTCTCAACTGGCTTCCTCCATATTCCCCCAAAATGGGCATTGTTTGGAAGGGGTTACCATCTATACAGCTGATGGCCATTGCTTGCCCAATTTTGCAGTAGATTTCTTTTAAAATTATGTATTTTATTACTTCTTTTGACCTTGCTTTCAATTCATAATGGCAGACATAAATGTTTTTTTCTGACGTTTAACCGATAGCAGTGGGATCCGGGAATTAACTAGATCTGACCCCATTTTTTTTTCCAATATCAGAGGTATAATCAGGTTTCATTGTGACTGCAATTCAATGAAGGATAATGTCACAATTTTTGTGATATAATTTTGCTTAGGTTTATAATATCACATTACATTTACAGATACTGTGGAATGGTCTCAGGCACAGAATCATAGCCTCACAGTATTATAGAATCACACAATAACAGGGCTAGAAAGGCACAGCGGGAGGAAATCCAAGCCAGCCTTCTACTATGCAGGCATCTGCAGCTTCTGAGCACTCCTGAGAGATGGACATTAGGCCTCTGTTTAAAGACCTTCAAAGGAGAGTTCCCCACACTCCAAGTGAGGCTATTTCACTTTCAAATAGCTCATGTCATCAGGAAAGTTTTCCTAATGCTTAGGTGAAAACTCTTTTCTTGCAATTTGAACCTGATGTCCTAGACTTTGAAGCAGGAGAAAAGAAGTTTTCTCCATCTCCGTACATGACATGCCTCCAGATGGGTGTCATGTTACGGATCAGTTTTCTCCTCTCTGATCTAAACATTCCCCAGTTCCCTAAGTTGTTCCTCTTAGGGCTTGGTTTCTTTAGTAGACCTCTTCTTTGTAGCCTTCTCTGGACAGATTCCAGTTTGACCATATCCTCCTCAAATCGTGGTGCCCAGAACTGGACGCCATATTCCAAGCGAGATCTGATTGAAGCAGCATAGAGAGTATTAATACTTCCTTCAAGCTGGATACTATATTCTTTTTAATGCAGCCTGCCTTGTCACACTGTTGACTTATATTTAACCTCCGCTCTTTTAAAAGCCCTAGATCCTTTTCACATGTCCTGCCATCCTACCTTTACTCATTTCATTCTTTCTGCCAAAATATAGTACCTTGCATTTATCTCTGTTGAAATTCATTTTTAAAGTTTTTGCCCAGATTACCAATCTGTCAAGTTCTTTTTGAATTCCCTATTTGTCCTCTAGGGTACTAACTACCCTTCCTAATTTGGTGTGATCTACAAATTTGATAAGCACACCTTCTATTCCATCATCTCAGTCATTCATAAAAATGTTAAACAACACAAGGCCCAGGACATAACATTGTGGCACTCCACTACTCTGCAGCATGTTTTTGACCCCACTGTGCCTATTTCAATTTGTAAGCCTACTTGAGTGGGAAAAAATGGGTATAAATAGCGATAAGCTAATGATAAGAAGAAAGAACCATTTGTGAGCACTCTGCAGTTCAGTCAGTCCAGTTCAGTCTCTTAACCAGTTAGAAATCCACCTAACAATTGCAATGTCTAGTCCACATTTTGCCAGCTTGGCTGCAAGAACATCATGAAGGACCTGGTCAAAAGTCTTACTGAAATCAAAATATACTATATCCACAGCATTTCCCTGGTCTATAAAGATCCTACAAAAAAATTAGTCTGACATGACTTATTTTTGGAAACTCATTCTGACTCTTACACAACAGTCCTTTCTAAGTGCTTATAGACTGAAGTTATTTCTGCACAACTTTGCTATACTGCCAGAGCAAAGTGTTGTTGGGTTAGGAGCTATGCTACATTATTGTTACTCAGCTGCTATCTCATCCCCAGGTATTGCCAAACCACCATATTCTATTTCCAGAAAAAATCTATTAAAAGCCTCTATTAGCGCTTCAGTCCCATCAGCCAGCTCAATATAGTCCTTGATAGTGCTTCCACTCACTGCAAATCCAGAAGTGGGTGGGCTGTGGGTGTGCCCTGCTTGCCCCTCCCTTAGTGACTCCCAAGGGTGATAATGTCAAAATCTATCATCTCTCTATGTTTATTTGAAAGTTCTTCTTGGGCTTAAGCCTTTTTTTAAAAAATACCCTTTTAGGCATTATAAAATGCAATAGTGTACTGCTATGTTTAGTACAGCTTCTAAAGGGGTGGGGGGGCACAACAAAACCAATCAATCAGGAGCAAAGGGATGGGGTGAAGGTGGGGACAGGAAGTGGCCAAGGATGCTGTGGTGCAGAAGAAACATGAGTGGCAATACCACTAATCATCCGCAAAGCAGAGAGACAGGAAAAACAGCATTCCTAACCTGATGGCATCCCACAATGCCAGGACTGTAATGGTATATCACACTAATGGTCTCTAGTGCAGCAATGGCCTGACTGTTCAGTAATTTCTTCAAGAATATTTCCTGGTATTGACATCAAGCTGCCTGGTTGGTAATTTGTCGAGTCTTCTTTCTTTTCCTTTCTGAAGACAAGGACAGTGTTTACCCTCCTCCAATCTGATGGAACCTCTCCTGTTCTCCAACAATTCTCTAAAATTAGCCACAGTGGGTCTCAGTTTACATATGCAAGTTCCTTTAGTACCCTTGGGTGCAGTTAATCCAGGGCAGGAGGTTTGAATTCAATTAGTGTACCTAAGTATTCCTGCAGAGGTATACCTCAGTTAACAAAGCAGATGAGTTCCTGGACTTTACTTCTTTAACAGAAACTTTGGTACCAGAGGTGGAAATAACACAGAAAGAAGAGGGGCAGGTTTCTATACCACAAAAAAGAAGAAGAAGAAGAAGAAGAAGAAGAAGAAGAAGAAGAAGAAGAAGAAGAAGAAGAAGAAGAAGAAGAAGAAGAAGTCAATACGTTTCAGCCAGCTTTCTATGCACATGTGAAATGAAACAACCTAATCAGGTAACCCTTGCATGTGAACCAAAAAAACAAAACAAACAAAAAAACAAACAAAAATCACTCGATAATTTCTTCCAAAATGCTAACCTGGATGATTTCCGCCCCCTCTTTCTACAGCCTCCATTTTACTTATGATTACCATTCTGGTGGTGAAACTTATAGATCTATACTTTTTCAGCATGCCAGTGTTCTGTTGAGGCAGACCAATTCGTTCCCCCTTTTCTTTCAGTTTTCTTTTTGCACATGCTCAGTAAGTGATTCTGGAGATGGCTGTTTACCTTGTCAGCTGTACATAAGCACATACTGCTACAGCAGGATTACAAGAGCCCTGGTGGCGCAGTGGTTAAATGCCAGTACTGCAGCCATAAGGTTGTGAGTTCAATCCTGCAGGGCTCCAGGTTGACTCAGCCTTCCATCTTTCCATAGTTCAGTAAAATGAGCTTGTTGGGGACAATTAGCTAAATATATCGTAAACTGCTTAGAAAGCACTTAGCTGATAAGCGGTATAGAAATACACATGCTATTGCTACATAGGGTAGAAAAGAGCTTTCTAAACTTTTCATGTTGGTGACACACTTTTTAGACATACATCATTTCGCAACACAGTTTTACTAGCAAACCAGAGATTAAACTAACCCCTTATAAGAGATACAGACACATTGTAATAACAAAATGTACGGGGACACAACATATCTCATGAAAACCTTTCATACATTTTTTAAAATATATGATTTATAAATACTGACATACATTTCCAAGATTGTAGGCAACACACCTACACACTTCAGGTGACACACTAACATGTCACAGCACACTGTTTGGAAAGCCCTGGTGTAGAATCTTTCCCAGGTCAAGTGTTATTGCATTGCTAATTGAAGACAATGCTGCTACAACCCAAAATGGAAAGCTGGAATTTCTCAGGTTCTCCTTCAACAGTAAATAAAAGAAAAGAAAACTACAACTTCCAGCTAAACAGAAGACAAGAAAAGAAGGGGCCAAACTGACCTGCTATAAAAAGACTTTGTAAAAAGGAGCTTCTTTGTCAGAGGCTTTAACTGAGTAGTCCTGGGCTGTTTCTTTACCTAATGTGAGCTATAGCCCCCTTTCTGCATCATTTCTTTACTTTCACCAGGTACAGCATTGTGTGTTATTTGTTTATTTTTGGAGGGGAGAGACTAAAGCAATGAAGGTGCTGAAGAGTTCCACCTTCTCTCTGTTCTATTAGCATTTCACCATCTTTTCCATGCTGTAACCCTCTCATTTCCTTGTTTTCCCTCTTGTTCTAAATATAGCTTAAAAAATAATATAAGTATCACTATTGACTGTGCTCCTCTATGGTGATTTCTACATTCTTCTATTTCTTGTAGATGATTATCATAAATCTCAGTTTACATGAATAATCTTTGTGCATCCATCCTTGTTTCTTTAGACCCTTTCCACTATTCTTTCTCACTAGAATTCTTTGTACTTAGCTTTCAGTATCACATTTTGGAGGAACTACCTTCCATCTTCAACCTCCTTCCTTTAAGTATTTCTGATCATGATATCTCACCTAGGACTTCCTTAAGCTGACTGAAATCAGCTTCCTTAAAGTCCAAAGTCTGACTCTGGTTTTCCCTTTTCTATGTAGAATAAATCAGAAGAGAACATGACCAATCCTACCTGACGTCCCCTCTGCTTCCACCCTGTTTGCCCAGTTCATCCCTGTCAATTAGGATCAGGTCCAAGACAATGTATCACTACATTCCAATCCTGAAATTCATCCTACCAGGTTTCAGTTATGCTATTAAATCATATTTGTCTTCTTGTATTAGGTTCATCTTGCTATTCATCGTGTGTGCATTAGTGTAGAGACATCTAAGACCAGGTGCCTTTTTCCCCCAGCTGTTTCCTCATTTTTTCCCTCCATTCACGGGTGAGTTCTTTCACTATTGCCCTATTCTCCCATATCATTGAGACTATGGTCTGCAGTACTTGCCCTGTGGAATGTTGTGCCCCTTTCATTGTATAACTCAATTTAAAGTCATCTCCATCAGCCCCGAGAGACTCCTAGCAAATGTCTTCTGCTATATAAGCAGGAATTGCTGTGAAGTGCAACTCAGCCCCTGTTAGAAGTCCTTCATCATAACACTGCAGAACATGGTTGCATAGGAGCCAGTTGTTCACATCTTGCATGCTTCTCTCTTTCCCTCAGCCTCTTTAACAAAGAAGAATGATGAAGCTGTCCTTCAGCTTTCTACCCTGAGCCTCATAATCCCTTGCAATATGTTGAACGCAGTATCATTTGTTCCCATGTGGATTAGAAGGAAGAAGGAAGGACTGGTGAGCATGATCAGTTTTGTCAGTCTCTCTGTCGCATCATGAATCTTTGTCCCAGGAAGACAGCACATCTGGAGACACCTGTTAGGCCCACACACTACCTCTGCTCCTTTTACATACCACCACCACAACTCTCTGCTTCCTCTGGAAACTGGCATGGCTACTTAAAGCCAAGGCCACTTAGATTGTCACTGTTCCTATGTATCACAATCACTGACAAGGGGAAACTGAATTGTCCTCCAGTCCCTATGTGTTGCACTTCTAGAGAATCTGCTCTGTTTTTTTCCAAAAAAGTTTCATCTTCCTTGATAAGTTTTAGTGTATCAGTGTGGACCTCAAGCTGATGTACCTTCTCTTCCAGCAGTGTAACCAACTTGCATTTGCTGCAGTATTGTTCCTCACATCCTCAGACAAGGCGGGGCGGGGGGAGACATAAATGTTGCAGGTCACTGCTGCAGCCACCTCACCATCCATGCTACTCTGTCACAGATCAGCTGTCACAGGTTTCTGCCTCAAACTTTCCCACAAAATGCCTACGGAGGAATCTATTTTCTTCAACCTGTTTACTGAACTCCAAAGACTAGAAGAAAAACTTTCTAGTCAGCTAATGGCAGCTAGTTCAGCACCCAATCACTTGAATGACTTATTTCCTCTCAGCACTCATTCTCTCAGCAGAAGCCCTGCTCCACTAGACCATGTAGTTGGGCACCATACATAATCAAAATCACTCAACCAAGCCTCCAAATGGCTCAACCAGAAAATGAGTCTCTACATAGAAGACAGACACACACACCTTATTCTTCCTGCACTTCCACTGATCCCATGTAAAATGCCTGTTTTCCTTATCCTGTTCACTGAGCTCTCATTTGCCCTCCCCTCAGTGGCTCATGTTCTACTGAGCATGGCAGCATTCAGGCATGTGTTTTGCTTAAGCAACTAAAAAGTAAGAATTTTTCTTCATTATAGAAGAAAAGGGAAAGTGGCTAGTTTCCTCTTTAAAATCATAACCACAATGGCAGCTATCTACTTTTGGTACTGTAGAACTGTCACTGTAGCTAATGTCATTTGCAATGCAACTTTCTATTCTCTGAACAATTCTGAATGGTAGGCCAGGGAGGAAAAAGACTGGCTAACACAAGGTCATCCACTCAGCTTCATAGGTGAGTGAAGATCTGAAAGCTGCCTTGTCCTAGTCCAAGTTAGTTATATGTTGCTATGACCTTCTCATAATAAAATAAATAAAATCTCTAGAAATCTAGATTTTCATAATTAAAATCCTACGTTTTTTGCAGACAGTTCCAATCTCATACATGGTTGTTCTCTCCAACATTTACATGCACACACTTTGTCCTCCAGCAAACTTCTGGAGTAATTAAATTGAGACATAGTGCCTAGTAAAATATTACCCAATATCCTATCTAAGCAAAGACTGCAACCTCCATTCTCCAGTCCTAGTCCAATATTCTTTCTAACCATGATACCACACAGGCTCTCTATATAATTCCCCTATGGGGGCAAAAACAGTGGAAAGGAAGTCATTTTCAGTGGGACAGAATGGCTTGCAAGGAGAAGGTTAAACACTTTTGCAATAATCAAAAGAGGTCTTAGGAATACAGAAGGGCAACACAGATTAAACCAACAGTAAGCTTCAGTGATAGAAACAAGTGATAAGACAGAAGGTCATGTGGCAGAGGTCACAAGAAGGAAAACAAAGATCCATATCGTGTCTGATATGAAAAATATATATTATTATGGCCCCATCAGAAAGAAGGCCAGGATTGTAACCTGCCAATCATGCTGGAAATCAAAGGTGCCCCTCATGATCCAGAAGTACTAGCTTGCATTTTGTTTTCTTTGCCCAAGGCCCTTAACAGAACTGCAATCCCAGAGGGCAGCAACGATGGCACAGACATCACTGCACGTGGCCCAGATGTGCAGCCAGCTGCCTTACAATTCTTGCTAGATGAGACCTGCAGCCCTTGAAACTGTTCAGGGAATTGCACTGAGAAAGCGCTTGTGGAGAGGCTGGTGCCTTTACAAAGGCCTTGTAGAACAGAGCAATTCAGCTTATACCAATTGTCCTCAAATGTCCACACAGGTCAAGGGAATTGCAGGTCACTTGCTTTGTGGAAGCCAGAGCACATCAACAAAACAGCACTTTTCCAGCACTAAAAATAAAAGAAATGTACAAGCTTGAGCTGATGACCGCTGACAGCAATGCTGGATTACTGCAAGGTCAATAAAATAACATAACATAAATTTATACCTGGAAAGCCAAATTCTACAGGTTGCCCACAGGCATAATACTTGTTAGGAGTTGCATGCATTATGCATATACAATTTTGATTGATTATGCAGCAGAAATTAATGACCTCTGGCCTTTGCCAGGCGAGGGAGAGTGTGTTAAAGTCAATACCACCTGTGCCGGTGTAGGGGTTCATCAATGGATCCAGCATGAGGAATACATGCAGCATCAAACAGGGGAAACTGTATTGTTTTCAAACAGCCCTGAGAAGCCTCAACTTCGGGACAAAGGCAGTTAACCTGTTCTCTTAGGGCATTTTGTCCCATTGAATATAACTTCTTTTCTACTTCTTTTGTCCCCATTTGGGGAAATATATGGAGAACCAATGTGGTTGGAAAGCGTATTGCACCTGGACTGGAGAACAGGGGTTGCAATCCTCACTCAGACAGGATGTGTGCTGGGTAGTTCTATACCAAGCACTTTACCTCAATTTAGTTACCTCAGCAGAGTGCTTTGAGGATACATGTGCATGTACGTAACTACTGGAGGGAATAACCATGTACATCTGCAGCTCTCTATAGGAAACGTACAATAGAACTGCTTTTTAAACTGGATATTTTAAGTATAATTGCAAAGAAAAGAAACAAAAAAGAGTAAGAGGGAGAAAAAGAAAGAGGAGGAGCATAAAATACAAACAAGGACTAGGCATATATTCTGGTGTAAGCTGACCATATTTCCAGAAACACATTTTTTGGAAGCTAATGTCTATAAAATATACATTTATGTGTAGCTGAAGATCTTCTGACCATTGAATCATGGATAGTGAATGCTTATCTTTGCAATCATTGAATATAAGCACTTTTTGCAAAGTTAAAGTGTACAAGATCCAACAACAGTGACCCTCATTAAACTCTGTATCAGAAGAATATAGTTTAAGGGAACAAGTGCATCTATAAACGCCAAAGGTTTTTCTCATACAGAAATAAAATGGTATAAGGCATCCAAACAAACAGGAGTAACTACTGAAGACGCTCACACCATTTGCCACAAGGAATCATTATTTGCATGACACCAGCAACATTTAGTTGGAGCAGATCATTTCTTTCTGAAACCAAATGAAGTATTATTTCTAAAGAGCTATTACGTATTGAAGTTAGAGAAGTTTTCCATTGGCTAATTGGTACAGGACAATCAAAGTCTTTATTCCACTCGGGTATAACTTTATTAAAATAAATTTAATATTGTCCAACCAACATTTATACATTAGACTTGTGAGTTTTTGTTTCTCTGAGGAATATGATTAATGTTCCCAGCACAGTGGGAGGTGGCTGAGGGACTCAGAACTGATGATCCGTATATAGAAACCAAAAGGTATTGGAATTGTAAATACTATCACCATGCACTGGTGCAAATGAAACTAAGATTACAATGCTGATGATGGCAAAAATTTCTTCATCTAAGCTAATCAACTGATCCCAAATATAAATCTCATGGTCACTCCAGTTTTTCCATCAAGCCTAGCAATCTTCAAATTAGAAATATTGTACAGAGTTACCTGACAAAATATTGTACTCCAAGACACCCTGTCAGCAAAGATCACAGGTGTACCATCTCTTTTCTTCTCAAATGAACAGAAGCAAAGAGTGACCATCCCAAAAAGAGGTTCCAAGTAATCTGATGTCAAGATTCTCCAACATGGGGTATCTGAATCAGGCTATGTTTGCCAGTTACATGTTGTACAAGTTAGAAGATATGCCTTACAAATACAGACTCATACCTGGAAAATAAAATCCACTATCTGGAAATGATACAGTTCACCACCTCCATATCTGCAGATTCTGCATCCATGGATTTAGCCAACCATGGCATGAGGATATTTTTTAAAAAATCCCAAAAAGCAAACTTTGATTTTGCCATTTTGTGTAAGGGATGCCCTTTTTTTCTACACCATTGTACATAATGGGACTTGAACATCCACAGATTTTGGTATCTACGGGGTGGTGTGGAGATCTTGGAATCAAACCCTAGTGGATACCAAGATCCCACTGTAGCTGAATCCTCTTGAGTGAAAAATGGGGTGGTATAAGCCCCCACATAACTGTTTTAAATATAGAGTTGCTTTTCTTTTCTGAAAGTAAACCTGTGAGATATACAGATACTTTGGAGAACATGAAATATCTCAAACAACACGCAATATTCATGATAAAATGTTCATCTTGAATCTATTAACCTTATCCCAAATATTCAATATGAGTCATATTCACCTACCCAAATCCAGAGATATTTCAGGAAGCAACGCAGATAAATTTAGTTTAATCATTAAATCAGGTAGGATAGTCAAATTCAATGTTTATTGCACTAGCCAAAGGCCATGACAAAGAAATTAAAATACATACCATACATAAACCTTTAGATAAAAAAGTACAGGAATTTAGAAGTACAAGAAACACCCCATACATTACATGCCATGGCCAAAATTATTGCCAATCTGATATAAAAAGTAAAAGGCCTACATTTCTAAAATGCCAGCACGAAAATCAACCAATTTAATACTTTGAGTCTCCAGGACAATTTGTGGCAATTTTTATCTAACTCTCTCTTTCAGATCTTTTTTGCAACCAAGGCAAAAAGGGCCCCCTCATGTATTACGTAGTCATTTGTATTGCTCAGTAAAAAATTGTCTATAAAGTATTCGAAGACCAAGGTAATAGTTTCTGCCAGAAATAGTCCAAGACACAAATGGAACTTAGACCAACATGTTAGAGATAGGATAGGAATAACCACTGCAGGGCAAAGAGGTAGGATTTTGAATGGGGAAAAATTATCTCAAGTAAAACCATCACTGAAGGCCTGAAAACTATCTCAACTAAAATCAACACTGAAGTCCTACATCAGGGAAGTAGTTATGAATGTGTAACAATGGCCATTTCCGCACCGCACTGTTTCAACATCCTATGGAATCATGGAATCCTGGGGTTTGCAGTTTGAGAGGGGCCTTTAGAATTCTCAGCTAGAGAGCTCTTTGGTCTTAGGAAACTACGAACCCCAGAATTCCACAGGAGGTCGAAAGTGGAATAATAGCACTAGAACAATGTAGTGCGGAAATGGCCTATGGCTTGCATCCTAACTTGACCACCCCTCATAAAGTGACAAGGGTCTCTTCTACCGGCAATCATGGTGCAGCAGGATGTTTCCAATCCCCTTCTGCTAGCAATCTCCAGTGCAACAAGAAGCTGTCATAGGGGCCTTGTTTCTAATCGCTGTATCATGGAGCGCTTGTGGAAGGAGTTTGGAAATATCATCCTGCCATGCCCCAACCACCAGTAGAACAGACCTTCATTGTTCAGTGCAGCTGCTGGCTTGTAAGTAAGTAGCTTTGTTTGTTTGCTTGCTTGCAGGGGGATTTGTGACTGTGTCAATAGTGCCACAATCACAAATACAGAGCATGTCTGGACATGGAGCAGTTCCAGGCCCATAACGCTAGGTTATGAATCTGTAATTTCAATGAAGGACAACAGCCACTGTTCTTTCCTTTGAAGTCATGAAAGCAACTTTGAAAGCAAATTTGGGGAGGTTCCTATCAAAGGATAAACCAAATGAAAATCTCAATAATCTTCTCTGGCCCAATTCGATAGGCAGTTATTTTCACTACAGAAAAGGTCATCTTGTGTGCCTTCCTGCCATACAGCTGATAAAGATGAGGTGCTGGTCAGAAGACAAAAAGCACAACATGCATGAAAGCATACAAAGGGGTTCAAAACTGGACTCTTTAAAGAGCCAAGCAGCTCAAACCTCTCTTCCTAAATAGATGAAACAGTTAGTTTCATCTTCTCCTGCATTGGTATGGTTTTTAATCTCCATTTTGCTATTCTGAGTTCATGAAGACATTCACCCAGTTGTTGAAATTATTATATAAAAAAAAATGAGCCAAAGGAAATTTTCATCCATTTCTAGGGAAAATGAATAAGCAGCTTCTTCCCCAATGTATCCTAGTGTTGCATCCAGACTCTAGTTTCCCACAGCTTCCTTTTTTTTTAAAAAAAAAAAAAAAAAGAGGGGGGAAAGAACTGTTACAGGCAACTTTGTGTACCACATAGTCACAGAATTAACAAAGATCGGAAGCGAAAGATTGGTAGTGACTCATCTGACACTTCCAGGCATCAGACCAGGAATAGAAAAGAAGGGTGGAATAAGTCTAAAGTATGTTTACTCACCCAATACTCCACTCCATCTCCTTTAAAGTTCTTATATAAGACAGAAGACTAATGAAGCAGCAGTTTCTTGCACCAGTCTTACCTAAATTTCAAAATAGTTTTTCAAGCATGCAGTACTTTCAGGTCCTTGTTGCTGCTACCGCAGTCCATGGCACCAACAAAGTAGGTTGGGGAAGGATTTATAATTCATGGCAATACTGTCAAAATCAGGCAATCATGAGTAGCAATCATGAATTTGAAACTGTTATGGATGAGTAAATCTAGCTGCCCCATCACACCACACCATCATAGCACTATCATCCCACTTTAACTGCCATGGCAACATCCTAGGGATGTTCAAGGAGAGGCAGTTAGAATTCTCATCCACAGAGCTCTTGGGGCTCACTAAACTAAAAACCCCAGATTTCCACAAAATGTTGCCAAGGCAGTTCAAGCAGAATGTAGCACTATTACAGTATAGTATGATAGGGCAATAGGTAACTGTTTTGTATTCTCAATCAGTACTTAGTCATGATTGTGATACTATTGCCACAATTGCAACTCCGCCCTCAAAACCTGCTTCGTCAGACATCAGCTGCATGAGGAGAAGAAGGTCCATTTCGTCAGTGATAGGAGCGCAAGTGAATGACATTTCCATCAGGTGTGGAGGGATCAGGCTAGGAGATGTTATTTAGTTAAGTAACTCACTAACTGATAGAGCTTTTCAGCTTCTATGCCCTAACATAATTGCAGCAGAGGACCTTCTTCTCCTTCTATTGGTGCTATAGAATTCAGCAGCAGGAACAAAGACCTGAAAGTAGTGTTCACTTGAAAGAACTGTTTGAAATTAGGGTAAGACTGGTCCAAGAAACTGCAGCTTCATTAGTCTTCCATCTTACATAAGAACACTCAAGGAGATGGGGTATAATATTGGGTGAGTGAACATTTCGGACATCTTTTGCTCTTCCTGTCTATTCTTGGTCTCATGCCTGAAAGTTTCAGATGAGTCACTACCAATCGTTCTCTTCTGATGTTGGTTAACTCTGCAACTACATGTGGCATACCTTGCTTAACTGAGTCACTGATACATGTGTCTGGCAAGAGACTTTTATTTTTATTTCATTTATATCTTGTTTTTATCCCATATGGGATCCAAAAGACTCACAGCCCAGAATAAATAAGAAAGAAGAAAGAGAAGCCTGCATAGCTTATGCAGTGAATAGGAAACATATCATAAACGTGCCACCTGAAAACAAAAGTGCAGAATTCATGACAGTTAATAATCCAGGCTGGGAAGTATGTCTTCAAGACAAATCATAGTGGCTGAGATCCTGCATTACTGTTGTAATTACATACATGTACTTAAGAATGACCTAAGGAATCAGCTCCCAGAACACACCTGGAGTCTGTGTGGTATGATGGAGTGGGATGCTTCAGGGTGATGGGGCTAGTTCCCTGCCATCCCTGAGCTGTGGTATGATGAACCCCCTCCTGCCCCTGAGCCATTCTGCTCATCACACCATTCTTGAGGGTAGGAGCAGGCCAGCCACATCATCCAGAAGCATCCTGCTCAACCATGCTGCAGACCTCCATCCCACAGATAGCCTCCTTTACATTTAAGACGGGTTCCAGAGATGGTGGTGGGAGAAAGAATTACCATCATGGCAATAGTGCCACAATCATAAATGCAGAGCTTAGGTAAATACAGAACAATCATGGATCTGTAACTCTAACTTCCAAATCTGTAACTGTAATGCAGGAAGTCAGCTGATGTTTAGAAACTTTGTTTTGCTTAAAAATAAGGGTGCAATTTGCTTCTGGGAAGTCTGCATTGCAGTTAGTTTCTACTCCCAGCAAAATCATCAGTGAGCAAGGACACATGAAGAGCTGTGGTGGATCAGGTTACCAGACCAGGTCTCACACAGCAGATAGTGTGATACCCCTGAGAAGCCGACAAGCACAGCATATAGGCAACAGTCCTCTCCTGTTGTGTGCCCCAGCACCTGGCATGCTGTCTCTAAATCTGAAGGCAGTCCACAGCCATCACAGATGTTGACAGATCTCCCATCCATGAATCTGTTTAACGAAGAGGATCTCTATCTTTCCACATCCCCATACACCAAGAACTTTGCATGATACAATGCCAGAAATCACATTAAATTATATCTCCTTCTGGTAAAGAGAAAGAAAAAAAGATATAGGGAGGCATGGTGCCTTCTCTGCAGAATGGAGTCCAAGCAGGAATGTTAAGACCAGCCCATGTGTAAATAATGTAGATCAACATTTACAAATGCTGCAGATGTGCTGCTATAGACAGCTGGAGGCAGTAGTTAGACTGGACTCATCATATCACAGAAGCTGCATATGGTGGAAACAGAATGTAACAGATCAGGGCTGTGTGTTTCTACACCTCCATGAGATTGTTCCCAGTCATGCCAATTTGTTGGTCACCTCTTTATTCCTTTGAAAATTCAACTGGCACCTGGGGGAACTAGTGGGCAAAGCATTACAGCCTTTTAATAAACAGTCCAAACTCAGCAGAGATCACTTGATGGCTCAGTGGCAGAGTGCATGTTCTGCATGCAGAAAATCTCAAGTTCAACCCCTGGAATCTCCAGTTAAAAGAGATCAGCTAAGAGGTGAAGCAAAATGACAACAAGTACAGCAGCAGTAGGCCCTCACAATGCTTCTGATTACAACTCCAATAGATAATGATCAAATGTTAAAGGAACTATACTCCAAAACATCCAATGACATGAGACTGCAAGCCCAGGTAGAAACAAAACTAGGCTTGATGGGCAAATAGTGTGACCTGGTATAAAACAGCTTCCTCTCTGCCTATCAAGTAGTCTTATTACCAAGTGTCGCCACTGGTCCCTCTACACTGTCATAGGAGAGGGGGCTATAGAGGACCTTAAGGGACACTTAGAGGCTGAACCCACCCTTCATTACCACCAAACTCTCCCAAAAAGTTCTGAAATATTTTTGCCCTCTCCAAAGGTCCTCTAGATGGCTTGAGGAACAATTTACTATGTCACTGGACCCTTGGGCCATTTTTTGGCCCAGAAAAGTACATTTAAAAAAAAGGGGGGGGGAGTTGCCAGAAGGTCAGTATTCAAGTTATTTCCTGTTTGTATGGGAACCACTTCTCCTGCACTCAACACACCTGGAGAATGTGGCAAAATTGACCTAGAGGACATTCTTTTCCAAAAGTATTTTGGGATGCTGGGGGGACTGACGACCACAGCAATGGTCTTAGGGGCTCTCATGTGGTTAGGTGCTACTCATTCCCCACTCCTGCTCTGGACCAGGGTCCCTTTTTCCCTTGCGGTGTCAATTCCAATCAGCCTTGTTTAACATAATCAATGGTAAGGGGTTACTGGAGTTGATGTCTACAACTTCTTAGCAAGCCAGACGATCCTTACCACTGATTTAGACTACTCTCATCCAGTTTAATGGATAACAGCATTCCAGAGATGATCATGGCCTTTTCCAGCCCTGCTATGTAAAACTGGAGATTCTTGGGACAAAAACTAGGGAATGTCAAGATGTAAAAGATATATTCTGCCATTACGGGCCTTTTCACACTAAACTGTTACAGTGCTATTACTCCACTTTCAACATCCTGTGCAATTCTGGGGTTCGTAGTTTACTGAGGCCCAAGAGCTCTCTGGCTGAGATTTCTACACGCCCATCTCTCTAAACTGCAAACCCCAGGATTCCATAGGATGATGACAGTAGAATAATAGCACTATAACAGGGTAGGGTAGAAACGCCTTATGAGAAGATCTATATTTTTTCTAGCCCCTTCATATTTGCTAAGGTTTTTACAAGTAGTATTGGGAGGCGGACAATTTGAAGATAGGCTGTTCTCTCTGAATACCCCTTCGCCCTGCTCAGGTTCCAGATACAAAGCAACAAAGCACAGTCAAATGTTGCTTCTCCCTTGCAAACCATCCTTCTCCCCCTTTAAACTGCCTTCCTCTGATATTATTTTAAAACAGAGAAGATGCAGTACACAAAAATAGGCTTGGTAATATCTTGCTGCAGTCTGAGCTACAGCCTTTTCCATGCAGACATGTGGGGGCAACAGCTTAAGTACCATAATTCAGGTCCCCAGTTAGGCAACTTAGAGTCCTCACAAATCTGCTGCAGATATATTCTTTTCCCCCTGTTTTTTTTTAAAGCCTTTGCACAGCACAACAAGAAGTCACCAAAGGCAGACAGATAAAGCCATTATTAATATTTTAAATGGAATCCTGACTGCCTGAGTTTTGTTTAAGCGTATGCCTCAGTACCTAATTATGAGACCTTAATTTGTTTTCTTGAACACAACATAAATAAAGGTGCACAAGATTACCCTGAGCCGAGTACAATCACGCACCTAACTACAGGCTGGCTCAGCACAGGATTTCAAAGCAATCACAGCCCCATTACCTGACAGCCTGTTGCAGCAGTAGGAATGGGCAATGAAGCAGAGCTGGGGTGGTAAAATATTGCAAAACAGTGAGAGGCAGATTGAGGATAAGGCTATCAATGGCTACTAGTCATGATGGCTAAACGTTATCTCCAGGATCAGAGACACACGTTCCCTCTAATTCATACCAACTGCCGGGAGGAAAAATAGCACGAGGGAGCAATTCTCCCCCTATCTCCCTTATGGGTTTCCCAGAAGAATCTGGTTGGCCAGTGTGGGAAGAGAATGACGGTTTAGCCAACCACTCCAATACTGAAGTTTTTCAAATGCTAATAGGCATGTTTGGAGTATTCTATTTGTTCAAATCAAGGCTGGAAAAACCACTTTTCTTCTTTTTCCCACCAAAGAATCATAGAATCACAGAGTTCAAAGGGGCCACAAGGATCATTTAGCTCAACCCTTCCCCTGCAGGTGGTTTCCAGGGTCTAACACATCAAGCATACAGAATAAGCTGTGTCATATGAAATTGTGATGATAGAGATGACAAATGCTCATGGCTCCCCCATACAACTGTTAAGTCCAGCACCTGAAATTACCCAGCTGTCCTGGATTCACATTTGATGTCCATAGAGGAAGAAAGAGTAAGTGGCACCAGAAAAGTCACTTCCAAATGGAACAAGGCCTCTCCTTTACCGCTCTATTCTGCTTTGGGCAGACCTCACCTGGAATACTGCACTGAGTTCTGGGCACCACAATTCAAGAAGGATATTAACAAGCTGGAATGTGTCAAGAGGAAGGCGACCAAAGTACTGAAGGGCCTGGAAATTGTGCCCTACGAGAAGCAACTTAGGGAGCCAGCTATGTTTAGCCTGATGAAAAGAAGGTTGAGAGGTGATGTGATAGCCATGTTTAAATATCTGAAGGGATGTTGTGATGAAGATGGAACAACCTTGTTTTCTGCTGCTCTGGAGACTAGGACACAGAGCAATGGATTCAAACTACAGGAAAAGAGATTTCACCTAAACATCAGGAAGATCTTCCTGACAGTAAGAGCCATTTGACAGTGGAATATGCTGCCTTGGAATGTGGTGGATTCACCTTCTTGGGATGTTTTTAAACAAAGGCTGGAAGGTGCTTTGAGCGTGTGTTCCTGCATAGCAGGGGTTTGGACTCGACAGCTGTTGTGGTCTCTTCCAACTCCTTGTTTCATAGAGCTCATACTTTGTGTATGAATTCCTGTCAGGGTTATGGTTCCCCACATCACCTTATCAGGTAGAAACACAGAGTTTGGAAAGTTCCTTTCTTTTTTGGTGGGGGGAGCTCCTATAATTTGCTAGTCAATATGATTAGTGATGACCATTAACTGCTATTGTGTTAGAAATTTTGTTCATAATAATGATAATTTTGCCACCATGCATGCTGCACATTGAATTCAAGAGTTTAAAAATGGGATGAAAATTATTTGGGTAATAGGAAAATAGTAAGGTGAAATGTGCAGGCTCCTAGATTCTGGGCACTTACGCTGGTAAAACTCAAAGCAGTAGAAAAGAAAGAAGAACATCTGGGAAGGAACAGGTGCCTGACTAGTGACATAGCCAGAGTGACTGTCTTCTTTAAGTAAAGAAAAATGGAAATCCATGTATAGGGGAATGTGGCCAAAGCAAGACCAAATAAGGAAACCAAACTAGACAAGGTGTGCTTCCTAGTATACCACTTTCTAGGCACAGTGAAACTTCTTCTGTGATTTGCAGATAGAACAAATACACAAATGCTCTAAAAGCCATAAAAGCAGAGAAGTGGGCAGCAAATTAATGCCAGTAGTTAACAGAGCTGGAGGACACAGACACAAGGATAGGTGAGAATACTAGATTTGCCAACTAACAGAATGCCAGCATTACAGACAGAGGCCCTTTCCACACGGGGTAAAAAAAACGGCTTAGGGCGACCTCATCCGGAGGTCGTCCACACCGTGGAGCGCGCTAGAGCGGTTTGAATAGTGGAGGTTCCACACCTCAAACCGCGCTAGTGCGGCCGCAAGGGGTGGCGCGGCGCGTTTTTTAAAAACCACATTTTTGTGGTTTTTATGAAACGCGAGCGCGCTAACCCGTTGCAGCCCCCCGTGTGAAACTGCAGGGACGCGCTAGCGCGTCCCTGCAGAGCTGCCCGGGGGCGGGCTTCCGGCTGGCGCGCTGCCCTGATTGGCAGAGCGCCGCCGGAAGTTGCCGGCCGCCATTTTGGGTGCCGCCGAACGCCGCCGAAACTCGCCAGCGTGTGGAGCGGCGAACGCGCGCTCCCCGCAGGGACGGAGCAACCCGTTTTCAGGTAAGATCCGTCCCTGTGTGCGCTGCCCTGTTCCCCCGTCCCCCGTGTGGAAAGGGCCATTGTTATCAAATGCTTTCTGAACAACAGCTATGCTGAATTACAGTAAGCATGGGAACGTACTACAACACTGAACTATGCTGAAAACTATCTGAAGTTTTCTTGGGTAAGAAGCCAGAAGCCTTACACAGAACACAAGGGAAATCCTGAAATACTATCACAGACTAGAGGTGTGCCAATTTCTCCAGCAGATGACATATGATTCATAATGCCTCAGAATTGCATAACTTGATGCTCCTTACTATTGCAAAGCAGTACCAGTAACTTATGAATATGGCAACTGCTACTTACAAGAAAATAAGACGCCTAGAGTAGAAGCAATACGCTGAGACTATCCAAAGTCTATAAGAAAAGATAAAAGCCTAGAGTCTGAGATGTCCATTTTAGAAAAAAAGTGCCTTGACTAGAAATGTCTGTGATATCTTGCCTCCCAGGAGTGTGTAACTACATATGCTAATTGTTTTACTTTAATAAATATACAAAAGAGAGAAAGCTGTATTTTTATTCTACAGTCATACAAATTTCCTGAAATTCTAAAGCTTAAGAGACTCTTAACAGAAATGTTAATGTTGACCTTCTTACTAAATAATATTATTGTTTACAACTTTGGGAGCTTAAATGACCAAAATGGTAAACTCTAGGAACTTTATTGGGCTACAGATTGATAAGCCTAGGGCAATAAATTTCAGTCCCTCAACAAAGAGATAAGGTAGGGGAACCATACCTGTTGCACTGTTGCCCACTTGAAGAAATGCAGGTCGTTGCAGCAGGTCAGAGCATTAATCAGTCTAACAACAGATTTGTCTACTTTGACCATGAACTACAATCCAGAGTTTCAAACAGGGTATTGGACATTCAAACCATGGGCTTCACCAGTGAGTTACAGTCCCTCTTCTTCCCAGTTCATCAAGGTGAAATATTACGAACACAGGAATGCTGCAACACTTTTACCGCATATGTTCATGCATAAGTCTAGAAATGTCAGTAAAAAAAAACCCTAACCCCCCAAAAACTGGGTCAACTTATCCACGAGTCAATGTAAGTACAGTACCTTAACTCTTATTTTCTTTTATTCAAAGGGAACCATTTCCTTCTCTGAGTAGAGTGACAAAAGGACTTTTTGAATGCAAACCTGCCTTGAATGCAGCCATGCCCTATGAGGATAGACTCAGAGAGCTGGGTATGTTTAGTCTGCAGAAGAGAAGGTTAAGAGGGGACATGATAGTCATGTTTAAATATTTGAAGGGATGCCATGTAGAGGAAGGAGAGGGCTTGTTTTCTGCTGCTCCAGAGACCAGGACAAGGAGCAATGGATTCAAGCTGAAGGAAAGGAGATTCCACCTGAACCTCAGGAAGAACTTCCAGACAGTCAGGCTGTCCGGCAGTGGAATCTACTACCTCGGAGTGTGGTGGAGTCTCCTTCCTTGGAGGTTTTTAAGCAGAGGCTAGATGGTCATCTGTTGGGAGTGCTTTGAGGGTGTTCCTGCATAGCAGGGGGTTGGACTGGATGGCCCATGTGGTCTCTTCCAACTCTACATTTCTATGATTCTATGAATGCCTGGGCAGGAAAATGGCAGTGGCAGTGCCCGGGGCAGCTGGCCTCCTGAGGCAGTGCTAGTGCTTTCCTCTCTCTGCAAAATAACCCTTGACCCATGGGTCATATCAAAATCCATAATTTTGGTCCCCAAACCTGCCTTGATATAAGATCAACTTATACATGAGTATATATAGGAATTAAAAGATTATTTTGCTTCAGCAAACTTAAACAAACTTAATTGCCACATTTTGACCGGAGCCGGTAGCAGTGTCCAAACAAAAAAATCAAAAGGAGAAAAACTGCAAGCATGGAAAGCAGAAATACATCAAGTGACTAGCACATTACAACACAAGGTATGAGTGGAGGGAAAAGAGAAAAGGAAATGGCCAAGGAAAAACTACAGTTTAACCAATTAGGTTTTTCAAGCGTTTCTATACAAAATCAAGGGAAAAACAAGAGTAAGCCTTTGCAATATACAGAACTGCATTCAGCATCAATCAAAATGGCAGCAGAGGCAGGTCCAGCAGCCTGGGACCAACAGTCCTGTCAGCACTACCAAGCAGTTGTTTCTACTAGACATCCACCCCCCATACCTGGCAAACATGCAGGAAGACCAACAATCCTATTATGTGCATGCATGTGCACATACATGTACACATGTATATGCTGGGAAATCCACTGAAGTGGTTCAGTAGGGGGCCCAGGGCCTCCTCAGCTCTAGGACCAGTCTTGGAAAACTATCACAAAGGTCCTTGTGCAATCTTTCCTTCTTTCTTTGGCCATTTCCACCCTACACTGTTATAGTGCTATTATTCCACTTCCAGCGTCCTATGGAATCCTGGGGTTTGTAGTTTAAGGAGGGGCATTTAGAATTCTCAACCAGAGAGTTCTTTGGCCTCAGGAAACTACAAACTCCAGAATTCCACAGGATGTTGAAAGTGGAATAGTATCACTATAACAGTGTAGTGTGGAAACGGCCTTTCTTTCTTCCCTCCTTCCTTCCCTTTTCGCTTTTCTCCTGAATGATACCCAAGGTGGCTGTGACATGAGCTAAAACGAGTTCAATTTTTTTCCTTAACAATGTAGTGAAAGTTGAGAAAACGAGTCTGTGAAAAACAGAAGGGTGAGCAAGGCATGAACCCATCTACAAATCGTGAGCAAGGCATGAACCCATCTACAAATCGTATTTCCAGATAAGCACATTTACTCAGAAGTCAGCCTCTTCATTTTGCTTGTATTTTAATGGTCTCCTTACCAAATGAACACATTCGAACCTGCACCCTTCCTGACAAACATTCTCTCTTCGCCTAGCATCAGAAGCACCAGGGCTGACAGAATTGAAGGACATGTCATATGAATGTATTAAGAAACCATTCCCCTCTCCAATCAACTGTAAAATTGTAATAGGCTCACAAATTACTTAACATTAGCAAATTTAAATAAGGCCACTTACTAATCCACAGTGATTATAACTGCCTGCTTGTACACATGTATTTTTGGTAGTTATTTTGCAGCCCAAAAGAGAAGGAAGGTTGTGGCGAGGAGACATGTGTGAAGTTCTGCTTCCTGGTCAACAGAAGACTGGTCTCATTTGCCACAGGTCATCAAGTAAGGAAATAATCCAGAATCTATTATTAGATTTATACCATCTGGTTTTGCACAGCATCTCCATCAGCTTTCATGTCAGTATTCTGGGGCATGAAAAATTCAAGGAGCTTAAATGCTATGCCTCTTTCTCAGTGGCTTTATACCTTCCATTGTTAAATTGTGAATGTTAAAAAGGGGAAAGATAACCATTGCCATTCACAACCATGATCCTAAAACTGGAGTCAATGATCATCTCCTGATGGCACAGCTGGAGGCTATAGACTTGAAAACACAATGAGGAAAGAACAGAAATAGAGATGGAACAGAATGAAGGAAGGAAGGAAGAAAGAGACAGAAATAAGTTGATAATTTTATATGTGAAAGGCCTGTGTAACCTCATCAGCTGATGTTGACTCCATCCAAGCTGCCCTGGAATATTTTGTCCTTTTGGGAAAAGTCTGTAGCCAGAAAGTAGCAGGTCTCCTGGTTGCCCAGATCTACAAACAAATCTGACCAACAAGCTTTTAGGCAGGGGGGAAGTTGTGATCTTCAGATAATATCACCTACTCTCATCTGGCCAACTGTTTCAAGGCAAATTTCTTAGCTGCTTTCTCTCCGCTTCCTGATTTTCACCAATGGTGCTGGCACACAAAGTAGATCCCCACTCAATATCCCTTAGATCTCTAGTTCAATATCCCTAGTTCACTGCTTTGGAGTAGCCTCTCACTTGCTCTTGATTTTTTCTTCTTCACACAATCAATAGTTTCAGCTTTGGTTGCTGTGCAAAGCTATTCCTGAGAGCAACCTGTGATTCTTTTATATATTTACTAGCATATATACCCAGTGTTGCCCAGGATTTTATTTTCTCATAGGTAATGCTTGTTAGAATGATTTGAGATCCTATGTCTCTAATTCCCCAAACTGTTTTGTCCAGTACCTCTAACTTTTTCCCATATTCCCCAAACCAATCTGTGTTTTGAGTTATTAACATACAGAGGTTGGGTTCCTGAGGGAATACACTGCCCTCTTCCTTGCTGCTTGGCCTCATCTCCATAGCAACCAGCCAGGCCCAAGAGCTCTCTGGCTGAGAATTCTAAAGGCTCCTCCCTAAACTGCGAACCTCAGGCTTCCACAGAATCTTCACAGGCCACCAACTATATGAGGTCTTTGCCTGACACAGCCAATCATATGAGGTCTTCACCTGACACAGACAAACATATAAACTTTGACTTCTGTATAGTAGATAGGGCTTTGGTTTTGGTAATCTCTCTAGGAGACAGGATCATTTTGCTGTATCTTAGGAAGGCAGCTACCTAGAAGCTCTACTACCAGCCTATCCCAGACTCATTTGTTGCAGCTCCCCATCTCCACACTGTTGGTTTATAATGGGGTATGAATTATGGGGCCCTCCAGACATTCCTGGATTGCAACTCCTTGCAGAGCCAGCCAGCATAAACACTAATGAGGAATGATAGGAGCTGTAGATCATCGACACTGCATCATAAAAACAAACATCTGCTCCAGCCCCCTGACATGCAGGAATGCATAGCTAAACTCTCCTGAGACATGAACACCCATTCTCTGTTTAAAGACCTACAAATAAGGCCTTTGCTATGCTACTCTCCTCTAAAGCAGTCTCTTTCACTATCAAAACAACTCTTACTGTCAGAAAGTTCTTCGTACATTTTAGATGAAATCTCTTTTCCTGCAATGCGAATTCATGCCTCTGGAGCAATAGCAAACAAGCTCGCTCTATCCTCTACACAACATTCTTTCAGATGCTTAAAGATGGTTATCATATCACCTCTCTTCTCCAGATTAAACATATCCAGCTCCCTCAGCCATTCCTCATAGGATGTGGTTTCTCAAGCTTTCACCATCTTGTTCACCTCCTTTGGGACACTTCAGTGTGTCAGTATCTTTCTTGAACATGTGGTGGCCAGAACTGGACACCACAATATTCCACTGAAATCTGGCCAAGCAGAGTAGACCAGCATTATTACCTGTGGACACTATTAAAGCAGCCTAGAATTTCACTGGCTTTGCTTTGCTTTGCTTTTTTTCCCTCCCACACCACATTATTGACTCAGATTTAGCTTGTGGTTTACTAAGACCTGAAATCCTTTTCTGATATATTCTTATCAAGCCAGGTGTCACCTCTCCTATAGTTCTACATTTCGGTTATACTTCCTACTTTTACCCCTGCTGAAATTCATTTTGCCACCAAACCCAATTGGATTCGTAGGTTCCTTTCTTTTAGCACGAGAGGCTATATGGCTATGACTGGAAAGATACAGAGGCAATGGATGCAACATAACCAGTGAGGCCAAATCCTGCTCCTCATCGTTCCTAAAAGTTCTCCAGGCCTGGAGCTCAATGGGAACACTATCCACTTCACAATTAAGGCACGCATTGAACTGCAGCTCACGAAACCATCCCTATGCTGTTGGATTGGGACATTTTCCTTTGATCTCATCAGCTACTGTACTCAGCTTCTGCTTCTCAGAACTCCAAAGAGAGTGATATTTCCTCTAATCCTTTTATCCTCATCTCCTCTGCGTGGCACCTACGGAAAATGTCAGGCCCTTGGCAAGCTGAGCTCTATGCAGGGCAGCAGCTGGCTGAAAAAGGGAAGGGGGACCTCCCAGTGCCAGCATAGTCTTACTGCCGCTTTCCCACAGTCAATCCCAGGGGTGCTTCCAGATGTTCACACTGCCACCCCTCTGGCTGAAGGATGAGGCTGCCAGATTCTAAAAAGGAATGCAATTTGGGAGAAGTGAGGGGAGAACAGATAAATCCCATAATAAAACACAAGTGGAAAAAAGGAATTTATATACTACAATACTCCATGCCATTTAGCTCAGTTGCCTGGTCAAAAACTATGAATGACAAATAAAGGACGGTCAAAATGAATGAGGAACTCAGCTGCCAAAACAGTAGCCAAAAGGTTCAAATCATCGGCTAGATAAAAGAGAATACATTTGGGCACCTGGATAGCAAATAGGAATGGGCGTGTGTAGAAGGAAGAAATAAGTTGCTGCCTATCAATGCAGTCTGTGGGGATCTGCCTGTCCTACAGCCACATGATAGAATCTTGTGGATGGGATCCACCCAATAGTCTTAGATGCTGTAGCACTGCCGAAGTTAAATGGCTGCAAACCTGAACAGCAGCTGGATGAAACGGTAGGGCTGGCCCTACATGGCATGGCTACTTCAGGTAGCAGATTTGGGGTGTCATGTAAGGGCAACAAATTGTTATCTACTGTGTGTGTTGTTAATGTATTTTTTACTGCTGTGGATGAAGAGATGTGCTTGTGGGATTTTTCTATCACATAACTTTGCTGGGTTTAAGTATTATGCATCTAGAGAGACTTTGGTAGGCAGAGGGTTTTGGCCTGGTAACTAAAAATGTAATGTTTCTGTTACTTTTGAGAAATGAGTCAGTAAGGAGTGACTGTTAAAATTACAGCTATGAAAGTAATTTAACTAGTTTTGAGGCTTGAGGCCAAAATTGATATTTCAGTTTTTCTTTAAAAGTTAACTTTAAAAAGTACCCTGGGTTCATATTAAGTGCCAAACCAGGGTGCACCGAGGACAGAAAATTTATATATATATAAAAAAATCCATGTCACAATAGTGGAGACAAATATTACCAGGAACCTATTGTTGACTCAGTCGATTTTCCAGATGGGAATTGTTACTGGGCAACTTCTGGGCCATTGCTCTCCTGGCATCTTTCTTTCCTCTGTCTTTAATTTTGTACCGAGCCATCTCACAAGCAGACACTTTCAGAGAAATGCCCTCTGTAAAAGCAAGTTATGTAGCCACACGAGCCAAGCAAACACATACTGTTTAATGAAGATGTGTTTGTCATGTTTGGCTCTCACAGAACAGTTGCATACTATGTGAATAACATATTTTTCCTTAGACCTACACAAGAACAAAAGACAGGGAATGTTTTATTTCTGAAAGCTGAACATTCAGAAAATGGGGCTCCAACATCCCTGAGGGGAAACACAGCCCTAGACAGAGCTGATTTACAACATTTAGCTACTGGAGGTTAAAGATGGGACTTTTCCGTTCCACGTACAGAGCTGACTGGACTGCCAATTCAACCTTACTTCTGCATTCATGAAGAAACTATGTATATTAAAAGGAACTTCTTGACATTAAGAGCAGTTCACCAACGAAACCAATTGCCTAGAGAGGTTGTGGGGTCTGCTTCTCTGGACACCCTCAAAAAGAGGATGGACAGCTGCCTGCTGGGGATGTTTTATATCAAGACCCTGCACTGAAGAGGAAGTTGAACTTGATGGTCCATGAAGTCCACCTCTATGATTCTATGACTCCATGGAATCTGAGGGCAGCATGGTCATTTAGGGGGCTCATGACATGTGTCACTCTTCCTTTAAAAAGAGAGGAACAGACAGGTAAGGAGGTAGCAATTGGTGCTTGAAGCACCTGCTTCACTCTATTTAATGGCAGGGATGCCCCTGCCTCATAGGTCTGCCCACTAGAGTCCCAGCCCCTTAATGTTCTTAAAAAGATCAAGTGCCCAGCTATTTGAAACCTACAGAAATAAACCTACTGAATTTATGAGATTTGAGTAAGTGTTGGTTCAACATCCAACAATTGATTCAAATGGTTCACTTTAATTGCTTGGTAATGCTTAGTAAAGTGGGAGGCAGAAGGAAGAGAGGGAGACCACACTACCGGTGGATTGAAGGAACCAATTAAGATGCCCAAATGTAATGATATCTGATTGAATATCAAAATCAGAACAATCCATTCCATATTTTTTCCAGTTCCTGTGTATGTTTGTGGTAACCTGGACTTGAAGAAGGCTGGCAAGCAGAGAACTCATTAATTTGAAAAGTGGTGCTGGAGGACAGTTTTATGAATATTATGGCCTGCTAAAAAATAAAGGAATGGGTCTTAGAATAATTCAAGTATGAACTCTCCTTCAAAGCCAAGATGACTAAACTGAGGCTGTTGTACTTTGGACATATCATGGGATGATAGGACTCACAGGAAAGGATAATAACGTTTGGTAAAGTGGGAGGTACAGCCTGCATGGTATAGTAGTTTGAGCATTGGGCTATGACTCTGGAGACCATGATTCGAATCTTTGCTCAGCCATGAAACCTACCATGTGACCTTGGCAAGTCAAATTCTCTCAGCTTCAGAGGAAGGCAAAGAAGAAAACCCTCTAATCTAATCTTGCCAAGAAAACCTGATGATAGATTTGCCTTACAGTTGTCATAAGTCAGAAATGACTTGAAGGCAGACGACAACAACAACAACAATGTGTAAGGTACCAAATTTTTGGTAAGAAAAATTAAATGCACAAATATAGGATGGTTTGAAAGAAGTATACATGAAAAAGATCTAGGACTCTTACAAGAGCACAGGTTAAATATGAGTCAACAGTTTGATGTAGCTGCCAAAAATGCTGATGCAATTCTGGCTGTAACCAACGAAGTACAGTACACAGACTGAGGGAAGTGCCAGTACCACTCTGTTCTGCTTCAGTCAGACCTCATCTGGAATTCTGTGTCCAATTCTGGCAGCACAGTCCAAGAAGTACATTGACAAGCTGAAATATGTCCGGTGACAAAAGGGTGTTGGCCTCTCTTTCTTTGGAAGTCATTAACAGAGGGTGGATGGCCATCTTTTGGAACTGCCCTAAATCTAGGATCATCATAAGTCAGAAATGACTTGAAAGCACCCAACAACAATAAAGTGGAAGACAGTGGGAAAAGAGGAAGATTGCACTACAAATGGCTTGATTCAACTAAGGAAGGAATGGCCCCAAGTTTGCAAGATCTGACCAGAGCAGTTGATAGCCAGGACTCCTGGAGTTCTCTTGTTCATAAAGTGATCTTAAATTGACTTGGCAGCAAATAACAACATAACAACTATATTTTAGTTTGAACTGCCAATAGAAAAAAGGCTGCATTAAATAATGTGTGGGCTACTTACATTGAAAAGGTCATGAAGTATGGAATTGACCACACCAAGTGAACCATGGCAGTCTTTCCTTTCTCTGTCCATGCTACAACAGCTGTTCCTCCCCCTCCTCTGGAAATTATGCACTATGACAATAGCCCAACTGAACCTAAAAGAAAGCATTTACACTCACCTAGAAGAAAGCATTTAGACATTAAAATAGTTCAATTTGTGTTTAAGGTGGGAGGAGAAAATATATTCAGCAGAGCCAACACAAAGGTTACTTGTTGACAAGCTCACTGCATCTTTAGGACTGATAACAGCAACTGTGTGTATTGACTAGAGAGACAGTTCAGAGCCCTGAATAATTCCTGTCTATGATTTTTAAAGCATATAATTCTTGCAAGGATGGCTTCGTTTATGTAAACATGTTAGCTTGCTGTCATTTCAAACCTACATCAGACTTCCATTAGCAGAATTCCACAGCCCCTGCTGCACGCTCTGCCTTAATAATCAAACCTCCTTTTTCCAGCCATACTTGCCACATGATCACTGCAATTTGTTGCTGCAAGTGATTTTTGGCACATACTAGCATAGAGATGGCCAACTGATGGCCTGCATGCAGGAAGTTGTCTCACAAGCACTTTCACTGGGTTATAAGAGGTCATGCGAAACATTAACACCAAAGAAGCATCTTTGAATATCAAGGTCCGAATTGTCCATGACATTGTATTTTTGATTTCTAGATATTGTTCTGGAAGTTCAACAGAGAAGAAATCTGAGAAGAAGACAATCAACTCATTTGAAATGTGATGCTATAATTCTATCAGATAGAATTATAGGTTGGTTTATTATGATTGTATATTCCTTTGTTTGAATATTGTTGTTGAGGGTTTCTTAGATTTATTTTTTGTAGAAATATTACGTTGTGTTTGTTATTATATTGTTTTTATATACTCAATACAAAATTATTTAAAAAAAAAGAAATGTGATTCTGGAGGACAGTTCTAGAAATTCCATGGGCTGCTGAAAAGGTAGAAAATAGATCCAAGAGCAAATCAAGCCTGGACTGTCCCTCAAAGACAAAATGACCAAACTGAGGCTATTGCACTTTGGACATATCATGAGACAACACAATTCATTAGAAAAGGCAATAATGCTTGGAAAAGTGGATAGATTCAAGAAAGCAAACCACAGCCCTGAGTTTCCAGGACCTCAGTGATGACAAGGTATCTTGGAGATCTCTCATCCATATGGTTGCCGTAAGACAAAGCTGACTTAACAAAAATTAGCAACAAGATGAAGAAGCAAGAGAAACTATGCTGGACCAGATAAAAAGATCCAGGTAATCCAGAATTCTATTTCCACAATGGTTAAAAAGATTATTCTGGGAAGCCAAAAGCAGGGTTTAGTGACTAAGATCCAACAGGAAGGCAGCACATGATAAATTTCCACCAGTGGAGTTACAGGTCCCTTCCACACTACACTGTTATAGTGCTATTATTCCACTTTTCCACAATGTTATAGTGCTATTTTTCCACTGAGGCTCTTGGGCTTCAATGAACTACCAATCCCAGAATTCCACAGGATGTTGAAAGTGGAGTAATAGCAGTATAACAGTGTAGGGTGGAAAGGCCCAGCTTGTGCCACACAGTTCCTATCCAGGAGCACACAGTTGGACAACCAATCATGTATTTGTAACCACATTGATACAAACACTCATAGAAAAGTAGCATTGTGTAAATTGCCTATTTGCACAGGCATCAACTTACACCATGGCTTTAAAAATACAGGAAACTCTGCTTGCACAACTATGAACAAGGTACGTTTGTTGCATCATAACCAAAGAAATGATAACTCCTGGGGTAAGGGTACTTACACCAAAAGAATTCTGGCATATGTTTGCAGTGGAGCCTACCTGTTCAGACCTTGTCAGTGATGGGAGTTTCCTCTCTCTCTCTCTCTCTCTCTTCATGCACAACATTTTACATTAGGGATGTAATTCTTTGCTAATTTTTCTTCTCAAAGAAAACAACTAGTATTTCTAAAGCATTTTTTCCCTCCCGCAAGAATGTCTTTGAAAACTCCACAGTTTACAAAGGGAATTCACAATTCAGGATCTACTCTACACAAAATTCACATGCAGCTATTTTGCACAGAAAACAGCATTTTTTTAGCAGAAATATTGTTTTTTTCACAGAAAATGGTGCTTCCAGAACAGAAAATGTTATTTTCTGTTCAAAAATAAACACATGTGAATTTTGCAATTTTGCAAAAAATTTCAGTACAGGATTTTTCTCATTGGGGTTTCTCAACACTTAATAAACATGGTTTCTGACCATTTTATGAATAATTTTTTAGTTTTTTTTCCACCCTTACCTTACACCAGCTTACAATGAACTGTAGCTGCCATTTTAATCCCCAACTCCTTAGCTTCATCATTCAGAACTCTCTACTACCTCTTTTTTATGTTAATATGAATTATTGAGTATCATCAGAAAATGTGATCACCTCATTGTTCAGACTCCTTATGAACAAGTTAAAAGAATGCACATTAACCTGGCGGGGCGGGGGAACACCTGTGACAGTCACAGCAATTTCAGTTCTGGATGTTTTCTTTATTTACAGTTTTATAAGGTGGCAATGATTTTTCCCCCCACTTTCATGAAAGGAAAAAGAAAAACTTTATTTTGCTCTAAAAATAAGAAACTTTCTTTGAAAATAAACTCAAGCAACTACTGCAAATAATGATGTGATAGACAGTTCTCAGTGGCCAGATGAATGATGCTGAGCACATAAATAAGTAACACATCCACCTTAACTTTCATTCTCCCTTCTGATGGGGAGGTAGGCTTGCATTTTCTAGGAAAGATGCCAATATCAGGACTGTAGCATCATTTCAGAGCCAGTGTGGGAGATAAAAATTGCCTCCTCCAGCCATTTTTTATTCATTTCTCCATGAAGATTACTCACCAACCAGATCAGAATATTATATTGCTTTGTGCTTGTGTCAATGAAATTTCACCCTCCACTTTAAACAAAACAGCAGTGCCCATATCAAGCTGAGGAGAGGGGGCAGAGAGAATGGGAGACAGAAGGGAATGATAGCAAAGGAGAGTTACAGGGAAAATGAATGTTATTGCACCAGATGAAGGGAAGTGGTGACCAATGACGTTCTGTGAAAAGATATGGGAGCGAGGAGAGTAAAAGCAATTAATTCGGAGGGAGTATTAAGGAGAACGGCAATTAATTCAAGGGGAGCAGGAAAGATTTAGGTGCTGGAAAGGAAAGGAAAGGAAAGGAAAGGAAAGGAAAGGAAAGGAAAGGAAAGGAAAGCCGAAGGAATAAATGGATAGCAGAACGAATAAATTTGGAATGTTTTTTTCTCTGTATACATGCAATAATTATTTCAAAAGGGATGGTGGAGAAAAAAATGCTATTGGGAGGGGACAAGCAAGCTCCTTAAGCTTTGTTCTTCCAAAGAGGACCTACAAGGGGCAGGATTACTCTCACTCTAGCCCAACTTGCTACCAACAATGTGGCTGTGTTGCTGGGCTAGAGCACAGAAAATGCTGATTTCTTCACTAAACAACCATGTGTGCAAGATTAATCCCAAACTGCAGAAAAATTTGTAAGGATTCCTCTAATCACAGTTTCTCAACACTCAAAAAACATCATTTTTTACTTTTTTTCAAATATTCTTTCCATCCTTCGTACAAATGCAGAAGTGAAACTCCATTGCTTTTCTTTTATCTTTTTTGTTTCCAGTCACTTCTTGACTGCAGGGGTCGTGCTCTAACCTGACTCCATCACCTCCCGCTCCCCATGATTTTTTTTTTCAGACCATCTTTGCCTTATGAAGAAGCCAGTGGGCTTTGAAAGCTAGTGTGATCAACATGGCACCCTTTGTTTGGTTCAGTAAAGGTATCACTATGATGTGTACCTTGGATTTTGTTTTATGGTCAACATGGCTGCCTCTGCATGTTTTTGTTTTCCCACAAGAATTGTTCTTGCTGTCCAAAAGTAAAACAGAAAAATATTTGCAATCAGCTTTCCAAGGACAAAAGACCAGAATCTTAAAAGAGAGAAAGAGAGAAAATTTTTGGTTCCCTCTTCCACTGAAAGTGCTGCCTGCCACGTTGACTGGACTCTGTCAATAGCCTCTAGTGAAAAGTAACCGTATCATACCCTGGCTCCCATCTCACATGCCTGTTTAATGAGTCAGTAATTAAGAGCACAAGTTGTCAGCCATGTGCCTGAGGTACAAGAGGGAGGAAAGAACCCCCAAATATATCTTGCCTTGCATCTCCCAGCTGTTAAGTTAATGAACAGACAAGTTTCAGGCTGTGTGGCAAAGATACATTACTACCCTCACCTTCCCTGCCCTCCCCAATGGCATTCCCTTGAACCCCATGCTGGAAAGGAAACTTCCCACTGGCCACTTAAAGGGTGTTAATGAGGAACCGCTCATTAGCACGGCAATCAAAGTTGCCTTGGTTATTAAGATAGCTAAATCTGCCAGCTGCCCAGCGGGGAAGAACCATTCGATTCTCCAGCTCTCCATCACTCCCCAGCCACTTTGATTTCCTTTTTTCTCCTTAATTTTGCTTTCTATCTCACTGGCCACTCTCTCTGCTTTTTCCTGTTCCCTCCCATCTCCCCTTGAGGAGAACAGCCTTTTTAAAAAAGAAAGCAACTTCAGCACACAGAAGGGTGGAGAGGAACAAACCTACTCACATGTAGCGGAGGTGAGGGTTCTTATCAAATGCGCGTGGCTGGATGCTTCGGAGCCCTGAGTTCTTGATTGTCCTGCAAAGAGAATTTAGAAGGACAGTGATGATCACAATCAGCAATGGCCAGGCATTTGAAGTCCCACCTAAGTCTCAATTCAAGGAGGTATCAGGGAAGGTTTGGCACAGACCTTGGAAATAACTAGTTAGAAATAACTAGTCATTGATAATTAATCTCCTTTCACAATAACTCCAACATAATTGAGGCCATTTCCACACTAGACTGTTATAGCGCTATGATTCCACTTGCAACATCCTATGGAATCCTGGGGTTTGCAGTTTCCGGAGGGGCCAAATGGTAACAGATAAAGTAAGGTGGGAATTCAGGGAGAGAGGGGAAAGTATTATTAATTGAAGGAGACACAACAACAAAAAAAGATTTCACATGAAGGAGGTTTAGTTTAATGTGATATGGTTTGAAGGGTTTGCTTTCTGTTTCTGCCTCATGCTCTGTTATGGGTGTTGATGCTACTTCAAGGTAAATGGAAGTTTGTTTGTACCACTGGATAGCATTCAGTATTTTTTTAAAAAAAAATAACTAAAACGTCTTGTCATTGGTTGTTGAAAAAACTGAGTGAAGGGGGAGGCAGAGAACATCCCCACTCCCCTCCATGCTTATAAATATTGGCAACCTGAACACGGATCCTAAAGAGTATATTTACACTACACCATTATAGCAGTTTAATACCAATTTAACTAGTGGCAAGACTGACATGCAGAATCCTGGGATTTTCCATTTGGTGAAGTGCTCACAATTCTCTGCTTCCAAATTTTAGTGTTGTGGTTTAAGGGAGTGCAATTCCTAAGATTCTGCAAGATACCGCCATGACAGCTGAAGTGATCTCAAATTGATACAACAGCATAGGTTCAATGAACAGGGGAAAGGTGATTGATTTAAGTTCCCTCCTTAGGAAACCAAGGACTCGCAGTCCTCTTCCACATCAACATCATTTTGCTCTGCATCAGACATATAGACAGCTAATACCACACCACCCTTTGGTACACCTCCACACTTTAGCCCCAAAGCTCCCAGAACAGCCTACAGATCTATCAAAACAAGGCAGTGCTTGCCCTCATACAAATAATCTGGAGGAAAAAAATCTAGATACAAAAGGAAAAAGAGATGAAGGCAGGAAAAAAAGAAAGCAAGAATATTCAGGCTAATGTTTTAATAAATAAGAAGTTCTGAAACATCAGAGGCTGAGTGAATTTTAGCATGGGCGTTCCAAAAACAATCCCACCCTTCCATTGTTTTTTGTGTTAGGGAGGGCAAATGTTTGAGATGGTTTCCTAGTAGATCAAAAACCACAACCAATCCAGAAATCAGCCAATCATTTTACTTGTACCTTACCTTTCTCCCAAGACACCACTCCCTTAACATAAAAATGAGGACTGAGATAATGCAAGGAAGACAAGATGAATCTGGTTGGGTCTCATCCTAGACTGTATCTTCTTCTTGTGTACCTTCAAGTAATTTTTGACTTATGGCAACCCTATCTTGGCAAGATTTGTTCAGATGGGGTTTCCCACCTACACTAGCAGATTTCTTTTTTGTACATGAGAAGGCAATATTAGTACATTTGTGTACACACCTATATGTGCACACCTACACACAGTTTTAGCAAATGCTTAAATTGTACTGGAGGAGGCGCTAGGTGCCTTGAAGAAGTTGGTGATGTACCCTCTCCTGAAGAGAACCTTCCTGAACCCAGAGAGATGTAATCACTAGAGGCCCTTTGGTAATACTCCCTTTGGGGCAAGCTGCTTGAGTGTTTGATGTTCGGTGGCCCAAGCAACTTCAGATGTTTTTGGAAGAAACAGATTGTCTGAGCCCATTTCAGTCTGGTTTCAAGTCAGGCCGGACAATGAACAGACTTAGTCTCTCTGACTAACAGTGGCAGAGCTCGGAGCACGCAGAGGGTAAGCAGGCGAAGGGGCAGGCGGAGGGGTGGAGGTGGGGCTACAGTGCAAGGAGCTGGGCTACAATGGACAAGGCAAGACTATGACAGGGGATGGGACTATGGTGCATGGGGGAGCTACAGCACATAGGGGAGGGCAAGCAAGGAGCCATGGTGCCTCCAAAAAATTACCGCCAGGGGCGCACCACCTTCATCACCCCCCATTCCTATGCCACTGCTGACTAATGACTTCCTCCAGGACAAAGATAGAGGGGAGTTGTGGAAAGGCCAGGCCTGCTTTTCTTTCTCACAGATTGGAGTGGCAGCTTCCTTCCCAGTCTGCTATAGCACCCTGCCACCTCTTATACAAGCCTGCTTTTCCCTTTAAAACCATGACCCTAGTGTATAAAGGGTAGAGCCTCTCGGTTGTTATTCAGAATTATTTACTGATCTGTGGTAGCATGTTACTAATTGATTAGAATGAAAGAAAAGTACTCTATTGAGTCAGAATGTATAAAAATACAATATGTGATTTTTATTAAAATAACAAACAAGGAAAAGGTATTGGGTGTCATAAGTAATTCCAAGCAATACAGAACTTCAAAAAGTGTTTAACCAGTTTCTTATAGCTTACTCAATACACAAGCACAAAATTTTCACATAGACACAGGCCTTTGGCTTCCCCTTTGGCTCAAAGGTTTAATTTCCAAGTTTAGGTCACACCTTCTGCCCAACTAAAAAATGGCTTGGTTTTATCTCTGTCTCTCTCTAGACCTCTGACATCCATGCTTATTCAGACAACAACCCTGGCTGACTGAAAAGCTAGACTTAAAACTCTTTCTTTCTCTGGAAATGTCACTGAAGGACTCTCTAAAGCACAAGCAACTGTGCCTTATATAAAGGCTTTCTCTTCACAAACCTCAGTCCCTCCCTCTCACCAGTGGACTGAGTTTCTCTTATATACAGAGCCACTTTGGTTACATAGCAACCTGTTGCTAGGGCTGTCCTGTCACTCAGGCTAACCTTATCCCCAGACTCCATCACAGGAATGCTTTTAATATCATTGATCATGGCACTGTGCTGGACCACCTCTATCAGATGAGAGCAGGAGACACTGTATTAAAGTGGTCTCACCCCCTATCTGCAGGGCCAGCTCCCAAGAGTAGATTTGTGGTTTCCTGTTTAGTGCTATTGCCATTGAGCTGTAAGATGCAACAGGATTCCAATATGTCCCCCATGCTGTTCCATTTCTACGAGAAGACACTGGAGGAGGTCATAAGAGTCTTGAGGGGTAGGGTGCCATCAGTACACTGATGATACCCTGCCTTACTTCTCCTTGTCATCAGGGTCAGCTGAGACTACGCAGGTGTTAGAACACTGCCTGGACGCTGGTACAGCCTGGAGGAGGGACAATAAACTGAAGCTGAACGCTGAGGCTCTGTAGATCGGTGGTTCTCATCTCTGGGAACTGGGTCAGTTGCTACCCTGGATAGTGTTGCACTCCTCCAAAAGAGCATACATGGAAACACTTCTAGATCCATCTTTGTCATCGGAGGCCCCAGTGGAGTTCATGGCTTGGAGCGCTAGGCACGAGAACTAGTCTTTCCTGGGCAGGGACAACTTAGCCATACTAGTCCACACACTGGTAAATTCCAAATTAGCAGCAATATTCCTGACTGGGTTATCATATAGACAGCATATAACACCAGACTTAATGGAATTGTATTGGCTGTCAGCTTGCCTTCTGGCCTGAATTCAAGGTGCTAGTGATGGTATTAAAAACCCTAGACAGCTTAGAACCTTGATACATGAGTGAATGCCTCTCCCTATATATATATATCTGCCTGAGAACAGAGGTCTGCAGAAAGGAAGGGGGAAATATGGAGGATATGGAAGAAGAACTTCTCAGCTGTGGCACCCCAACTGTGGAATGCCTTCCCTTTGGTGCCAACATTGGTATCAAGTTTTGCCTCAGTGCTAACTTTCACTATTCAAACCTTTCCCCACATTCCACAGTATGAGAGAAATACTAGCCTATTTTAGGTAGTTATTGTAAAGACTGCTGAGATTTGAGAAAAAGCATGTTGTACTGGAGGTATGCACTGTCCAAGGCAATAAAATAGCCTTGTATTTAAGTACTAGCCTGGAACATTAAAAATGCTTCATTACTATAAGGCCCCAAGAAGATTAGACAAAAGGCCCACCTATTTAAATACAGACAGACAGACAGACTTGTGCTCACCAGTGATCAATCAAGTACTTCTGAGAAGTCAACAAGCAAAACAAAACAGCACCCTCCTACTTATGTCTGTCCAGCAAGTCGTGTTGAAAAATACATTGCCTCTGAGGCTGGAGGCATTAAATTGCCCCATGACTAGAAGCCATCCATGGCCTTATCCTCTGTCAGTATGTGTAATCCCTTTCCAATGCCACCCAAATTGATGGCTTTACCATGTAAGACCACTCATCTGTCTGCCTCAGTATAGTTCGCTGTTGCTGGCAGCGGCTCTTCAATGTTTCAGACAGAAGTCTTTCTTTCTCAGCCTAGGACAGTGGATGCCTAGGACTATGATTAGGAATTTCTGCATGCAGTACCCATGCTGTACCACTGGGCTATAATTCTTCCCAAAGACAGGAATAGCATATGTGACCAGGCTGTTGGAAGAGAGATGGGACATTCTGTCCTTCCTCTGTGTTCAGCAGAAGTCTAAGTAGTCTGCTAGATGAGGGAACCCCATCTTCTAGGGTTGCCTGATCTCAGAACGTGGTCCTAAGTTTCCAGTTTTCAGAGTCACCTCCAGGTGGGTGCAATCTTTTCAGTTTGGGGGGCCCAGTTCCAGGAAAGCAGAAAGGGCTGGGTGCAAATCTCCAGCTCTCCTAGTAGGCCACCAGCTTGCTACGATTTGCAGGGCTTAATTGATCTCTTGCAACTTTGCAAGATTCACTGGGGGCTAATGGATTTAATTAGTTAGCTTCCTCATACTCTCCCATTCACTGTGGCACCAGGACTCACCATCCACTCTGCTTTACATCTACCTTAAAGCTACAAGCAAGTAGGCTAATTAAATGGCCTTTATCCAGTCTCCATAAGTAGGTGGGAAATAATAATCCCTTCATTTTACTTTTCTCTGGCAGAATCCTCCTTAGCTAAGATTTCTGGATCAATTTCCAAAGAAGAAAATACACTCTCTCTCCCTCTCCCTCTCCCTCTCCCTCTCCCTCTCCCTCTCTCTCTCTGTGTGTGTGTGTGTGCGCGCGCGCGCGTGCATGTGTATACGGGTACCTGAACACTTACCTAATGCATACTATTTAATGACACCACCAAGGGCCACCCCTAGGTCTTGAGTTTTGGACTCAAGACCTGGAAACCTCAGGGACTGGGATCATCATAAACTAGCAATTCTAGCATCTTCTCATGCCCCACAGAGAATTGCAGTATGACATTCTTCCTCTGCCAGCCGTCAGTAGCCTAGTAATTTATTTAAGGCAAATAACCTTACAGAACTTATTAGAAATCTATAACCATAATAAAGAAAAGCTGTTTTTATGGTGCATTTCTTATTTAATTCATGCATCATGTCTCTGAAATTCTTCAATGGGACTTGCAAAAACAGACATAAAGCTAAATTAAATCAAACAAAAAAGGACAATAAAACAAAGCTAAAAACAAAACACAACAATTAGCTTTGTAAGAACAGACAGATGTTGTATTGTTGTGTGCCTTCAGGTTGTTTCCAACTTATGGCAAACCTAAAGTGAACCTATGATGAGGTTTTCTGGGGCTGAGAGTGGGTGATGTGCCTGTGGTCAGTCACTGGATTTCCATGGCTGAGCAGAGAACTGAACCCTGGTCTCCAGGATCGTAGTCCAATGGTCAAACCATTAAAGAAACCCTTGAAATTTGAATTTCCATTTAACTCAGCCATCCAAAAGTCCCCTCAAACATATGTAACCTTTCTCTTCTTTCTTTTATGATTAAAGAAATATACAAATCTTTCTATCTGCATTTTAAGCACACTTATGTTCCACTTCTTTCCTGCATCAGTTTGCAAATTTTTAAACATTTGTACAAAAAATCATGTGCAGTTTCATGAAAATATGTACACAATTCCACCTCACCCAGTACAGACATTGTGCAAACACTTTTCCCAACTATACACCTGTGTACATATTTGTGTATGTAGATTTGTATGCATTTAAAAAAATGATGAAATTCACTGACTTTTTTTAAGATGCATACAAATATACAAATATACATACAGAAAGACATACACAAGTGTATAATTGAAGGACAAAAGTCGAAGAAGGGCAAAAAGTAAGGATAATTACAGTCTACTTTTCATAGGAAATATGGATAATGTTGGCATTAAAAGGTAAACCAAAGAAATTTCACCCTCTTTCCAATTTGCAAATTGAGATATGTAACTCTGTGAGGCACCATCATTGTAGACCAAGAAGCCCCCAGTGCAAATCCTGCTTGCTCCTGGCACAACATATATACCTGCAGAATATGAGAAGCATCCTTCAGATAGCTTTCTGCTCTCACCTTCCAGGGAAGTTAACTAAATACCAGTCCTGGTAATCATTCAAACAAAAACCCTTCACACACACACAAAAAAAGCTTCCCCTCCAACTTCAGGCATGAAATATGCACAAGATCTGAAGAAGCAATTTAAGATGCTTACATGGAGAATTCCTTGGGAACATATTTACTTAGCAGGTTTAAGTTTCAGGGAAGCTCAGCAGTGTGGCTTCTTTTCTGCTGACCTGTGATCAAAAGGCCACTACTGCAGATACATTTCTATTTTTTTTTTCTCCCCCTAAAGCAAAAGGTATTTTGCAGATGGAGAATTTGGGAACATTTAAACAGCAAGCTGCTCAAGTCAGTGGCTTTGCCTTTTCTTTGTTCAGGATCTTTAATGCAGCCATATGTTTGGAGGTGGGATGGGAACAGGCAGGCAGTGGAAAAGAGCAACTTGAGTTGTCTGGGCTAGTCTACAAGTTGTTGCGAGAAAGATTAAGAGGCCCAAGCCAGATTTATTAGCTTTAAAGGATCAACTGGGATCCTACTGGTTCCTCTCATTGACTAATCCTTTCGATGAACTGCAATCAGACTTGGCATCAGGATGTAGCAACTCTGAATAGCTGTCAGAGCTCCATGACCTTGGCAGAACCCACCAAAGATACCTGCAAGGGCTAAGGTAGTCTGGTGTCCTATTTTACAGAGGGTAAAGGCACCAGATTCCATTGGATCTGGGAAACTAAGCAAGGTCAGCTCTGATTAGTACTTGGATGGGAGACTGCCAATGAATACCAGCTGTTACAGGCTATATTTCAGAGGAAGGAACTGGCAAAACCACCTCTGACTATTCCCTACCTGAGAAAACTCTATGAAATACATGGGGTCGCTATAAGTCAACAGCTGATTTGAAAGCATACGTACACAGATATATACACACAGTTCTTGGCTTGAAGGTGTTTACAGATAAGGAACACTTGGAAGAAAGAGTAGGGGCCTTGGTCATTGACTCCAAGGGTGTCCCTTAGGTAAGGGGCCCTTATTAGGATTATGGTTTATTTTATTTATTTATATCCTTCCATTTTCTTAGAAATGGGACCTGGGGAGCTTTAAATCTGAAGCAGATACAAATAAAAAACACGTACAGGTAAAATATACCAAAAATTAAGTGTTAAAAGGTCAACTATCTATAGCATTAAAAGCAATTTAAAGCATATCCGTTAAAGAAAAGGAAAAAAAGAAATAAGAACAGTGCAACACACTATTAAAAGCCCTTTCCTTATAAGGCAGAGCTTTCCAAACTTTTCATGCTGGTGACACACTTTTATGACATGCATCATTTCGTGACACAGTAATTCAGCTTTACTAGCAAACTGGAGGTACCCAGAAGTATATCTAGGATGAGGAAAGGCAGCCCCCACATCCTGGCCCCCTGCTGTCACCCTTGCCAGGAAAGGTCCCCGTGAGAGTGACAGCAGGGGGAAAGGCAGACCCTCCCACCCGATCCTTGCTGGTTGCCATCGCTTTTGTAGGGAAAAGGCCCCAGTGAGAGCGGTGGCAGTGGGCCAGGCTCAGTTGGGGCAGCTTTTTTTAGCTGGGGAGGCAACACACCAACATCCTACAGATGACACACCATTTAGAAGGCCCTGTCATAAGGAGTCAGTTCCCAAAAGTTTGTTGGATTTTTTAAAAAAAGTCTTTGCCTGCCAGGAGAAGGACAAGAAGGGGACAGCCAGTCCAAGTTCTCTTGGAAGGGAGCCTGGGAGAAGCTACCCAAAAAATCTGAAGCATCCACCTAGCAGAATCTGTCTTGCATTCCAGTGCCAGGACAAGGGCCTCCCCCAAGGATATGGAAATTCAGGCAGCCTAACAGGGGAGAATAGATAGCCTAAACACAAAGCTTTATAGGTTATAATCACCACTCTGAATTTATCCTGGAAACAGACTGGTAACCAGTGGAAATGTTACAAAAGGGAAGTTGTATGTTTTTATAGCCACCTCCAATCACCTGCCTTGCTATAGACCTTTGGAGACAAGTAAAGTTTCTATGCACATTCCAAAGGCAGTCCCACACAGATCACATTACTTGTGAAGACATCTTGGAGTACTTTTGTAGCTAACAGAAAAAGAAGCTGTTAGGATAAGGTTTCATAGACTTAAGTCTACTTCATCAGATGCATCAGACTATTAGTGTAACCCAAATAAGATATAACTGAAGGATGTGCCCAGATCAGACAGCTCAAGGAATATGTTACACTCCTGGCCATCACAGAATTTTTTGACATCTAGATACATGGAGGGATTGAGGAGTATACCCAAACTGCACATCTGTGTCTCTAGAGAATACAATGTACCAATTTTGGGTACACTGACTTTTTATTCCCTGATTTGCATTTTGAGTGAATAGGGGGACCTCCATCTTGTCTGGATTTGGCTTCAATCAATAACCCTCATTCAGTCAGTTACTGATGATAGACACTGGTTTAGAACCAAAATAGCTTCCTTAGACTGAGGTGAAAAAAAGAAATAGAGTTGAGCGTCATCAACATACTGTTACAGTACACCCCAAAACTTTGGACAACCTTTCCCAGAAGTATCATGTGTTCGATAGCATGGGAACAAAACTGGATGACTTCAAAGGGTAACATCCAAGGTATCAACCAGCAATCCTGCTGCCCCATTTCAAGGTTCAGCCCTCCAAGTAGAAAGAGAACTGCTATAAAATACTGTATTCAATAG
Source organism: Iguana delicatissima (assembly GCA_948472985.1). Classification (NCBI taxonomy): domain Eukaryota; kingdom Metazoa; phylum Chordata; class Lepidosauria; order Squamata; family Iguanidae; genus Iguana; species Iguana delicatissima. The sequence continues at coordinate 352,796 of CAOKZL010000809.1, read as the reverse complement.
AATTGTTGTCATCAGCTGAGAAGGATACCATAGTCAATTGTATCAAAAGCTACACAAATATTGAGCAGAACCAACAAGCTTATGCTCTTCCTGCTGTTCTGTCCCCAGTGGAGATAAGTCCATGAAGGTGACCAAAGTTGTCTCAATCCTATAACTAGGCCTCAAGCCAGACTGAAATGGACTGAGTTCATCTGTCTCATCCAGCCACCCTCAGGAGCTGGGATGCTACTGCACAGTCTAATACTTTCCCCAGAAATAGAATCCTGAAAACTGTTCAGTAATTTTTCAGTACAAGGAATTTTTCAAGGGATATGCCCTTATTGAGGTGTCCTGTGGTCATCCACCTCCTATATCACTAGAATCCCTGTGGGTTTCTTTATTGGGTGGCAACAGTGCTCTCATCAGTATCAGGCATTTTTCAGTGTCCTGGACCAACACTATATTGGATGGATTATGGGAAATAGTGGTAATTCTGAGATCAAGCTGCATAGCATTTGTGGGAGAAGGGGGAGACATGGTGAGCATCACTAGAAGTGGTCCCTGCCTCAGTGTTAGTAGGTAGGAATGGCTGCCAGAGGCTGTTCTCAGGTGATTGGATTACCCCTTAGAACATCTCCTTAGGGATGCAGGCAGAAATGAATAGGGAAAAGGCCTAGAGAAGGAGCAATTGAAGAAGGTGGCAGTCCAAAGTAAGCTGGGAAGCTTCAGAAAAGCCAAGCCAAGATACTGTTTGCCTAATATGGAAAAGCAAATGGTTACCCTGCCACTCCCAAAGTCAAAGTGCATAATATTCTGGTTCCAGTCAAAATATTTTGACCTCTCAGCATTTCTGGCAGCAGAAATAGAGTTATGCAAAAGTTGCATAACAAGAATATGGTGCCCTTTCTGAATCTGCTACCTGAAGAGGACATGATACTCTGCCTTAAGCATTATTTCAAGCAAAGGAAAGTCAAAACTGAGACCAAAGCAGAAGAAGTGGTTCAGAAAAGAACAGGGCTTAAGAAAAGTGGAAGTGAGAGAAAGATCAGTCAGAACAGAATGGAGTTTATGATTAAAAAATGTTGAAATGAGATCTGAGCTGCCGAATGCCTGGCTGTTGACACGCCATCAGTTCAGCAGCAGAGTTCTCAGAAATATCAAGATATGGCCAGTTCTAGGACTACTGAAACAATAACTTTGGGGGAGGGGAATTAGCCATCAAACAATATGGTGGTAAAATTTGGGGTGCATGTGCACTGTGTTTGCCCAGCGACAGTTTTCTTTTATAAAGAAGATTTAAGAAAAAATCCTTACAATAGCTCCTGGGATGGCAATGAAGACAACAGTGCCCTTTCTTCAATACACTGCCTCCTGATCTATTCTTTCTTTGAAAGCCTGGACACAATCACTTAAGAAGGAAAATGGGCATGTTGAGACAACTAAAGAAAGAACAAGAGAAGGAAGGAAGGAAGGAAGGAAGGAAGGAAGGAAGGAAGGAAGGAAGGAAGGAAGGAGTAAACTAAGGAGCCAAAACAAAGACTAATGCAAATCTGTCACAACTACAGCCTCCTTTCAAAAGGTAAAGAACTGCAATCTCCAGCACTGCAGTGTCCACTTCCATCATGGTATAATAAAATATTCGTTTCTGCAGCCACGAACAGAAATTTCCTGCTGATTTCTGCAGGCTGTTTTTCTAAAGACACATAAGTAAACCTGGACAGTTTGTTTCCCCCCTCCCCTTCTGTTCCATTGGAGAATCTAGCTGTCTGAGAAGCACCTCCAGTATTCAGATTGTCATGCAAACACATAGTACTCACAGTCTCTGGAGTCCCGTGTACAGCTCCATGTCTACAGCATGCAGTGTCTGCAAATTCCTCCAATATTCTATGTGTCTGTTGAGAGAGGAGGAAAAAAAATGAGAGCTTTAGCACAAGAAGTCAGTGTTCTAACCCGAAAGAAGATGGCTTGTCCTACACTGCATCCTACACTACATCATCTCTTTAGCATCCTAATTCCAACATGGCCCATGTTGCTTCTGCACCATCTTCTCCAGAAACCAGCTTATTCCTGTTTGGTTTTGCATGAAGGAAGCACTTTTACGAAGATGACCAAAAAAAAAAATATTAAGAAATAAAAATAAACCTTAATTCTCTGCACATTTCTGCAAGTCCTTTTGTGATCATCACAGGAGAACTTGCAAAAACGTTCACTGAAGAAAGCACTGGGAGAGTTTTCCTTGGCCAATGATGTGGAACAGATGCAATTTTATATTGTAGCACAGTATGGAAAGGAAACACACATTAAATAAGAACAATTGGGTACAGTGTTTAGCCTGTTTAACAGATCAGGGGGAAAAAACTGACTGCAAAGGAGTCTCACATTTGTTGTTTCTGTTGTGTGCTTTCATGTCATTTCTGACTTACAGCAACCCTAAGATGAACCTATCACAGGGTTTTCTTGGCAAGATTTGTTCAGAGGAGCTTTGACTTCCTCTGAGGCTGAGAGAGTGTGACTAGCCAAGGGTCAACCAGTGGGTTTCCATAGCATCTCCAGAGTCACGGTCCAATGCTCAAACCATTACACCATAAGGGCTCCCATTTCAAGTTTACGAGCCAGTTAACGTATTACTTTTGTATGAATGCACAGGAGAATTAAAGTTTTCACCCACCATTTCAAAAGCATTTCAACAATAATAGAAAAGCATTTTTTTAAAAAAAAAAGAATAACAATAAAAGTTCAGTATAAACACCCTTGAAATCCCTTCCGTACCACTTGTTTACTGCTGAATGCCTGTTTAAATAAAAAGGCCTTTACTGGCTAAGTAAATGAGAGCATAGAGGGGGCCAGCCTAGCCTTGGGTGGAAGAAAATTCCAGACCTGGGGGCAGCCACTGTGAAGGCCTTCTTCTATGGCCATTCCCGCACTAGACGGTTATAGCGCTATTATTCCACTTGCAACATCCTGTGGAATCCTGGGGTTTACAGCTTCAGGAGGGGCCAGCCAGCCCCTCCCAAAACTGCAAACCCCAGGATTCCATAGGATGTTGCAAGTGGAATAATAGCGCTATAACAGTCTAGTGCGGAAATGGTCTATGTCCCCACAGCACAAGCCCGTAATGATGATGGGATGGAGAGAAAGCCCTCTTCAAAGGATCTTAAAATTAGTCATACCACACCGAGAACCAATGTAGCGTAGTGGTTTGAGCACTGGACAATGATCTTGGAGGCCAGGGCTCAGTTCCATGCTCGGTCATGAACACCCACTTGATAACCTTGGGCATATCACACACTCTCAGCCCCAGAAAACCCTGTGACCTTAGAGTCACCGTAAGTTTGAAACAAGATGAATGCAAACAACAACAACCACAACCACAACAACGACAACAACATATAAGGCAATATAGTCTTTCAGTTCAACCTAAGCTTTATAGATCTTAACTAATACTTTGAATTTTGCCAGGAAAAGATTCAGTGGCCAATGACGCTGTATCAGCAATAACCAGCCTGGATCAGCAATCTGTCCACAGTGTTTCGGAATTGCTGAAGTTTCCAGTTTCCAAAAGCAGTGCTACATTTTACATAGAATCTAAAAATACCAGCTGCCCCCTTATGTGCAAATGTAATTGATTGGTTGACTGTTTGCCTAAAACTCGCACAATCAACTAAGGTAGATTATTTATCCAGGCAAACAGTTTTAGGCACCAGAATGTATTTAGAACAGGCATGGTGAATCTTCGGCCTCTAGACGCTGGTGAAGTACTGTTCTCATCATATCCAACTACAAGAGACAGCCATTTAATTAACCATTCTAAGAAAAATCCTAGATTTCCCACATAACAAAGTTGGTTCAGCCATGCACTCATGTAATGTGATCTCAATTTTGCGTTGCATTGTTCTGGTTGGCTTCTTCAGGTTTATTGAATCTGGCAATAATGGTGGCTAGGAGAATGAAGCATCACTTTGAGCTACATCATTTGGCTCTGGGTTAAATTTGCCCACAGATCCTCACTGTTACCTTACAACAGAAGGACTGTGGGAAATGAAAATGGCAGCTCAACACAGACACTTGGTGTTGTTCAATCCATTAGTTGGGGATGGAGTGATAACTGGTGGCACCTGTTTGGATGCCATAAGCAGTTGCAAAGTGATGCTCACACCAATCCTGATCTTAATAAGTGAATCAACTACTGAAACATTGTTCATTAGAGAAGCCACTGAACTGAATGGAAAGTTTCTCTCTAAGACACTTAAACTGTGATGTTCCACTCACTGGATCTGGTTAGAATATTTATGCCTGCATTAATTTTGAGGAAGTTCACAAGATGGCTTCTAATCAGAAGTATGCATGCATGTACGCCCACACAACACATCAAAACATTAACAAAAAACGTCAAAATATTTGTAAGATACAAGCAAATACAAAAGTAAAATAACCAGTTGGTAAAACAGTACAATAAAGAGAGTTTACAAAACAACAGCACTGTAAAAATTCCAGTAAAAGATATTTTCAATCTCAGAATAATAAAATTAATCACAGCAACAAGAGCACTGATATTAACCATCCAAAGCAGGGGCAAACAAGTTTGCCCTGATCTGGCAGCTGAAACTACAAAGTGAAGGCCAAGGAAACACACTGAGGTTTCTCTCCCAAAGCCCCACCCCAGAAAAGCCCCTATGCCACTTATCCAAAAGTCAAAATCTATTTCGATCTACTTCAGTCAGAGAAAGCTCCCTGAAGAGGACCCCAAATTCATGATCAGATGGTGCTTTAGATATACTAATGATAAGCCTGAAAGCCTGTGAAAGTGAAATTAGATGAAAGATTACCTTATCCTAAGAACACAGAATGAATGAGCACTTGGGAAAAGCTATATTTCAGACCATATTTCAGATTACCCCAAATTCCCCAACCAGCATGGTCAGCAACTATACTGACTAGGGGAATCTATGTATGGTAGCCCAAAAATAAGATCCAAGACTACAAAATGACCTGTCTACTTTAACATCCAGTTCTCCCCAGTGGGAAGCCCATAAATAGGACATGAAGGCAACATCCCCTTCTTCCTGTTAATTCCACACAATTGGATTAGTCAACAGTCTGAACATGGTGTTAATATAGATCCATATGAGTTGCACCCATTGACTGACTTCTCCTCCCTGAATTAATCTGATCTCCTTCTAAAGCCATCTATGCCAGTGGCTGTCAGCACATCATGTGATGCCAAATTCCATCATTTCGTAAGACATTCTTTGAAAAATACTCCATTTTGTCTGTCCCAAATCTCCCACCTATCCACTTGATGTGATGACACTCCATTCTAGTGTAATGAGATGGAAACATGTTGACCTCTGTCCAATTTCTCCATACCATGCATCATTTTAGACAATTTAGTCAAGTCCTACTTTGTCCAACTCCAGTCAATAAATAATGGACAACACAGGTCTGGATAGCTGCTCTAGCTATTTAGATCTTGCAAGGAACACAATGTGCTCTCTGATCACAGTGTTTTCCAGCAGCCATGAATGCACCTCTCCACAAAGTGGTGAAAGATCTACTGGGTTTGGGAAGCATTCAGTGATCATGCCAGTAAATATAAATTTTATGTTTTCAGTTCTTCTGTTGTTGAAGAAGTGTTTTCAGTTCTGCAGTGTCAGGCATCTATTATTTTAAATGTGCTTTTATTATAGCAGTCTCCATGAGTGCAGGGCATTCTGACAGACAAGGGGGAAAACCAAAACAGATCTGTCGCTTGAGCACAACATGTTATTTTGCAGATATCAGAAGGTGGACCAACAGCATCATCACATTTATCTGCAGAATCATGTGTATCAATATGATAAGGAAACATCCAAGCAAGACTAGAGCAAGGCTCTCTCTCCTTGATCTCTGCACAGTTTTAACAAGACCAAACCTGACATAACGAGACATCTTGCCCAAGGAAGTGTGAAAAACCTCACCCTCCCATTCTTCTGCCCTTTTCATTAAAAATCAGCTGGAGTATAAGACATTGTCAGAATCTCAACTGGAGCTGAAGCCAACATCTCACATAGGGGTTCTTAACTGTTGGTCCTCCAGATATTTTGATTTTCAACTCCCAGACTTTCTGAGCATTGGTCATAGTGGCTGGGACTTCTGAGAGATTAAGTCCAAAACATCTGGAGGATCAAAGCTTGAGAACTACTGAACCCAGATATTAAAAAAAAATCTAACGTCAAAGTGTACTATTCAAATATTCTATGTTCCAGCTGTAAAATGGGAATAAACTAGTACACATAAAATTATCTGCTTTTTCTAAACCACTTCTCTGAAAGGACATTGTTTCTGAGTCTTGTTGTCATTGCTGTTGTGGTGGTGTGCATTCAAATGGTTTCTGGTTTATGGCTACCTTAAGGCAAACCTACTACGGGGTTTTCTTGGCAAGATTGGTTGAGAACGGGTTAGTCCTTCTGAAGTTGAGAGTGTGCAACATGCCCAAGGTCATGCAGTGGGTTTCTGTGGCTAAATGGGGATTCGAACCCTGGTCTTCTGGAGTCCAAGTCCAACACTCCAATCACTGCACTACACTACTCTGCACTAAGAATGGATTAAATAGTCTATTTCCAGTCCATTGCCCTTTTCGCACACCATTTCTAAAGCGAGAGGGCCCATTGAGTGGCGCATAAATGGGAGGAGCGGTCTGCATGACGCACTCCCATTTACGCGACGCTCAAGGGCCTGACACGGGCTGTGCATGCGTTTTTTTATTTTCGGCTTAAAGCCAAAAATGCTGCACGGTCGCACATCGCTCCAAGACCCCGCGCACACTTAGGTTGCACTGCGGAAGGAAGGAGCGGGCGTTCACATGACCGGCAAGCCAGCTGCGGCGAGGAAGCAGAAGGGATGTGAGTGCCTCGCGCAAGGGGCTGCTCACGCAAACGCCGCCCCCCACCTCTGCGAAAAGGTAAGGTGCGGAAAGGGCCTATGTCAAGCTGTTCTTTCTGTCTCTTCTTCCTAATTTCCACATCAGCCTGCTTTACCACAATCAAACGTCAGTTTTCACATGCATCTCTTTTGTTTTTTTGTTTTTTTGTGACACTATAAACATAACATCATCCATCACAGCACTACAAGACTACATACCGAGACAACTATCTGCACCCAACGAAACCCCTCCATAAAAACAAGAAAAAAAGAAAATATATAATTATAACACATAACACAGACAAAACAAATAATCTCTCTCTAGAATTGGTTTCCAGCTCTCCTATCTTAGATTATACATCATAATATTAAATCAACTTCTATTAGTCAAATATCCTCTTAAAAAAACAACCTCCAGTACTAATTTTACAATATATCAATATTCAAAATGAATAGCTGATATGTTTTTTTGTCTTTCAAAACAATGCATTAACAGATCATAATCTTTTACAAATGTCACCCATGTTTTTTCTTTGAAAAAAACTGTTAATTAATCCATCTTATTTTTCCATGCATCTTTCTATGGCATGCATTTTGTACACAACTTTCCCTAATAAACATTTATTCCCATGCAGCTTTCACTAATATGGGCATTTTTGCGCACAAGATTCCTCCAATATACACATTTTTGCCTGACACGTCCCCCAAAATATGCTGAGGACTTTAGTCAAGAACCAAATTACCAAATTTGGAGATTATCATGATAAGGATGCCTGTATTATGGGCCACATAGTATTCCACAAGCTAGATGAACTAGGCTGATTCATAGAAAAAAATGAACTGAAGAAAATTCTCTACATTTTTAGTCCACTGAAAAGGGAAGGGCCATTTTTGAAAAAACCACAATTTTCAAGTATTTTCTTCCCAAATGAAAAGCTTTGTTCTCTGGCCTCCATTTTAGGTGAAAATAGGGTGAATCCCCTCTCCTGGAAGTTTTTGGAAGCATCAAATAATGCCTTAAACAGGTTGCAGGGTTCCTCTGCACCATTTAATATAAGAAACTTTAAAAAAAAAATAGAAGCGGACTTCTGGCCACTTCTGGTCTTCATCCAGAAAGCACAGTGGAAGAGTGTAAGGTCCTTTTCACAATTTACCTTTTCTTGGCACTGGGGCACGGGGATCACACGAGCAGCCTCTTGCGAGAGGCTCTCACGTCCCCGTTGCTTCGGCTCTGCAGCTGCTGCCTGCCGGCCAGCAGGCAACATGAAGGCTCCACCTCTTCCTTCTGCACTGCAGCCTAGGATTTTTCCAGGCTGTGCTGGGGCAGGAAGCGCAAACGCCACAGCTCCAGAGGCTCCAAACGCACGGTAAGTGTGTGTGGGGCCCTGGAGCGATGCGTGATGTGCACCATTTTTGGTTACAAGCCAAAAATGAAATTGTACATGATCGGCGCCTGCCGGCCCCCGCAACGTCGCACAATTGTGAGGACGTCATGCGGATGGCCCCTCGAAACTGCACGACGCTCCAGAGGCCCTTCCTGCCAGTGAAGTTACTTGATACTGTTTTTAGATGTGGCAGAGGCACTTGTCTTGTCTTCATTTGCTTTCTGCAATGCAAGAGCAACCAAGGAGCTTTCCAAATGCAGTTCTATTCTTCCAGCCACTGATTGAGTATAAGGCTGAACCCAGGCTAATTCCAGCTGCCCTTGCACACTCAGCCCCTAGTATTAGACTATTCCTTTTTTGCCAAATTCCCAAGGACATCCAGAACATGGTCCATTTCAGCTTTGAAACCAGTCTTTCAACAGTCAAATAGAGCCAATGGTTACAGTGGAGGGCAAACTAGTAGCAAGGGATGCTGGACACCCTCTCTACCCATTCAATTAACCGTATTGATTCTAACAGCTTTATAGCACAGAAGAAAACTACACTCAAGACTGCCACTGCAATCATATATTAGACTTGCAAAAATCAAAAAATGTTTGTTTCTTTAAGAAACGCACAGCCTGGAAGCCATGTGGTTGGTACTGCACAGAAGAGGGATGACATGGTATAGAAATATAGAATACCTCATTGCACAATGTTATTCCCGTCTATGTACTGGAATAGGTAGGTCCTCAAAAGGGACCTGTTCCCTGAGTTTGTCTAGATTTGAGGCATTCTTCACAATCTGTGCAACTCCTAGAGGGACCCAGAGGAAGAGCCAGTATGCCCAAACCCACTTCAGTTGACCATCCCCATTGTACAGCATCAGCAGAGTGGCCCTTTTCTATGAGCTAGTATGGGGTGGACAAAGTATGGCTCAGAGGCCACGTGTGCCCAGAAGAAAGACTGACCTCCCCTTAACTGCCAATTTCCTATTCTTAATTGACAGCTTGGTCAGGTCGCTCTCTCCTTCCACTAACTTCCTTGACTTAGCGGTAGTGATGCAACAAACTAAGCACACTGAGCTCTTAAAAAGGAACCACAAGTGCTTCTTTAGAACAGGGGTGGGCAAATGTAGTTGGTTTTGTTCTATAGCTCTTATCAGCCCTAGTCACCACTGTCAGTGGCAAGAGTCTATGGGATCTGTAGTCCAAATACATCTGCCCAACCCTGCTTTTAGAGCATCAGTTCTGAAATGTGGGTCAGTGAGCAAACAGTGAACAATTCCCAGAAGCCCCAGCTAGCTTGAACAGTGACCAAGGATTCTGGAAATTGTAGTCCAACATCATTTGCAGACCCCAAAGTGGAAAGAGTTGATTTGGAGAAGTGAAAGGTTAAAGTGCTGGAGTCTAGTGGCTGGGAACTCAAGTTTGAGCATCTCATGGTGCTGAATCACACATTTAAAACTATGGGCTACTACTGAGAAACAACCACAACTCTCTGATAGTATACTTGCTTTGTATACAAGAGGTTCCAAGTTCAGCCCTTCCCCATCTCTAGTTAAAAGGATCAAGTAGCAGATGATGACACCACTTCAAAGGAAAAAAATGGTGGACACAGGTAATTTGTGTTCCTTTCTTAATCAGATTAAATGTACACTGGATTAGGAACATTTTCCTGCACACAACATGGTTCTTCTCTTTTGAATGGCATTGATCATGTGCAATTTTTCATTCCGCTAATGGTCTGTTCCATTCATCTTCTTTCAAAGTCTCCAAAAATGTATAACACTATGTATTGCTCTTTAGTGTTCCACATTAAGATTCTGAGAACATGTGTAGACAGGCCACCTCAGCATGTCACAGATGGGAGGTGACACTATGTCAGAGCTGGAAGTCAGGAATTGATCAACATACAGGTAGACTAGGAGAAGAGCATTGGGAAGGAAGTGAGAAAGCAGTAATCCAGCTAGTAGAGTTGTGGGTACAAGGAGTCCAAGAGTAAGTGAAACTCATTATGCAAGACTTGAACTGCTCAGATCATGTAGCTGATCAGCCTGCAATTTGTGGGAGCTAGTGAACTCTGTCTGGACTCTTAAGTCACTGGCAATTGCTCTTACTGAACTGAGGCTCCCTTGGGCCAGTTGAATCAGTTGCACTTGATAAAGACATGGCACCCTCCTACTTGTGGGTGCAAAATCCAGGGCAATCTGATAAATCCTCAGATTAAGATGTTGACATATTCGAGCCAGCGACACACTTGGTACAGATTAAATCTCCTCAGACGTCCCCTTTGAATACCAGCTCTCGCACAGAAAGGAGCACAGTCCTTTCCTCAAATGCTATTGTTGCACATGGACTATTGAGGGGCGGAGAACCAAATCCCAACCAATTAGTGGCACGCAAATGAGATAGAACAGTAATGTGAATGTTGTGCCTGACACTGAATTCTCACAGGGTAACAAAGAAATTGATTTGTCACCAGGGTGCATTGCGTTTAGTGATCCATACAGAAGCATTAGCTTTCAATTATCCAATATGCTCAGCATGATTTGAAAAATAACAAAACAACAAACGATGTCAAAGCAGTTCCAGATCACACAGAATAGAACATAGAGAAGGGGGAAGGGGATGGGACCCTGTTCCCCTGAGCATCTGGCTATTGTGCTCAGTTCTGGGTACCACAGTGTAAGGATATTGACAAGCTGGAATGTGTCCAGAGAAGAGCAACCAAGATCATTAAGCTGTGGAAACCCAAGCCTTATGATGAACAACTGAGGGAGCTGGGTATGTTTGGCTTGGAGGAGAGAAAACGGAGAAATGATGTGGTAACTATCCTTAAGTATCTGAAAGGATGTCATATAGAAGAAGGGGACAGCTTGTTTTCTGCTGTTCCAGACAACCGAGCATGGACCAATGGATTCAAATCACAAGAAAAGAGATTCTACCTAAATATCTTTTTTTTAAAAAAATTTAATATTAAAATAGATTTTATTTGATATAACAGACAAACAAACAAATATCGACATCATACTAATCTACACACTTTACACAAATACACTCTTAGGCATCTACAAACCTACAGACAAAACAAAACTAAACAATAATCTAATTAACCAATTATTACCCCATATCCCACATAATAACAATACCTACTCATTATACTACCTACTCCTCAACATACAACATACAACCATACCTAAAAAATTTCTACACCTTAAAAAAAAAAACCTACTTGACTTCTTTCCATGAGCCATTGGGTGCTACTGATGCTTAATCTTCTTTTTCTTAATCCTGCTTTCTGTCTTCCATTTTTCTAAACTTCTTACTGCACTTATTTTACTCAATTTTAATTCTTTATTATCTAATTATCCTATTACCCATATCATTTTTTGTATATTCCTTTACCTCTTGTGCTTACCTATCTTTTAGCTACTTTTCTTATTCAATTAGCTTATTTTGGACTATAATAAAATAATATTATCTCTATTAAAACCTACCTAACCTCTTTCTCTCTCCCTATTTTTTCCTCTCCCATTACTAACCTAATCGTATAATCCCATCAAGGCATGTTCTCCCCATTTCCCTATCCACATAGCATCCAATACATCCCATTCTTTTCTAAAAATAACATTACTTTTATTCTGCAGTTTTAAAGTTAGTTTATCCATGATTGCTACTTCATATAACTTATCTACCCAATCTTCTACTGTTGGGTTTTGAATATTCTTCCAGTGTTTTGCGTAAATAATTCTAGCTGCATAAATCATATAATATAATATTCTTGGATATTTCTTCCTTATCTTCAAGTCTATCTCATCCAGTATATTTAATAAGTATATCGCTAGTTTCATCGTAAATCTAACCTTTAAATATTCTTCTATATGTTGATGTATCTGAACCCAATATTCCTTAGCTTTCTTACATCTCCACCACATATGAAAATAATTACCTATCCCTTGACATTTCCAACAGTTATTAGATTTTTTACTCTTCTGCATTTTTGATATTTGCATAGGTGTAAGGTACCATCTGTAAAATTGCTTAAAGAAATTTTCTTTCATATTATAACATTTTGTAAATTCTTGATTTTTTTCCCATACATTCTCCCATTCTTGTAATGTTATTGGACGACCTATATCTTGCGCCCATTTTATCATATTAGTTTTAATTACATCTTCTTCTAATTCTAAATTCAAAAGTAATTTATAAATTTTACTAAGAGGTCTTTTTACCCCTGGCTTCATTATTACATCAAATTCATTATCATCCATAGAAATTCCTTTTTCTTTCATATCTATCTTAAAATTTTTCCCTCAATTGTATCTGAAGTAGCCAATGTGTCTCGAAACCATCTTTAATTAATTCTTCCTTACTCTTCAATAAAATATTTGAGATTCCACCTAAATATCAAGAACATTTGGACTGTAAGAGCCTTTCAACAGTGGAACAGATGGTCTCAGAGTGTGGTGGGGGTCTCTGGGCCTTTCTGTCCTACACTATTATAGTGCTATTATTCCACTTTCAACATCCTGTGGAGTTCTGGGGTTTGTAGTTTACTGAGGCCAAAGGGCTCTCTGGCTGAGAATTCTAAAGGCCCCTCCCTGAACTGCAAACCCCAGGATTTCATAGGAGGTTGAAAGTGGAACAATAGCACTATGACAGTGTAGTGTGGAAATGGCCTAAGAGGCAGCATTAAACCAAGAGCTTCTCACCACTGCTCCCACCACAAAAGAATCAAAAATATTTTGCCTCCCCTCCCTCAATGCTCCCAAACATCCTCTATGGGACAGAAGTGCATTTTAGTCATGTTTTTAAAGCACCTCTGGCCCCCTTTTAGGTCCAAGGCCATTTCCGCACTAGGCTGTTATAGTGCGATGATTCCACTTTCAACCTCCTATGGAATCCTAAACTGCAAACCCCAGGATTCCATAGGAGGTTGAAGGTGGAATCATCGTGTTATAACAGCCTAGTGAGGAAATAGTGCAAGAGAGACGCTTTTTTTGACAACAGGAAGTAAGAAGAAATCACTTCCTGTATCAAAAAGAGGCTTCTTCTGGGCTTAAATGGGCTGAGATGTCCAGAATATGGCAGAATTCCACCACTAGAGGACATTTGGAGGCAAAAAAAAAGACTTTTTTTTCAAAAATTTGAGCCCAGGGGGCTCTGAGGCTGCCCTTTGCCCACTTGTCTATAGCAAGTTTTACAGACATGTTTTGTTTCCATCTGAACTCTGCATTTTTTCTTAGTGCTCTTTTCAGATGTGCCCCCTTTTTCACAACACCTTCCAAGTCTGTTAGTGTGCATTTTCCACAGCACTTTGGAATCCAGGCTGGGCAGACTGGATGAAGTCTACAACAAAAATACTGCAGGAACAGATTTCTTGTAAATCTCTATTCAACTGCAATTATTTTAAAAATACACATATATAAACTGACCTATATTTTTTAGTTGCTTCATCATCTGCCTGTAAACACATTTGCTTATTACCGGACTCTCAATCTAGGTGCTTTTTCAAGACACAAAATGGGGAAAACAGAATGAGAGATGGCTTAGAATTTAATTTGGAAAAATAGCAAAACCTACCACCATTCATTAAGCCCATCCTTTTCAATTTTTCCCCCCCACTGTGTGCCACAGTTACACAATAAAGTGCAAATTATTTCAACATATTCAGAGCGTTTTACCCACCAGTTACAATCCCACCTATTAGACCGTTAGGGTTATAACACTAAAGGAAGCTCAATCTAAGGATGAAATACAAAAGTGGGATCACAGGACAAAAAAAAAGATCACAAATGATTATATGACTTTAAGTGTATAACCAAGACAATGAAATAGTTAAAAGATTTGCTAACTTATTAATCAAAATGAAGACTGTAGTTAGGAATTCAGAAGAAGGCTCAGACTTGGAAAGAGAAGCATGAAGGAACTAGATAAGAACCTCAAGTGTAAAGACATTATCAATAAGTACCAAAGTAAGAATCAACCCTGCCACAATGTTTCCAGTTTCTGCGTATGGACGTGAAAGCTGGAAGTGAAGAAGGCAGACAGGAAAAAAAAATCAATTCATTTGAAATGTAGTGCTGGAAGAGAGTTCTATAAATATTATGGACTTCTGAAAAGAGAAATGAATGCGTCCTAGAACAAATCAAGCATGAACTCTCACAGGAAACCAAGATGACGAAGCTGAGACTGTCATATTTCAGACATATCATGAGATGATATAACTCACTGGGTAAGAAAATAATGCTAGAAGGCAGTTAGAAAAGAAGACAGCACACTATGGGTGGATTGATTCAATCAAGGAAGCTCTGGCCCTGAATTTGGAAGACCTGAGCTGGGCAGCTGATACTAGGTGCTCTCAGATGTCTCTCATTCCTAGACTTACTATAAGTCAAAGTTGACTTGACATCAAACAACGACAACTTTTTGCAAATCAGGAACTCTAGTACAATGAGGATTCTTGACCACAAATACCAACAGCTATATCTACATGGAGCTCATTCTTACTCTTGGACACACATCCACAATTCAAGACAATGGAACTATGAAGAAGAAACACAAAATAGGCGTGAGCCTCCTTTCATGCATTTAGTGAAGGCACAAAGATGAAGCTGAGCACAGTTGGAGTTGCTAAGTGCCACACTTGGTGAGAAGTGATATTAAATCTTTTTCCTAAGGCGATGGTGTTCCTGTTCCTCTTGTTGCTACCTTCACACATACACAGAACAAACAGCCTTAAATTAAAACTGTTTCCCAGCAAATGTGCTATCAAGTAGCACTGCATGTAACTCTCTCCATAGGGAATAGGTAGGTATATGCTTTCATTGATCAAGCAGTATTATGATCAGATCATGGAAAAGTTATTCTTGGGCTCTAGCTCCCAGAATAGTCACCCAGCATAGCCAGTAGGTACATAGTCCAAAAAAGTAATTTTCCCAATTTCTAATTACAGCTTGTGAGTATAATGATCATAACCAATATTGAGTGACAGCCTTAAGAAATGTTTTTCCACATGTAGATGTGTGCGCACATGCATGTGCTTGCACATGTGTGTGTACAGACCCGTAAACATGGGATTTTAAGGACTCTAATTCCTTATACTCACACTGGGAGGAAGCTCTCCTTCCATACAGTGCTGCTTGCTTCAGAATAAACACACACAGAAGATTGTGTGGTTGAACTTTTAAGAATTTAAATGCCAGTTTTTATTTATTTGAAAGCCTGGCATTTAAAGAACTCAAAGGAAAGAGAAATGAGAAAGTCAGCCACTCACTAGAGAATGAAGAAGAGATCTCTACTCTGGATATCCACACAGAAGATCAGTAATTAAACATGAAGCATTTCCAGAAGTGTCAAAGTGAAACAGGATTCATCAATTAAATAAGGATACCCTTGGTTCAAAACCATTTTCCATTACCATTTATATAGCAGTTTAAATGTGATTAAAGTACCTTTGTGGCATTCGTCTTGGCAACAACCATGTGAGGAGGAAAACTCTTAACTCTCAATTTTTAGGTGGCAAAATTGAAGCAACTGGCCAAAGGCAATCCCAGTGCAAAAGGAACTAGAGAGAGGGAATCAAATCCAAATTCCACAGCACTGTTCCCAAATCTCTGTATCCCAGATTTCATTGACTTTTCATGCCCTGACCTGTGCAATATTTGGAATTAAGCTGCCACACAGATAGTATGACTGTAATAGCAGGCAGCTAGCAGTCCAGTTCTAACCCATGGAATGCAGCTGCCTGGCTCATGTGTGACTCCAGAAAACATTCAGAAGCAATTCTTGCTCAGCTGTTTCTCCTAATTTGCAAAGGTAGGATTTAACCATATGAACTTCAGTGATGGGAGACTTATCTTTAGATTCACTGGCTTCAGTATTTATGAGCAATTGAGTAATCTCTATGAGAATTGTGGGGAGGGAGTCCTGAGATGTTTCTCTCACTGTTTGCTCTGCGTATATAGCTCTCTTATGTTCCCTCCAATCCAGGAAGATCCAGCAGTCAGCCTGAGCAGGCATAGGGCATTGCTATTATACCACTTTCAACATTCTCTGGAATTCTGGAGTTTGTAGTTTCCTGAGGCCAAAGAGCTCTCTGGCTGAGAATTCTCAATGCTCCTCCCTAAAATGCAAACCCCAGGATTCCATGAGCGGTTGAAAGTGAAATAGTCAGCCCAACATAAGAAGCAGCTCAGAAGTGACAAAAGGTGAACTTGTGTTCTGGGAGTCAAGGCTGATTGTTTGGCTCAGTTGTTGGAAGCTTATTTGAGGCTGTGTTTGGGGTTGTGTATGCTCTTTCTAAACACATGGCCTAAAGGAGCAGGACTTCTGCTGAGAGAAGTGAAACACTGATCTTGGTTGATGGAGGAGCTAGCATACACTAGCTCTTTTTCTTTAATTTTATAGCAGTAGCAGTTAGCAGTTACATTTCTATACCCCTTATCAGTGCGAAGCACTCCCTAAGCAGTTTACAATGTTTTTAGCTAATTGCCCCCAACAAGCTGGGTACTCATTGTACCAACCTACAGAAAGATGGAAGGCTGAGTCAACCTGGAGCCCGGAAGGATCGAACTCACAATGTTGTGGCTGCAGCACCGGCATTTAACCATTGCACCATCAGGGCTCTCTTATCTTTATCTTTATCTTTAAAATACTTACAAACAATGACAGAAAGTACAAAGGACAAAAAAGTGAAAAACAAAGGACAGGAATAAGGAAAGTTTAAAAAGTGAATGGACAAAAAAATAAAGTAACAAAAATACAAAATTGTAAAGACTAACTACAAACAATTAAAAATTTTAAAAAGTGCTTTCAAGCTTTCCTAAGGCAGATTATAGACAGATCTGTACGGAGGAAACTTCTCTAATTGCAAGTACCACTCAAAAGCATCAACTGCTACTTATCCAAAAATACTAATTGTCAAATCTCACAATTAATATATTGTACTCTTATTCTTGCAAAAAAGCAAATTAACAGTTCCCAATTTTTTACAGAAGTGACTATTGATTTTTTTTTCTAATCAATGTTATCCATTTATCCATTGTAGCTAAGTCCCATAGTTTTACCAGCCAATCCTCTTTTGCTGGAATATCCGTATCCCTCCACTTCCGTATGTATAGTAATCATGCTGTGGCAGTCATATATCATAGAATTTCCTCATAGTTCTTATCCAGTTGATTGTCTATTAATCCCAAGAAGCATAATTCAGGTTTTACTTTCAAAATGTTGCACATCACAGAATATATTTGATTCCAGAATTGTCTGGCCTATTCACATGTCTACCACTAGCTCTATATAGCTGCCACCTCAGTCTCTGAAGCTAAGTGAAATGGCAGAGGAAAACAAGCATTTGGCCAGAATGGCTTGGAGTGCTGTACCACTGTCTATATAGGATGATGAACATGGATGCTGAGAGAGCTGTTACAGTGACCAGCACCATCTGTTCCATGTCTGTTTTCTTGCCAGAGGATGGAGAGACTATACCTGCAGCAAGTGCTAGCTGGTTGCCATGGTAGAACAGAATGTATGGCACTTTAAGGACCACATATCTACAGTTCAGCTTATCTGGGATAATGAAGCTTTTTTGAGAAAGAGCAGAGCAGAATCTCTTGGAAGCACAAGGAACAGGGGAATTCAGCATGTCGGGGGAAACTCCTCCAAACAAAGGGCAGGCACTTGGAAAACTGTGACACACAGAAGCAGAACTATCAGCAAATCATGCTACAATTTTACTTTGGAAATACACAGCACAGTACAATGTCACCATAGGCATAACTGAAACTTTGTGGGGTCAGTCTTATGACTAGAATATAGCAATAGAGGGAAATAACCTATTTCAAAGAAACACATCAAATAGAAAAGGAGGAGTTGAACTATTTGTCAAGGGCACATACATCCTTCTGAGGAAATCCATGGCTTAAGACTGGAAAACAGGTTGGGTAAAAATTAAAGGGGAGGAAAGTGCC
This sequence comes from Iguana delicatissima, assembly GCA_948472985.1. Classification (NCBI taxonomy): domain Eukaryota; kingdom Metazoa; phylum Chordata; class Lepidosauria; order Squamata; family Iguanidae; genus Iguana; species Iguana delicatissima. The sequence continues at coordinate 334,583 of CAOKZL010000809.1, read as the reverse complement.
AGTGAAATTGCGGTAGAGATCACCAAGCTAGACTGAAGACTTGGATGAAAACCTCCTTCACCAGATAATCAAGTATTAAAAAAGGAGACATACAGTATTAATAGGAAAATTCAACCACCCTGATATTTATTGGAAGTCAATTTCTGCCAAGAACATAAAGTCCAACAAATTCTTCATTTGCCTTTCATTGCACAGAAGATAGAGGCAGTAACAAGGGGATTCAGTATTTTGGATTTGATCCTAACCAACAGAGATGAACTGGTCAACTGGGTGGAGCTAGTGTGATCACTGAGAGTCTTGGAAGTCCTCCATTACACAAAGGGAAAAGGGAACCCAAATATATTCAGTCACACAATCTGGACTTTAAGAAACCTGGTTTCAGTAAGCTTTGGGAAATACTGCCTGAAAGCCCACGGTCAAAAATGCTCAAGGAGAAGAGGGTTTGTGATGCATGGGAGTTTACCAAAGGCGAGATACTAAAGACACATTTGCGAATAATTCCAACAAAGGAGAAAAGTGGCAGATATCTAAAGAAAGCAAGGTGAATATAGAAAGAACTTTCAAATGATCTCAGATTTAAAATAACTGTATAAGAAAGAGAAGGATGAAATCACCATAGAGGAATACAAATGACTAGCCAGCACTTGTGTGGGGGGGGGGAGACAGAGAATCTAAATCTCAGAATGAGCTTGGGCTTGTTAGAGAGGTTAAAACTAACATTAACAATAACAATAATTAATTTTTGCTATGTTTGGAGCAAAAAAAAAAAAAGAAAGAACCAAAGAACTAGCAGAGCACTACACATCGCTGGTGAAATACCCACAACACCTTCTTTGCCTCAGTCTATAAAAAGTGTTATAGCTGGTGAAAAAAGAACATATGATTCAGTAAAGGGACTGTAGCCCAGGGTGGATACAGCAGTAGTACAGGAATACTGAGGTATTCTATGTGAAATCAGGTCTCCAGGGCCAGATGAAGTGCATCCAAGAGTAGTAAATAAACTTTAAACAGGTTAGATGGCCATCTTTGGAAGTACTTTAACTGTGTATTCCTTCATGGTAGAGAGTTAGACTAGATGGCCCCCGTGGTCTCTTACAACTCTATAAGCTTACAGTTCCAAGATGGAAAGCTGCCAACACCAGTACCAATGGGTTACCACACACAACATGGCACCTCTCACCTAACTCTCCCAAGATATTGGAGTTTCAAATGATTACTTCCCATGTCTACAATAAAAGTTATGCGGCATAGTCCTATGCTCTATTAATCAAGGGAGGTACAAGCCTAGCATTCATCCCAAGTCTGGCCAATCTTGACCTTTCATATTGTATTACCGGCCAACGACAGGGCTACCTTCACATTATCTCTTATTCCTCCCCCACACACACACTACCAATAATACTACAAAGGTCTGTAGGTTTTGAACAGAGCTGCATATTCCACAGCCAACTTGTATTTATGTATTTCTGCATCATATTAAAACAAAATCAGAATACTCTGCCAAAAAAAGTCAGAACACTGTGTCAAATTGTTCCAAAGCCTGGGTACAGACAATGTTAGCATAGGTAATAAAAACCCAGACTCATAAAACCAGAGCACCAGTAGGGCCCTAAGGGCCTTCTAATCCGTCAATATATTCCAGTATCACCTTACTCTCCTTTCAGACTGATCTGCATTGAAAAACAGCAAAAACAGATTTTCAGAGAAAAATGTATGCAGAGGTATCATGCCTGTTCCACCAAACTTGAGGATTTCTTATCTGACCAAGCTTGGTGCTGTTGCTGCTTCTGGGCATCAACTTCAATATGGCAGGGTCATAGTCTCAATTGCCTTTAAGAAATATAGCAATCCAGGTTTTCACTGAGTCCCCTCCTTACATTATAAACCTGGACACATCATGAACAGCTGAAAAGCTTGTTTTATACAGGTAAATATGGCCCAGATGTTCACTGTCTCTCCTGTCGAGGTTTCTCTTTCAATTTTCAAATGCATTTGCCTGTGCAAAAGACTCAGAAATCAGAGAAAGTTTTTTCTCCCCCCAGTCAAGGGACTGGGGATCAAAGGCAATGACTGTGACAAAAAATAATGAGCAATGCCTGCCAAGTTCCACCATATCAGGATGATAACAGCCCCAGCTTATCCCAACCTGCTGCTCTGTGCTGGCTGTGTCTTTCTAAACCCTTTTTCAGTGTGAAATGCCATAGAGGACTTCCTCTGCATGCCAATGAGGAACTAATGGTTAAATATAGAGCAATGCATGCTGGGATAAACAAGCATGACTCCATGTTTATGCACATGGGGTCAAAAGCGACTGTGACCACCCCAAAAAAACAGATCTCAAAGCGGCAGTAGAAAATTCATTGAAATTGTCAGCTCAGCAGGCTGGAGCAAAGTCTGTGTTTCAAATTATTTGGCTATGTTACAGACTATTTGCACATTGTTGCTGAGTCTGACCCATGGCTTCCAGCCACCAAAAACATCAGTTCTGCATTGCTTCCCCTGCCCCCCTGGCTCTGTAGTATTGTCCATTCATTTCAGAAAGAATGACAAATTGAAACTAACAAGGCCTATTCACTTCCATTTTTGTTTGTTCTGAAATAAATGCATTGAGGAACAAAAGGACAAAGGAATGCTACTCACATCCATGCAATTTGAGGTGGACAAAGTTAGCTGTTTCTGGAAGAAGAGGAATAATTTCTTACATCACTCTACTCTACTGCACACCACCCAATGGTTAGGTTCTTCTGTGCAAGCAAGGGGCAATAGTTGTTGGATTGCAAATATCGTCATTCTTCACCATTGTCCAAGGTTGAGAAAGGACATCCCATGAGCCATATGCAGACATCAAGATACCAAAGTATGACCTCTGCCCCCACAGATATCCTAAAGAGTTTAAGCAGTATGACCTCTGCCCCCAGGCACTCTAAAAAACTGAACAATTTTTCACCCTCCAACCCTCTCAAAATGGTTCAAAATTTCTCATATCAAAGTAACTCCAGAGTCTTTAATTGATCTTTGAAATGAATTTTTGTTCCACTATGTCTGAATAGCCCACCCTTATTTGCAGGCGTTCTATAAAATCTATAAAAGATCAGTACTAACTCAGGACAGTTACTTGGAGTTACTTTGATATGAGCAGGAGATATAGAAGTTTCCAAATTAAAAATAAATGATAGGAGTGATAGAACTATTAAACCAATTGCATACTACGGAAGGAATGCAAGAGGACTATTTTTTAATATACATATCTCTTTATTTATAGAATTCCATAAAATACATATGAGCAGATATCGTGATAGGTATTTTCATTTTTTTAAGGTATTCAAAATTCTAAAGGTCAATAATACAATAGGATAGCATCACAATGTTTAAAGTTGAAATTAGTAACAATGGAAGATCGGAGATTACAGATATATTGGTACTGTTTAGTTCAATGTCTTGTTCTTTATGTGACTCTTCTTGTTTTATGTTTTGTTTTATGTGTATATTTAATAAAAATTATCGAAAAAAATGGTTCAAAATTTCTGAAAATCAGAGTGACTTTACTCATCTACCCCCCCCCTGCACTTTGGAAGTGTGGCAGAATCCCCTCATCACTCCAAAATAGGCCAAAACTGAAAGTAATTTTCTATTTCAATGTTGGCTGATTTTTACCTGGTGGTGGGTTCCTGGCGTATTTCTGAGGTATGTGAGAGTTTGGGAGAAAAAAACTACTTCATCTTGCAGAGATTTTTTTGGATATTTTTTTTTGGGGGGTGCATGAGGCTTAGGAGGTAGTCTGGGGGCATTAGAAACCTGGTGCAGCTTATTAGGGGTGCAAAGGCTAAAATTTATCTTGCACTCCTTCTATAGCTCAGCTGTTATGCTGGCTAAGGCTGATGGAAGCTGCAGACATCTCAAACATTTGGAGAGCTACACATTATCCACCCATTCTAGTTCAATGGCATCAGCACCAGAGGCTGTTTTTCATGATGACTGCAATCTTTTTCTCATGCCAACTCAGGAAAGGTACAAAACCCTCTGAACCTCATGACTCAGGACTGCCCTCTGGGCAGAAGTGTATCAGATAAAGAAGCCAGACTCCCTCCCAGTCCAGAGGAGAAACACTGCATGAAGGCTAGAGGTGTAGTCTCTATAGCATGCAACACTGTTTTAATTGTCATGATTCCAACCTACGGGATTTGTAGCATCATCAGGTATTTAGATCTCATTGGCAGAGAGCTCTAATCAACTCCTACCTGAGCCTGGAGTATACTGGAACCAATATTCAAAAATCAAATGAAAAAACATGTTTCTTAAATATTGAGAAACCTCATCGGAAAGATTCGTGGACTGACAAGAATAGTTCAGGACTATTTCTTTACAAAGTTCCTACATGGTTGGTTTTCACAGAAAACAACCTTTTGTCATTCATTTTTTATAAATATTGGGAGGAGGGAGTTGTGTAGAAAAGGCTGTTTTCTGCTCAAACTAACAGTGTATGAATTTTGCACAGTGTAAGCCCTGAATTGCAAACAACCTTCAAACACTGTGCAATTTTTGAAGACTTTCCCACAGCATGAAGAAAATTACTGAAATTACTCATTACTTTCTTTAAGAAGAAAATTAGAGATGAATTCCATCTGTTCTCTGGACTGTGTTAACTTTGCTCCTTGGAATAGCATTGTCCCTTTTATAGGTCAAGTAAGCATTCTGGCAGCAAAGCATTTTGGATCTACTGAAGATTTCAAACAGTTTCCAAAGGTTTCCACATCTACAGTGTGTTACAGTAGTCAAATAGGATGTAATCAGTGCATTTTTCACTGTAGGAAGATCTGATATCCATGGAAAGAGTGTGGCTGGCACACTGATTTTAACTGTGCAAACGTATTCCTGGCCACTGCCGAAATCTGAGCATCCAGACTCAGAGATGAATCCAGAGAACACCCAAGCTGAAAGCCCAAGATTTATGGAGGAGTGTAATCCCATCCAGTACATGTGGAATTCCTAACCTCTGAACTACTTTTGACAGACCAGGAGCATCTCTGTCTTGTCTGGATTAAGTTTCAATTCATTTGCTCTCATCCAGTCCATTACTGACAGCAGACTTTGATTCAGTACTAAGACAACTTCCTTGGAAGCAGATGGAAAAGAGAGACAGAGTTGAGTGTCATCAGCATATTGGTGCCAACCAGTGAACCCCAAAACTCTAGATGAGCTCTCTCAAAAATTTCAGCTTGATGTTAAACAGCACAGAGGACAGAACTAAGCCCTGGGGGACCCCATAGGTCAGGGTCTTGAAGAGGAATCCTCCAACACCACCTTCCATGTTTGCTGTCCCATGATGGATCAGAACCAGTGCAAAACAGTGGCACCAAGTCTCATCCCAGAGAGGTAGCCTAGAAAGATACCACTGTCATTGGTATCAAAAGCTGCTCAGATGTCCTGCAGAACCAATGGAAACACAATCTCTCTGTCCAGTTACCTGGGTAGGTCATGCACCAAGGTGACCAAATCTTCCTCTGTCCCATAATCAGGCCAGAAACCAGATTGAAATGGATCTAGATAATGTATTTCATTCAGAAAACCTTGGAGCTAGGAGGCCATACTCCAGAACCTTCCATCAGAATGGAATGCTATAGGCAATAATTATCCAGAATGGTTGGATCACAGAATCATAGAGTTGGAAGAGGCCCCAGGGGCCATCCAGTCCAACCCCCTGCCATGTAGGAACCCACATCAAAGCACTCCTGATAGATGGCCATGCAGCCTCTCCTTAAAAACCTTCAAAGAAGGAGACTCCACCACACTCCATTGAGGCAGCATATTCCACTGCCAGACAACTCTGACTGTCAGGAAGTTCTTCCTGAGGATCAGGTGGAGGCCTTTTCTTTCCTTCCCAGTAACAGCCCCAACACAGCCTCTTTTAGGCAGGATGAAAACATCCTGCTGTAGTGAGGCATTCACCACTCCCCTTATTTATTCACACTCCCAGCTGCTTTCAAGATCCAGCAATATGGCAGTAAAAGCACTTCAGTAACAAAGATTTAAAAGGAAAAAACTATGCTACAAAAGTTTTTAAGGGTAGCGTTTATAGCTTCTTTCCCCTTTTGGCATACCCCTGCTCTGCATGCACCCAACAGACAGAGGAAAGTCACAGAGAAAGTTTGTTCATTTAGAGGATACTCTAAGGTCATGGCTTTTACTTTAAACCTCTACCACCCCTTCACAAATGAATCTAGCTTAGTAATTGCCAGCATAACCGTAGGGTGTAATTGTGATTTGTCAAGGTAATGATCATAAAACATAACATTTGTGACACAGTTCACTCTGTACTTGCAATCCTCTATCCATTTCCAGATTTGGAAGAGCTTATTTCAAGAAGAGATTATGCAAGGATTCTAGCAGAGAAAGCAGAAAATGATATACCCACCTAAATGTACCAAGGCCTGTAGCCAACAAATCTGAAATGTTTTGATCAAGGCAATGCAATCCATGAGGGGAGGAAAATATCCAAAGAGATTAAGTTAAGACCACAGAAGTCTCTGCGGTGCTGAAAAGAAGGCAAGTGCTCTGGAAAAATAGTTCTGCCCTTCTAGAGCAACCTCCATACAGTAGTAATTCAGGTAGTCCCCCATCTGGTATCATTCTGGGAGCAAGTGTGGTGTATCTTCCAGATGTCATTAGCCAGCTGTATTCATCAGCCAGCATAGTCAATGGCACAGAATGATGACGACTGCAGTCTAGTACTATGGACAGACCCATGCTCTGCCCACTTCTGTTGCAATGGTTAGAATGCAGACCAGGGCCACAAAGAAGCACGTTCTAATTCCTGCTCAGCCATGATGCTTTTTGGATGAGCATGGGTCAGTATCTCACTCACTAACCTCAAATGATCTCATAGGAGTAAGCAGCATAGACCACACGAAGGAAGAAGGGGAGAATAATTTGTTAAATCTCACCCTTCCTCCAAGGAACCCAAAATGATTTGCTTGACACTAAGGATCAGCATTCCTCTATTGCTTCTGATGTCATCTGTAAGGCAGGGCCAGCCCTGGACACTTCACAGCCTGACACAAAAGGTAAGATGGTCCTCTTACATTACAGAATCCAACCAGGTTGCCAGCCGGATTTGATTTCAACACTTGTGCCCAGCCTCTCCTGTACGTGAGGACAAGCCACACAGAACATAATTCAGTCTTCCAAAACTTCAGAGAAATACATTCTCTGCTCTCTTTGGCTCCTGCTCACTTCCTATTCAATTTCAGAAGCACCAGAATGGTCCACACAAAGGGTGCAGCACATGCCCAATGCACTACATGGTTAGGAAGATGGGATGGCCTCCCTGCATCCTTGTTCTATCAGAAGCTTTTATTATGAACTGTTCATTAGGGATGCCAATATTCAAATGCTTAATTCTTGCAAGTGAGGAGAAATAATTGTCACAGCATTTTCCCCCTTACAGAGAAGACAAATATTTGTGCACAGTTCTCAATCAGTATCCACACATCACAAAGCGTTTCAGGAAATTATTCTGCGCAGAAATGTAGAATAGGAATTGCACACAACGACTATGAAGGTTTGTACAAAAAGAAAAAGCAAATCCCTGGTTCCAGATAGTCACATAAGTGTTGTTGTTTTTGCACGATTACTGCTTCCTATTGAAAAAAACCAGCAATATTACACAAAAATATCTTGCACAAAAAAGGCTTATTGCACCACAAAAATCATTCACCAATTTTTCTTGTGCAAAATGAGGTGGGGGATTTGGACAAGAATTTCATTGTCCATGATTTTACATAGAGAACAGCAATCTTGCACAAAGAAAAATGCACACGGCTGCCTGGAAACAGTGGGGAAGAGGGGTTGGTAAAATAAACAAACAACAACACCGCAATTCTCATCCAAAACCCACACCTATTTCTGTGAAAGAAAAAACCTCCTGAAAAACTTCAGTATGTGTGAATACTGATGAAAAGTGCACAAAATTCTCACCACTGCATTATTGTCAAGAAACTGATTTTTCAGTGTGAGGAAATCATCCCTGCTATTGATTAGTTACATTTATATTCCAGCTTTCCTCTAATGAACGTAGGCAGGTGGACATGGTTCTCTTCCTCCCTCACATCAACAACCCTTTGAAGGTCTGTCTGAGAGAAGATGATGAGCTCAAGGATACCCAGAGAGTTTCACAGATCAGAGGGGTCTTGAACCTCTCAAGTATTAGTCCAAGACTGTAATCTTCACACAAACCATCTCTCATTTTCCTGGTGACACTTGTCAATGATACCTTGGGAGAAGGCAGCTAGTTGAGCCAGATAGCTCAAGTCTTCTATGAGTACAAATCTAGATTATTCATTTCAACCAGAAACCCTTGGAGCTGGGATGCTATCACATACTTCAAAAATGGAATATTGGAGACTGGCTGATAATTATTCAGAATGGTGAGATCCAGGGAGGGCTTTTTTAGAAATGGCCTCTTTCAGGCATGCAGAAATTTTTTTGTTGCTGCAATGAGGTTCACCACTCCCATTACCCATTCAAGCCAGTCCCTCTTTAGCTGCTTTCAGAAGCTAGGAAGGGGAAGGGTCCAACATACACATGGTAGCTCTCACTTCTCCAAGAATCCTGTCCACATCCTAAACAAGCACAGCACTTTTCTGAGTGGAATTAAATTTTGATGCCCAACACTAGAATAATGAGACCTGGCACATGATGCTGGGTTAACTAAGGACCACCTTTATTAAACTTGACAACTATTTATATTGCATGGGTCTGGAGGAAGCAGCAAGGAGGGGGGACCTGATGCAGGTCCAGACAAGGTCAGGTGACATTTCATTGTCCAGCCCCTCAGCCTTCTCTTGGGTGATCCCTCTGAGCCTCTAGAGCAGTCTAGATATTTGGGTTGCTGCTTGGCGGCTCAAGAGGGGAAGGTAAACCCAGGATGATCTCCAGCTGAAGGCCCAAGGCCCTGCAGGCAAGAGTCCAATTTCCAAGTCAACTTCAAGGGCAGCCTCCTTCATCACTCCTGGGTCACATGACTTTAAAGGGGCAGATTCAGAGCCCCACTCTACACCCTAAGTGGGTGCCCAGGGCATCCACTGGACCTTATTGTCCAAGCTCGGTCTGGGCTGGCAGCCAACAAGGAGAAGCTGATAACAAACACAGGTCAGAAACTCAGCAGTAATTTAAGGGGTCAGTTTACTGAAGAAAGGAAACAGCTTTGCAAATGCAAAACAATAAGGGTCCCAACAATGTCCATAAATCAGAGGCAGGCAAAAACAAACACAAGTCAAAGGCAGAAACACAGGCAAAGGAAGCAAACAGAAGCATGCATGGGAGAAATGGTCAGCTGATTGCTGACAAAGATGGGAGAGAGGGAGGCTCAGTTCTTGTAGGCTCCAGGCTCAGTGCAGCTGGTGCCTGATTAATTGGTGCTTGGCATAAATTTGCTGGGAGTGACGCAGGAGACCCTTTTGGTGTCTATGCTGGGCAAGGGTAGGTATGGCCAGATCATCCTTTGTGTGTCAGAGTGAGTAGGGCTCCCTGCTGGGGCTGACACTTCTGTCCCAGGGGCAAGTGGTAATACTGTCTGCTCTGCAGGTTCTGCTGCAGCAGTCTCTGTGTCAGGGCTCAGAGCAGGTTCTGCTGCCTCAGACTCTGAGTCTAGGTCCTGGAAGCCCATGACACTTATATCTTCGCCAGCCACCCGCCAGATGAGTACTTATTTAATGACCCACTGTATGCCAATCTTTCCAATTCCACTTGATGCAGTGTGAGGTAGGCAAAAAAAAAAAAAAAAAGGGAGAGGGAGGGAATTCCAACCCAGCCCCAAAGTGACCTGATCTCACACACTACTCAAAGGGCAGGTAGGTGGGTCGCGCTGCACAATTCAAAGAGACCACATGTGGGGCAAGTGAGGCTTAAATAGGCAGTCACCACATCCCCTAACATGGTGCATCCTGGCACATTGTGTGCTGGCCACAAAACTGGGTGGCCTCTTCGGGGGGAGCATCAAAATCTTCCCCTCCCACATAGCAACAGAGCTGCACATGTCAATGTAGGCCTTCACTCCAGACCTCATGTGCACTGTCTGTCCCATTATAAGCTCAAAGTAGCACAGGGAGTGGAGAGAGAATGTGCAAGGAACAGAACTGAGTAAGTAGAAGAGAGGTTTGAACTGGACAGAGTTTTTAGCCGACCTTCACTAACTGGGAAGAGATTTTTCCCATCTGACAAGGTTAAGCAGGGTAGGGAGAGAATATCTGTGGCTCCTGATCACTGCTACTGCTATTGTTCTCTGTTCCACAAGAAGAGAGCTTTTGCCTGGATCACTGGCCCTTGCAGCAAAAGAAGTAGCTTCACTGCTTGGTTACAAGAACACTCCTAGCTGTGCTTCACTAGCATATGCTCTGGATTAGAAGCAATTATCACAAACCTGTTCATTTTTCATTCGGCTAGAAACCTGAAATCCATGCACATGTGTGTTCCTGAGTTACTCAAGGGAAAAAATGGGCCTCCGAGAATCAGTGGGAAGACATACAAAGCTGCCTGCCTCCAGAGAGGGTAATAATGCCTCTGCACGATCTCAGCAGAAGTCAATGTCAGGCTGACACAGAGAAAACTGTTACAGCTGGACTGACTGAAAGTCTTGGCTTCACGTTCCCTATTCCCACAAGTGCTGGGAAGTTCAACCGTCTGTTTCTTTGCACTGAGATTATGTTGAAAAGTCACAGTGGAGGAAAGTGGGATCTTCTTCATCAGAAGTTGTTAAACAGAGGATTTGCCATTTACTGGGGATGTTTGAGCTGTAAAGTTGAAGGTTTTCACGGCCAGAATCCATGGATTGTTGTGGGTTTTTTGGGCTATGAGGCCATTTTCTAGTAGTACTTGCTCCTGACCTTTCGCCTGCATCTGTGGCTGGCATCTTCAGAGGATCTACTAGAACATGGCCTCATTAGCCTGAAAAACCCACAACAACCAATGTTTGAGCTGTTTATTATAAGGGAGGGGAGGAAGACTAGGGTCTTTTCCGCACGGGGGAATTAAAATGGTGCAATGCATCCTCTACGGAGGTCATCTGCACCTCGGAGCAGATTAGGTTTGGACTACTTACCAGAGATCCACACCTCAGTCTGCTCCAAAACACCCCCAACTGGTCCTCCAGTGCACTTTTTAAAGACCGGAAAAAAGAGGTTTCTCTATTTTCTGGAGCACGCCATTTCATGCCTGCTCCCTTGTGCAGATTCGCAGGCTCACACCAATGCGAGCCTGTGATCTGCGGAGGGTGGGCTTTAGGCGTGGCGAGCTTCGTGGCTGGTCGGGACCCATGACCAACTGGAAGCCGCCATTTTGGAAGCTGGAGCAGTGTGGATCTAAGACCTTGCACTGCTCCGATTCACCCTGGACTGGACCGAGGAGCCGGAAGATCCAGTGAGTAACGGCACAGAGCGATTCCCTCGCCTCGTGCGGAAATGGCCTTGATGAGCTCTGGGGTAACTTCCAACTCTACAGCCCTATGATTGGGTACCTCTTGTAAAAGAAGCTACACGTTTATCCTCCCTTCTTTAGAAATTTGAAATCCAAAAACCTCCAAAACATGAAATTGTTTGCTACCAGCTGCTCACTTCCACCTTTGAGGCAGGAAGCTACTCCTGCTCATTCACCATCCAGATCCTCAGTCTCCCTTTTCTTGCCACCACAAGACACGAGGCTTTTCCAAAAAGACACTGTACTCCAAAATCTGGAAACAAAAAATCTGAAATACAGAATACTTCTGATTCCAAACATTTCAAATGCGAGAGGCTCAACTTGTATTATTTACAACAGAGGCAGGCAACTTCCAACAAAGTGAGGACCAATTTTTAACCTGGAACATACTAGAACCGCAGAAAATGATCCCAACATTTTCAAAATAAAAAATGCACATGGCTAGAGATCTACTTGCAGTTTCAATTTCATGAATCTTGTGGGCGTTTGTGAGTTTAGGGAGTCCTGAGTGCAATTTTATTACAAGCTGTTGCTTCTCAAAATATCACTTTTTGTCACCACCTCCCTCCACTATCCAGGAGGAAGGGGACCTTGAGAGGGTTCACTGGCCACAAAAGTGGTCTTGGGAGACACACCCACCCTGCCTGCCACACTTTTCTTCCTAACCTGTCCATTTCACATTCTCCCATCTACAGGTATATTTAATCCAAAGTCCTTTCCACTATGAATATGAAATCTGTGAATGATGGTAAATTCTTCAAAGAAAAATTGAAAGATAATTGAATTGCCTTGACCACAGTCAACAGATACAGATATTTGCACTTGTTTGTTAACATATAGTTGTTAGAGATGAGACACTTCTTAGAAAGTGATGGAAACCCTAATTCAGCATTAGCATGACTGAATACAAAGGAACTGAAACTGAGACTTTCTGTTCTTAAGCACAAAAAGCCCTGAGTCTAGATAGATGAAAATGTCAGCTGCAATGTCTTCCACTTGATTTTTTTCCAAAAAATCTGAAGTTCTTCAATCTGAATTAGAAGAAATTAGCCAATTCTGGCCACCTACGATACCAAAGAAAGTGAAATGGAATTCTTTGCCATCTTTTTTCAAATTATAGGTTCCGTTGCATAGGGACAGGGGAGCGATGGGGTGCTTTGCCCCAGGCGGCAATGTTTTTGGGGCATCCCGGCCTCTAGCCACACCCCCATGTGCCCTGGCCACACCCCCATCTCATAGCCCACCCTCCTCCACACACTCCAAGCTCCGCCACCATATAGGTTAAACTGATAGGAAGCAGACATGGTTGATGGGAAAGACCGGTTCCTTAAAACTAAGGATATACCTCAGATTTAGCCAAATACTGAATCGGATCTAGTTGATTCAGAGACAGATTTAGCAGAAGGCTGAAGCAAAGCAAGTCTCCTCTGATGCAGAAAGAATTTGAATATCAACCATTCTAACCTTTTGTTAGTAATTCAGATTTCAAGGAGCACATAGACCCAGTGAGCATCTGCAAACCTGACGCTTCCCTTCTCAAGCTCTTTGTTTAAGAAAATTACTAGGAGACAGGAAAGGGCACAATTGCACCACACATGTAACACCACTTCCAAAACCTTAAACTGAATGCAGAGGTTGCACATTGGACAAAATGTAAATGGATAAGACATCAATATCATTCTGTCCTATATGTTCCATATCCATCATCCAGCCTTCTTCTGTTACATCTTCTGCAACATTGGTGCCCCTTGAGCAAAAAGGGCAATGACAAAGTTTTAAGCTGTGTTTCATTCAACAAAAGTACCTAGCCCCTGCTTCTAACATCTAAGATTTCACAGGTCTCTTGCCTGGGAATTGTCTTTGATATATGCCATTTTCATTCATATTGCCCACAAAAAGAGTAGGGGTGGAGAAGAAGGGTGAGAAAGAGGGAAATTACTCTCCTTTTGCTACACTTTCTATCATTTTCAGAATAAAAATCTACAAGAAACCCTGGGGCATAAATGGGTCATATTTTTCAGCTCTTCCCCATGGAAAGGCTGCTCATGCATAAAAATCGCTACACCTATGTCTGAAAACTATTGACCTTGCTTATCTCTGAAAACCTAACACTGCCTGCAAATACTTCTCAATTCTGTCAAGAAATTTCAAAAGTTATTAGCAGTTCCCTTTTTTATAAAAACAAGTAAACCAAAGCCTCTTCCATCTGTTTGTCTGAAATTCGGCAGGTGGTTGCCACACTTACAAATTTCATTCAGTTCTGGTTTCTAAGGATAGCCAGCAGGAGATTCAGACTTCTGAATCTCAGACTGGGTTTAGGACTCATCTTAAAGAGAAACTAACTCAGTCTGAAACAAAGCTGGACATTTTCCAAAGCACCAAATCAGGATCTGAAGTGAAATTCGTGCTTAGTGCACACTCCTGGTGGAGAGTCAGCCCAGATTATTTGACTAAATCAATCTAGTGGTAAGGAAAGCTTTCCTACTTGCCTCCTATGCAAACAGGTAATTCCACACTGAAAAACAAGAAATTAAGGACTGGCGCTGAAGGAGTCGAGAGGCCAAATTTAGAGAGGAATGGGCATACGCAGGATCCTTGAGCTCTGTCTACTTCCTTACATGGAGTTTGCTGCCTATATTTTCTTGTATTTCTCCTATACCCCTGGCCCTGGACACAACTTCTTCTCCCACCCCACATTTCCGTGGTGTAGAGGGGTTAACAGCTGTCATCCATGTGACATCTAAACAGATGCTGCAGGAGCACCAACTTATGTGACCAAGAAGGTTCCATTCTTGTGACCGGAGAGTCATTACTTCCATAGTGAACAATCGAAGTATTTTTACATACATCCATTGGCAAAACAGAGGTCTGGATTGCTACCTGAAAAAGCAAAAAAAAAAAAAAAGTCCATCTAAAGCAAAAAATCAGGTAATTGGAGGAGACTCTGCTTAAGCCAGAAACAGATGCCACAAACAAGTTCTATTTGGCAGAATCTTTCATGAGCTCCAGTACACTTCATCCTATGCATCTGATCAAATGGCAAATAAAGCTTGATAATCTTTTAAGTTACCACAAGGGTCAACAAGCACAAAAAGGCAGCAGACTTAAAATAGCTACCCTACTTTGAAGTGATTTCAAACAGGCTACTGAAGCAGTTTCAGTCACACCTACCTATGAATAATGAGTTCAGGTTGTTGTTCCAAAATCACAATGAACTACTTCTTCATATATCATTTGGCTATTGCTTACCACAGGTGTGAGTACTGCACAAAAGACTATTCCAGCTGCAAGAAATCAGGAGGTTTAGGAAGACAGAAGGCTGCTTTATACCTAGTGCTCTGTCTGTCTGTTCTACTGTCTGCAAATCAGGGGAGGACAATCTGTGGCCCTTTAGATCAGTGGTTCTCAACCTGTGGGTCCCCAGATGTTTTTGGACTTCAGCTCCCAGAAGCCCTGAGCATTGACCATAGTGGCTGCGGCTTCTGGGAGCTGAAGTCCACGAACATCTGGGGACCCACAGGTTGAGAACCACTGCTTTAGATGCTGCTGGATTGCAACTTCTGTTATCCCCAGTGACTGACCATGCTGCTCCAAGACCACAAGTTCTCAGTCTCTGGGCTAGATCTGCACTGACAGAAGCTGGTTCTCCAGGACTTTAGATACAAATCTTTCCCAGTCCTGTCTGGATATATTGAAGACTGAACCTAGGAACTTCTGCAAACAATGAGTGTATTTTATCACTGCATTATGGACTTTCCCTGAAGAGGAATACCCTTATTTTGAATCAGTCCTCTCATCCAGCAAGCTCAAAGTTGCCTACACTGATTAGCAGCATCTCTCCAGGGTTTCAGGTAGAACTTTTTTTGAGCCTTACCTGGAGAGGCTTGGGCTTGAAAGTGAGACACCTCATGTGAAAAATATGTGCTCTGCTCCTGAGCTACAATTGTTTGTTGTTATTTGCTGTCAACTTCCACTTACGGTGACCCTATAAATGGGAGACCTCCAAAAGCCTCAGCTATCAACAGGCCTGCTAAGGTTCTGGAAACTGAGGGTTGTCCTTTCCTGGTAGTACCAACCCACCTGCAGTGTAGTCTTCTTTTCCTACTGCTTCCCACTTTACTAAGCATTATTGTATTTTCCAATAAGTCACATTCACACATGATACATCTAAAGCATAACAGCCTCAGTTTAGTTATCTTGACTCTCCCTCAAATCTTGTTTCTCTTGCAGGGGTGTCTCTAACAGCTAAACCTTAGAACCTAAGTGAGAATGACCCCTGGTCCTCCTACATGAGCCCATAAGACACTAGACAAAATAACACAGGCTTAGCCTAAAAGGACTTTTCCCTCCTTGGTAAAGATTACTTGGGCCATTTCCACACTACATTGTTACACTGGTATCATTCCACTTTCAACATCCTGTGGAATTCTGGGGTTTGTAGTTTCATGAGGCCAAAAAGCTTTCTGGCTGAGAATTCTAAATACCCCTCCCTAAACTGCAACCCCCAGGATTTCATAGGATGTTGAAAGTGGAATAAGAGCACTATAACAGTGTAGTGTGGAAATGGCCTTGATTACCTCTCCGTTTCCAGTTCACCTTTGAGACTCTTCTACTCAATATCCAACACTCTCAATCTTTGGTCTAAGTTGAGCTCTTCAAAAGTCACAACTTCTGTGCAACATTGATAACACTATACACATAGAATAAGAAATCGGCTTCCAAACTGAGCTGTTGCTTTCTCCTCTTTATTCAATTTTTATTCCTACGTAATATGCAGACATCCACCAAACCGATGCATATCCTCCAACTGTCCAGATTTGTCAGGGACAGTCCCCATTAGTCCTCTGTCATCCCACGTTTTCAGCTGCTTTTAAAAAGTCCCAGTTTCTGTTTCCTTTGTCCTCAGCTTACTCCCATTGATGTAAAGTGAGTTCAAAGTGCAAAAGCAGTTTGTACTCCATTAGCTCAGTAGGGCAAAGAGGAGAGGAGGGGGTGAGATTTGCCATTCCCAGTAGGATCAGGCAAAAGCAAAGTGCTGAAGCCTCTCCTATCTTGTGGGTTCTTTTCCATTAATAACAATTTGCCATCATGCCCACACTCTGATGTTGCTTGGCCACACAGGTTCTGCTTTTACCTGTGAAATGCTGGAAGGTATGCCCAGGGCTCCCACCTCTTCTTCCTTCTCCATGTTGTTGTTGTGTGCCTTCAACTCATTTTCAAGTTATGGTAATTCTAACACAAACCTTTCATGGGGTTTTCTTGGCAAGATTTGTTCAGAGGGGGGTTGCCATTGCCTTCCTCTAAAGCTGACAGAATTTAACTTGCCCAAGGTCACCTGGCGAGTTGCTGAGCAAGGATTCAAATCCTGGCCTCCAGAGTCATAGTCCAACACTCAAACCACTGCACTGTGCTGGTTCTCTATGCCTCTGATTTATATACAGAAACTATGAAGAAAGTGAGCCTCCCACAGTCCAAGTTGCATGTTGTTTCTCCAAACTACACAGAATTTAATGGACAACACAGTACACACCCTCATCACACATTTAGTATTTCCCTCTTCATCTTTCTGTGTTTCCTAGCTCTCCCCTCCTGTACATCCTATAAACTCTATTTCAGCCTTCAGTTCTCTCCCTCCATTGCCATACACACATACACTGGCCCACCACATGCCACAATTCCTGTAGCTGTCTTGATGATGGAGGTAGAGAGATGATGATAGTCTCTCTTGGGCCTCATTTCTGCTCCCATGGAACAATATTTTTCTGAACAGCGCCTAAGAGCTGATAAATTTATCTGCATTTTGGCTAACCTGGTTCCTACAGGATTTTGTTTGTTTGTTTGCTTGTTTGATAGCATGATCAACTCGACAGAGTTGCCCATTTGCAACAGTGAGGCACCAGTTTCCCTTTCCAGTGTTGCCCCAGCTCTTTTCTGCTTCTGCTGAAGACCTCCATGAAGGGAAAGAGTTGTTAAAAACTGTCTGGTCATTTTGAGCAGACCTCACAGCTCCAGCAACCTCTGTCTTGATTTTGGTTGAGATCCATCTGCAGAGTGAAGCCTAGCCAACATTCCAGAGCAGATGCCAGAATCAAATGCTGAACAAGCAATAAATAATCCAAATGAAGACAGTTTGCTCATCTGACAGCACAGTTCGCAAGGGACAATCTAATCTGGACTGGTGCAGTGAACGGCAGGGAGCAAAGGAAATACCAATCAGCCCTTACTTCCCAAGATAAGATATGGCTGTAACATCAAAAAGTGGCCTGAACTCAGATCAAAAAATGGCCTGAACACATAAACTGTGCTAAGATGATCAGGAAGTAATAGTACTTTGTAATGAAAGAGTTCAGAGAAAAGTGGGACCTGCAACAAAATGTTGCACTCTGAAATGCTCTTGCTCAAAGTTCATTCTAGCTTAGCCAACCAGCCAGATCTTCCAGTATGTTCCATTCTCTTCCATACAACACTGATTTTCTATTCTCTTTCTCCCTGCCTATCTCTCTCTCTCTCTCTCCCTGCCTCCCTCTCTTTCATACACACACACCAGACATGGAGCATTATACAACTAGAATCATGGAATTATAGAGTTGGAAGAGACCCCAGGGGCCATCCAGTCCAACCCCCTGCTATGCAGGGACACACATCAAAGTACTCCCGACAGATGGCCATCCAGCCTCTGCTTAAAAGCCTCCAAAGAAGGAGACTCCACCACACTCCATTGAGGCAGCCTATTCTGCCAGACAGCTCTGACCGTCAGGAAGTTCGTCCTGAGGTTCAGGTGGAATCTCTTTTCCTGCAGCTTGAATCCATTGCTCCTTTTCCTAGTCTCTGGAGCAGCAGAAAACAGGCCAACTCCCTCCTCAACATGACATCCCTTCAAATATTTAAACATGGCTATCACGTCCCCTCTTAACCTTCTCTTCTGTGGACTAAACATACCTAGCTCCCTAAGCCATTCCTCATAGGGCATGGCTTCCAGACCCTTCAATATGGGCATGCTGGTTTTTTATCTCCCTGTTTTAGTCCTTGAGGCTTGTGCAAATGTATCAAATTTGAGCTTATCCCTGTTCTCTGATTTCCTTTCAAAGCTCATTCTGTATAGGGTCCATATCAGAGTGCGACCAGTCACACAGGCATTTGTAAGCATTTTGGTGTACATTTTAGAAAATGTACATTTTTGTGTGCTTTTTCTTTCAGTTGTATGATTTTTTTATGTGTTCTCCCATAGACTAAATTATTTTTCACTGCTATTTCTGAAACATTGTACTTTAGGCATTTTTCCAATAATTCTACCATACTTGTATGCATTTCTCTTTCAAACTTTACATTTCTGTACTGTAGAAAATATACAGATTTTTCTAATCCATTTTTCCCACTGAAGCCCAAGCTTGTAAAGGTACATATTTCCAAGAGCAACTGAATTGAGGTCCATATTTCAGTTTAAAGGATGGAAATTTGAAAGTCTTGTATCCAAATGCAAATCAATAAATTCATCACTCACCTCTGACGACTCTCCCTATCCAAATTCTTAGTGAGACTGGCATATGAGTCCACAAAGCACTGAGAAATTATGGGGGCAGTGGTATTGATTACGTGGTACTCAAGAAAGCTAATGACAGTGACAGCAAATAATTAATTTAAATCAATAATCTTATCAATTAATTCAAAAAGTTTGTAATAAAAAAGGCAACCTAGCCCCTTTCCTCGTGGGGGGGGCCGAAACGGGGCCGTGCACACAGGGGCAGAGCTTACCTGCGAGCGGGTTGCTCCGTCCCTGCAGAGAGCGCGGATCTGCCGTTCTAAATGCTGCCGAATTTTGGCAGCGCTCGGCAGCACTCGGCGGCGCTCGGTGGCACACAAAATGGCGGCCGGTGGCTTCCGGTGGCGCTCCGTCAATCAGGACAGCGTGCCAGCCAGAAGCCCGCCCCTGTGCAGATCTGCAGGGACACACTACCGCGTCTCTGTAGTTCTTCACCGAGGGCTGCCATGGGGCAGCGTGGGTGAGTTTTGTAAAAACCACTTGCGAAGGTGGTTTTTATAAAACTCGCAGTGCCACCCCCGCAGCTGCGCTAGAGCAGTTTGAGGTCTAGAGCCTCACTTTTTTTAACTGTGCTAGCACACCCCGTGGTGAAGAAGACCTCCAAGAGAGGTCACCCTAGTGTGGGCAATATGCCCGCGTGGAAATGGCCCTAATTAAATATATTTCTTAAGTGTTTGACTTAAAATGGAATCTCTACATTAACTTAATTCCAGAATTATTAAATGAGACCATTCTAAAGAGCCAAAACAGCATTCAAGCTCAAGAAGTTCTTCCAAGGGCTTAGGTGGAATCTTTTTTCTTCTCATTTGAACCCACAGGTTCATGTTCTAATCTCTGGAGTGGCAGAAAACAAGGTTATTCCACCTCTACATGTCATCCCTTCAGATTTTTGAAGATAGCTGTCATGTCACCTCTCAGTCTTCTCTTCTCTAAACATACTTAGCTCCCTAAGCCACTCCTGACAGGGCTTGCTTTCCCATACTTTGATCATGTTGGTTCCCCTCCTCTGGAGATGTTGCAGCTTATCAATATTCTGCTTAAATGGTAAGGCTCAGAGCTGGACACAGTATTCCAGGTGAGGTCTTACTGAAGTAAAATAGAGCAATAATATCCCTTGACCTGGATATTAACACTCCTTGATGTGTTGTGGTCTACTAAGATCCCTAGATCATTTTCAAGTGCATTATTTTAAAGCCACATGTTGTCCAACTTGCAAGGTTTATTACTGAGGCATGTACAGGAAAGTACGAGGAGGTTCTCATACCAATTGACTTCAGTGGGTCAGCTAGTACTGCACTGGCAAAGTGTGTCTCTCTCTAGTTTTTAAAATAGATTTTTTATTCATATTTTAAAATATGCACACATCTTTATTCCATTTATTTCTCAAAAACACTCTGTAAGCCTTGCAGACGTGTGTATGCCTAAAGTGAGTATTTTCTCATCATAAGTTTTAGAGATGAAAAATGCTACATTAATTGAGACTACTGAGTTCAACCAAGTTTCTTGGTTCTTGTCTTCTTTGAAGACACAGGCTCACACAGTGTTGAATACCTTCTAGGTCTTCTGTTGTTGTTTTTTTGTCTCAGGAGCTAAGGTCTCCTGTATGTTTTTGCTTTGTTTGTTTGTTTTGTGATCTACCTAGTTTCAGGTCTTTGCTTCAAGAGTCTGGACTTCTAATTGAAGGACAGGATCAAGTACTTCTATCCTGGATATCCTGGAAAATGTCTTTCTAAACATGAGGTTCCACATCATTTTGGTGTCTGCAAAAAACTAACTCAGCTGAATCACATTTGTAGATAGGTGCCACTTCAGATATCTTCCTCTCCCAGCCTATCAAAGTCCCTGTGTCTTGGGTTGAAGAAGACAATATATTTAGAAGGTGTTTTTTGTTTTTTTGTTTTGTTTTGTTTTTTGCAGAAGTGCCCTCAAGTGGTGAAGGACATCTGTTTGCCATAGCATACAAGATGCCTTATCTATCCATCTTGGATTAGCATCATTCTTTCTTTCTCTTTGTGATTGATAACTGGAAGATAAACATGGACTTCACTGCAAGGCTTATAAGGGAAGCATATAGGTATGAGGAAATTATATTGTTGGAAGGCAAAAGGGTTAATTGAAAACAATGTTCATTCCCCTTATTATTATCCTTTATCATATAGCGCCATCCATGTACATCCCTTAACTTCTAGTTTGACCCTCCTACTTCTTCTTTAGTAGACCTGATTTCCTATATTTTTCTGTAAAACCAGCAAAATAGGGACAATTAAGGATCTTTTCAGGCACAGGAGCGCAAGCGAAGCAGCTCTGGTCAACCAGAGACTGGGGCCTTTTCCGCACCTCACCTTTTTTTGGTGCTGGGATTGGGGATCACGCGAGCAGCCTCCAGCGAAAGGCTCTCATGCCCCACTGCTTCAGTTCCACACAAGCTGCCTACTCCCGAGCAGGTAGCATAAGAGCCCCGCCTCTTCCTTCCGTAGCGCAGCCTGGGACTTTCCCAGGCTGCGCTGGGGCAGGAAGCGTGACCACCACGGCTCCGGAAGCTCCGCACACACGGCAAGTGCACGCGGGGCCCTGGAGCAATGCATGATCACACACCATTTTCAGCTGAAAATGAAAAAGTGTGCAAGCGGTGCCTGCCATACCCTTGAGCGTCACACGATTGTGAGTGCGTCGTGCAGATCGCTCCTCACAAATGCGCGACGCTCGAGGGGCACTTTCACATGGTAAATGCCATGCAAAAAGGGCCTGGGTTCTCCATTCAATGCATCACCATAGATTGTTTTCTATTTAAGAAGCATATTCAGTTCTACTGAAATATAAAAACCTGAGATTTCTTCACTGCAATGAAATGTTTATGCCAGCAGTTAATATTTCATGAATCTGCCAGCAGACCTGCAGAAAGAGGTCTTACTTGCTGCCTTTCGCACAAACCATCTGTCTGCTTAATCTGGAACAAGTATACCTGTTATCATCTGTCAAAATGTTGAAGGCAGATATACAAATCTAGAGACCGTCAGTTACAACTTGTACTAGTAGCAGCAATTCAAAGAGATGGCATATGGATGCCCTGGATTAACTAATGTCTCCTTGGAAGCTCTGCTGTTAAAAGAAGGGAGCTGATTTTATAAAGTGTCTTCCTACCAGGATCACTGCAGACATCTGGATTGTTACTTGTCTGGTCATCTAGGGTAAGTTAAAATATTACCTAGGTGACAACACAGGAAGTTTTATGAAATCTCCCTATTAGTTCTCTCTTTCAAGTCAGAAACTGACCAACATGGATACAACCAGGTGGATTCGTATTACAGATTTTGCTTGATATGCAATGCCTCATATGTATTACATGTTTGGCAAGTAAAATATTTAGTTGCTATGATGATGAAGGATGACAACAGAAAGAAAAGGAGGAGAAAGAAGAGAACCAGGAGGAGCTGCTAGCAAGCAGTTCCTCATTAGTGAGAATTCCATTAACGCTCTTGGCATCTTTGTTGTTCTTCCTGCTATGCCTCCACTCCTCTCCTCTCCTCCCAAACAGTACTTTTGATTTTCTTTTGCTCCCCAAAGTCCCCATTAGAATGCTGCTGGAATATATTTCTTTGTCCCAAAACAGAAGAAGCTTGTTAAATATTCCAAGCCAAACACAAGAGATTTAAGCGCTTCCTTGAACTTTGATTGCTTCTTGGCATTTTTACAGCCTCGATAAAGCACAGTGTATCGTTATCAGTTGAATAATATTTTGGGTCCCACTGCAGCCTCGGGAAAGCAACATTAGAAGAGAAACCTGGAGTCCACTCTCTATGTAGCTTTAGATCAGGGGTGGGAATCATGCAGCCCTCCAGATTTTGTTGGGCTACAAATCCCAGCAGGCATCTCCAGCATTGACAATGATGATGAATGTTGGAAGCTGCAATCCAATCTCATATGAAAAGCCCCATGATTCCCACTCCTTGCTAGACTCTTCAGAATTTCTTGGCCTCATTTATGCAGACTGAGAGGGATGTTGTGAAGAAAGAGTAAATTAGCTCCTTGCATGTTAACCCTACTTTCCTTGGAAAATGAGTGAGATATTAAAACCAACAACATTTCCCCTTTTTGACAGTCTCTCAAAAGTCAGCTCCCCTGGAGAAATTCAAACACTGCACACATACATACACCCCTGTATAATCCCTACCGTGAGGTCTTCTTCCACCACCCCATAGACTCTCCAGGAATTCACAGCCAGACATTTGAAAACAAGCTTACAAAAAATGCCAGTATTTTTTTTTAAAAAAAACCCTTGTTTTCATTTAGAGATTTAGCATGAAAAAATCATGTCTCAAGGACAGTATGTTCCTGCCTGCTTCTCTAATTTAAGCTTCATAAAATGCATCCATGACAGCTTGCCCTGTCTCTGGTTTTTGGAGAAAGCCAAACTTTCTGAAATATTCCCCTGAGGACAGCCTAATGCTGACAAGCATAAAAAAAAACAACTGAAAAAACATTTAAGAAACTCAGAGGTCATTCTGAGGAGCTCAGGTTTTATCTTCTCACAATGGCTATAGTTTCCATGCTTTGGATATAAAACACTGTGGATTTTCTAGAACGTAGTCTTGTTTTTGGTACCATGTAGAGTCACTTTATATTTCAGTGCCAGGAAACAGATCATAAACAAAACATGATAGCTGAGTTCCTGGAGCTGTTTTATATCCTAATGCACTCTTATTTTGATGATCATTCAGATATTCAAGGGATGGTATTTCATATCACGATGACACTTACTTTGCCACCTTCATGGCCAAATCATAAACACTGTCCTTCTGTCCTGGCAAAAGTAGGCATGACTTCCAAGTTTGGACTGGTTTGCCTTTATAAAAAATGTGATCACTCTGATCTCTTTGCCTGTACCAAAGGCCCAGGAAAGGGGGTTTCTGTCACCCTCTCCCTTAGCAACAGTTTTGGAAGACACAGAAGCAGCTAGAAGTCTCCCAGTGCTTGACACAAACTGAGAGAACAAGCCCCATGAATTCTTTGGGACCACAGGTAAAAGTGGAGTTGTTCACAAGGGATGTAATTTTTCACCAATTTCATTCTCAAGGGAAGCAATAAGTAATTCTAGCAATTTTCTTCCTATTCAAGGGTGGGTAACTCTGTGAGCGTAGCCCTACAGGAGACTTACAAGGGCTGCATCCCTACCGCACTTCTCACCACTATAAACTAAAAAACATGTCCCAAATACCCCCCTCTAGGGAGTGGGGGAGAATTTTGACATGGTTTTAGCCCCCACAAGACATTTTAGGCCCAGGACTAGCCTTTTTAAGAAAAAAAATAGGGAAGTGGCCAGAAGCCGTTTCTAGTTAACTTCTGTTTTTTTTTTGTTTTTTTTTTAAAAAAGTCCTTCTCTGGGCCTAAAATGGCCAGGGTGAGGGGAGGATGAAGGAAAAAGTGCCCCCTCAAGCCCCCTGTTTGTGGCCCTAGGGATCACAAAAACAGTCCTTGGGCCCACAGGCACTTCACAGGCTGCTCTTTCCCACCGTTTCTTCTGAAAGGAAAACTGTGCAGTTCATAAAGTCTGAAAGCACTTTGGGACTCACTGTGCATGAAATTTGCATTTGGTTTTCTGCATGTGGCTCCCCCAACACACACCACCAATATTTCCTTTCTGGGCAAGATACTGGGGCATGTTGCGATCTCCCAGCTCCAGAGGTTCCTTGATGGGCAAAAAAGGTGTGGATTTTGTGCAGAAGTCAACTGAAGATTCTTGCCAGTCCAAGAGTCTTCTCCCTGGGTTTCCCAATACTCGAAAACACAAACAAAAAAAACCCCTCCAGTATTTTCAGATATTCTTTCCATCTCTTTTATTCACTCACAAAGTGCAAATGAAAAACCTCTGAACATCTTACAGCATGGTCAAGAAGTAAGAAGCTGAACTTTCTCAGCCAGTTAAGACTCTGTCTGCAAAAATAGGTTCCACACCTATCAAAAACAAAAGGATGGGGATAGGATTCTTGGAGAGGTGAAAGCCATCACATGTGTGTTAGACCTTCACTGTTCCTGACTTAATAAGAAAGCTGAAGGGGAACTAGCTGAGTGAGTAGAAGGAGACATTAATGCTAACAGAAAGCAGAATTCCATCATGCCCAAAGGAGATAGTTACTAAGATTATTGTTGAAAAAGTGCTCCCTGGATTTCACTTCATTGGAAAACCACTAGCCAGTTTCCAACAGTCCTTTTTCTGGGAAAGCTACTGAAATATCTGGTGGCCTTCCAGCTCCAGGGTTTAGTGGATTAGCTAGAACCCTTTCAATCTGAATTCAGACCGAACTAAAAGACAGAAACTGCTTTGGTGCCTTGGTGGCCTCCATGGAAACTAGACAAAGGTGTTTCTATGTGGGTTTTTCTGGTCCTTTCAGTAGCTTTCAGTACCATTGCCTTCTAGGTCTCCTTACTAGATGGGACTTGGAAGCACTGTTTTACTGTAGTTTCATTCCCACCCAGGGTGTAAACCAGAATGTAATGCTGGGGGACTAGCAGTGACATGCATGACCCCCTAAGGCTCATGGTATGTGATATGTACATGAAATCACTGAGTTTGCACAGTGTTTTGGGATCATAAGTGGGTAAATGACACCCAACTCTGTTGCTCCTTTCCACCTCAATCCAAGGAAGTTGTTTCAGTTCTGAACTGAGATCTGTCATCTATAATGAACTAGATGAGAGAGAACCAATTGAAACTTAATCCCGACAAGACAGAGGTGCTCCTGTTCAGTCCAAAGGGACACCAGGGAAAAGAGATTTAACTTGTTCTGGATGGCATCCATTGAGGGTATCATTTTGCAGTTTAGCTGTATGCCTGGATTCAGCCCTGAAGCTCAGGTTTTAGCAGTGGTCAGTTAAGGTGTGTCTACCACCTGCTAGAAACATTCCTAGATATATCAGATTTTGCTACGGAACACATGCCTAAGTTACATCCACTTTAGATTACTGCAATTATGGAAGACACAACTCCATCATGCCTTGATTCCAGTGGCTGCAGAAAGGCCCTCCCTCCATCCTAACTGCCACTGCTGTAGCCTTGGAGGGGGAGTAGAAATGCCAAGTACAGTTCCACCATGTCTAGGCCCAGAAGCAGATGAAAGTTCCCCTCCATCCATCCCAACCACCATGGCCCTTGTTTCAGAGGGAGAGAACACCAGCCAACACCAGCCAACACCTGCCGGACTTAATACCTTCTCTCACTACGATCCCCTTTTCTTGTGTTTCCTGTCTTTTTAGATTGAAAGCCCAAGGGCAGGGAATTGCCAAAGTAACTATTTGTAAGCCACTCTGGGAGCCTTTTTGGCTGAAGGTGAGACATACATGTTCTAAACAAACAAACAGGGAGGCCTCTGAAGAGTGCTTTGAAACTTCAGCTGGTTCAAAGAGCTAGTTGGGGCTAGTTATAAGGAGTAAACAACTATCTTGTTGCACAATCCATTGGTCTGTTTCTGGGCACTGTTCAAATACTACGATCTACAAAGCCTGTATAGCTCGGGTCTATCGGGCTGTATTCTTCCATATGAGCCTATCAGTGTCTTGAGATCTTCAAGAAAAGCCACATTTTCTGTCTAAATGCAGTCAAGGGAGCTAACAATATGGTCAAGTTATCTGCAGCAATGAAAATACAAGGGGATGTTAAGGCCTCTGTGTCAGCTTCTAAGAACTAAAAAGGTTTCAAAAACCTAGGAGATTTTTTTAAAAGAAGAAGAAATAGTAGTAGTAGTAGTAGTAGTAGTAGTGGCGGCAGCAGCGGCAGAAGTCAAAGTCGTAGTAGTGTTTTCTGCCTATTGTAAATGTTAACAGCCAAAGGCACTTGGTGAGTTTCTCTAAGGAGATTTTCCAGAGGCAACGCATCAAAGCAAAACAGGAAAACAAACCCACTCTTTGGTCAGCCCTCATCCATATCTCAAAATATGAGGACACCCAGAGAAGAACTTCACATGATGACCTCATTGTTCAGATGGCTGCTTTACCATGCATGGCACAGAGACATAATCCAACAAATATCTAAGCTCACAGATGCCCATGTAGAGCTTTAAAAGTAAGTATCCACACTTGGAACTGAGTCATTCAGTCCCAGTCAAGAGCCTAGAACCCTTTCACCCTACACACCTCTAGCACTATCATTCCACTTGAACTGCCATGGTTCCATCCTATGGAATCCTGAGATCTACAGTTTTGGGAGGGATATTCAGAATTCTCAGTCAGAGAGCTCTAGCACCTCCTCAAACTATAAATCCCAGTGTTCCATCAGATGTTGCCATGGCAATTAAAATGGAATCATAGTGCTGTAGTTGCGTTGTGTCAAATGTCCCCTAGTGGCTGTTTTCTGAACTAGCTGCAATTTCCAAGCTATCTTGAAAGAGAACTCTTCCAACACACATACACAGACAGTAGTTTAACTCCAGAGATATGACAGCACGAGCCTCTGTAGGATTCCAAGCGATGCGCAGATGATGCCGAAGAATCTTTGCTTCATGCTCATCTACAAATGCATTCAGAGAGATTCTTGGTTGCTAATGGCAACTGCAGTAACAGAACCCTGCCTGACAACCCAGAGGGAAAGATCTGTTATTGGCCACCTGCGTACTGTATTTGAAAAATGATGGTGAAGGAAGGCAAGGGAAGTGTGTGAGGCTGTGAGCTTGTGAGCTACCTGTGACTGCTTAGGTCCAACCTTTAGCACCCTCTTCAGGTGTACAGGGAACAGGTGTAATATCAGCCCCTACGCTTGGCAATCAATATGGACTTTCTAGTTCAACCAGAACTTAGATGAATACTGTGCTAGGCACCTGACTTTTTCCTTTTGCCTTGACAACTGAAGTCCATACACTGCACTTCAGGCTCAGCCTCCAGACCCACCCAGTGGTCTTATGCTGTAGAATATGCCTTCCAGTCTCGATGCAACCTTATCCGGCCTTGGCATCGCACTGCATTTGAACAAGGAGCTATTTTCTGCTCTAGGTCTGTTGGTATTGCAAAGATACTGGAAAGAAAAATAACAGTGGAGGAATGGGAAAGGGTTAAAGGGAGAAAAAAAAAACCAAGCCAAGAATATGTAAGGATCAGACAAGAGCAACAGAAAGAGGGAACGGGGAAGTTTGAGAGTCAAACAATGGTCAACATTGCCACAGAGCAAAAGTCTCAATACCCCAGCACAGTCCCTCAGTTGTTGTGATGCCGGGTGATGTCACGGATCTAAAAGACATATCCAGGGTTGCCATGGCAACAGCAGGCACCAAAAGAGGGAGAATCAGCACCAAGCCAAGGAGAAGACGGAAAAGCCCAACCAATTCTAAAGCAGCCATCCTACCCTCCCCATTTCCTTCCACTGCCAAACTTGCAAAGTCAGTTTATTTTAAGGGAGGTTGTGGTTGGGAGGGGGAGAGAATGGGAAGTGGCTGAAGAATACAAAAAGGCAGAAGCAAAAAGGAAGCTCATTCCACTAATGAATGAAGACATTGTTCCTTGCCTTACACAGAGCCAGCACTCTTTTGGCCCTGAGGTGGCTTGTTCAGCTGCTCACAACCAGCCAGGAGCTGATTCTGTTCCCAGAAAGAGGAAGGATAAGCAATTGCAGTCAAGAGAGGAAGGGGGCAACTCAGGTCCATGCCTCCCTGAGTCGGTTGAAGGTGGAAGCATAATTTCAAACCACCCATCTTCTTTTCAGTGGCTGCAGAAGCCACGTGCACAAGCAGCTCCACACACTAGTTAAGTTCACACCAACTTATGACTCTCCCACGTAAAGTCAATACCTGGTCTGGACATATACTTGGCAAAACTGTTTTGATTAGATGATGGTGATGGTGATGACCATGATCCCAGTTCCACTGAATAGAATAGAATAGAATCTTTATTACGGTCATAGACCAGCACAGGTAAAAAAAGGGTATACAAGAAAAGAAGATAAAAACACAGGTTAAAAGCAGTATTTGAAATACCCCTTCAGCTTGCACAGCTCCCGTATAACAAGACAAGGTTGGAACTAGTTTGCTGCGGAGGCCAATGCCTGACAAATTTAAACCGCTGCTGCACAGAATCTGGCAATATTATATGTTATATGGGGGTTGGTGTCTGAAAGTAACAGATGTGTGGAATTGTCTGGTGTGTCCTTGGTACTGATGCAATAGGGGTGAAATAAGGCTGAGGAGGATGTCCCCACAATATGAACACTGGAGTAGTACATGCTCTGTTGTTTCTATTTGGTCAGAGTCACAGGGGCATAGTCTGCCTGAGAAGGGGGTCTTCTTGTATCGGCCTTCAAGGACAGCTGAGGGGAGGGCATGACATTGTGCCAAAGTAAAGGCTCTGCAATGTTTAGGTACTTCCAGTTTTCCACTTAACTCATATGCTCCAACATTTCACAGTTGAAACCTGGGGGCCTTTCCGCACTACACTGTTAATAGTGGTATTATTCCACTTGCAACATCCTGTGGAATTCTAGGTTTTGTAGTTTACTGAGGTCAAAGAGCCCTAAACTGCAAACCCCAGGATTCCATAGAATGTTGAAAATGGAATAATAGCACTATAACAGTATAGTGCAGAAAGGCCCTGGGACACTTGAGGCCAGCTGACAACAGAGTGTGGTAGAGACAGCAAAAGTTATTAGCAAGGAATAACCCACAGGCTAGAAGAAGCTGCAGCAATTTGCTTTTGCTTGAAGTTTTCCGGGTAGGACAAGATTTCACCCCTCAATTCTCTCCCCTCCAATTGAATGGAAACTTTGTTTGCATTTTGAACTCAGTCTACAGCAATCAAAGTAAGCCGAAGACAACAGAGGAAAGTGAGAGAGGAGAGAAAAACTGAAATATTTTACAAGTAGCTGAAAAAGTGAGATGACAGAAGGCTAACTGGGAAGATCCCTGCCAAATCAAGACAGTTGGAGGGTATGTGAACTTCTGGAATGCAGACTGGAATCAGCTCCAGTTTCAAAACAGTTTGAACTTACTTGTTCTTCTATCAAACAAGTTTCACCAAGCTCTGGAGGTTTCAGAAATACTGTAGATCTTTGGGCCTCAACTGGTGGTAGGCAGAAGGAGGGATGGAAAAAATGTTTGCCATTATTGATTTCTTAGCTGAAAAATGGATTTCTCAACACTAGAGACTAGGGCTGAATTTTGCAAAGTTTTCACTCACTGTCCACACAATAGTTTTAGGAAACTTTTCTATGCAGAAATACACATAGTTTTCTGCGTACAAAAAAACCCTTTTTCAGGAAAACATACGCTGTTTCCGCACAAGGCCGTTATAGCGCGATTATTCCAGGAGGTCGTCTACACTGCGGGGTGCGCTAGGGCAGTTTGAAAAGGTGAGGTTCTACACCTCAAAGCACCCTCACGCAGCCGCGGGGGTGGCGCCGCGTGTTTTATAAAGACCACCTTTCCAGTGGTCTTTTCAAAACAAGAGCGCGCTAGCCTGTCGCAGCGCCCTGTGAAGAACTGCAGGGGCGCGCAAGCGCGTCCCTGCAGAGCTGCCTGGGGGCAGCCTTCCAGCTGGCACGCTGCCCCGATTGGCAAAGCGCCGCCGGAAGCTGCCGGCTGCCATTTTGGGTGCTGCCAGACACCGCCGGACGCCGGCGGCATGTAGAGCAGCGAACGTGCGCTGCTCCCCACGGGGGCGGAGCCACCCGGATTAAGGTAAGCTCCGTTCCCACATGCGCCGCCCCGCTCCACCATGTTTCCCCCCCCCACCCATGTGGAAATGGCCTAAAACAAATCAGGCCTGAACCCTTACAGGAAGGCAAGAACACTAAACTGAGGCTATTGTACTTTGGATATACCATGAGACAACATGATATATGAACCTAACAAATGTGAACTGAAAAACAGTAGGATAAGATGCCCACGTTACAGATGGACTGATTTAATCAAGGGTGCCACGTTCTTGTGCCTACAAGACCTGAGCAGAGCTATACACGAACTGGGCTAATAGAGTTTCTCATTCATAAGGTCACCATAGGTTGAAACTGACGTGATGGTAAATAACACCACCAATAATGTTCCCAAATAAATTCAATCATCTCTACCACCAGTTGGATAGGAATGAGTGAGATCTTCACTAAGGGTTTTTTTTTTTTTAAGAACTTTCCAAAATCCACAAATTCTTCAGATTTGGAATGAAAAGAAAATGAGTTTTTTTTTTTTTTAAAAAAAATTTAAATATGAGAAAAAGTGAAAGAGTCACTCATTCAGGCAGAGGGCTTTGAGTACCTAGCTTTTAACCATCTGTGTTCGAATCCACATGTCTGTGGGGCTAAATTAAGGTTGCCAGTTTTTATTTTTTTTTTGACTCCTCATCTTTTAACAACACCATGGTAGGCAAGCACAACATGATTCTACAACATAGAAACATTTCTTCTTTGGACTACACCACCCCAAAACCCTCCATCAGGCTACAGGATTCTGAGAAGTGGTTGGGGGCTTTACTAGCTGAGGAACCCTGGGAGTTGTAGTCCAACCATGTAATTTTTATCACTTTTATTTGATCCTCCCAATGGCGAGATTAGCTATACCTATTAAATTTGGCCAGAACAGATGAAAAGGAATTTCATTTGTTTGGTCCATGAGAACTTTCCAAAATTCACACAAAGAACTAGAGACCTCAAATGTGGCCTAAAACAAAACAGACACACTCATTCTTTCCTATTGGTGGCTGCAAGCTAATACCAAGGTAGAGAGCCAGCATGGCGTAGTGGTTTAAGCATTGTACTATGACACCGGCAACCAGGGTTCGGTTCCAACTCAACCATGGAAACTATCTGGGTAACCTTGGCATGACACACTCTCAGCCCCAGAAAACCCCATAATACATTCTCCTTAGGGTCACCCTAATTTGGAAACAATTTGAAGCACACAATGACAATTTCAAGTTTGACCATTTGTTCATTACTGATGCTGTTGAATCTCATTTCCCATCAAACCAATCCAGCATGGTCCAAGGTTCAGGATAATGGAAGTGGCAATCCAACATCAGAAGGCCCATTGTTTCCACCATTCAAGTCTACACTGACTGCAAGCTGCTCCCTGGGGTTTCAGACAAAAGTCTTCCCTGCTCCTAACTGGGGATGCTGGATATTGAACTGGGGACCTTTTGGATGCAAAGCATTTGCTCAGACTTTCCCTTTGCTTGCATAAGCAATAAACGTCTGTTGGCTTTCTTACTGGCTCCATCCCCTCCTTGCCTGTGCAAGAACACTGTGCAAGACTGGCTGCATACTGATGGGGAAACAGTATCCTCCTGAGGAAACAGGAAGCCAGACTCAATGGCCTGTTAAAGATCCCACTGCAGGTCTCAGACAGTGCCTCTGATAACCCAAGCTCTCCTCTCTGCATTCCTCTCCTGCTTACAATGACAGGCTCCAATGTCCCTGAGCTATCAGGGAGCACAGGGATGATGGATGTGTTTGTCTTGAGAAAGCAGCTGCATCTCGCTCACGCCCACACAAAACGTTCTGTGATACCTCAGGCCCCAAACGTGCCAGGGTGTTTTGGCAGCTCTGCTTATTTATTAAGCCTTCGTAATAGCTAGGTAGAAGGGAGGGGAATCTTTGTTTCATCCACAGGCGTTTCATACAAAAGGAGAAATCTGCTGTTTCCAGTCTCTCCTGAGAAAAATTGTATTCCCCTGTGATACGGTAGCTCATAAGAATGCTGTAAGACCCCTGGCTGGACACTGTTTCTTAACGTGTTTCTTAAGCACAGCATTTACTTCTAGCAGTGGTTATTTCTAGATCCAGGGAGGCCATAAACAGCAAAGAGCAGTTCTTCCTACTTGCTATCTTTCAATACCCCATTTCCTCCACGTGACATCACATTCCTCTGCCCCCATCATTTATCCTCACAACAATCTGGAAAGGTAGATTAAATTGAGAAGTGGCAATTAGCAGGAGATCATTAATCTATTAATGGACAAGGTTGATGGAAATTCATCTGCTAACAACATCTGAAAGCCCATGATTGGGAACTACCATGCCTTACCACTTTTCTTCCACATTATATAACATTTCCCTCTCCCCATCACTCAATTTATCCTCACAATGAGCTGGAGAGGTAGATCAAGTTGAGAAGTGGTAACTAGCAGGAGACCATCAACCTATTAATGGACAAGGCTGATAGGAATTCTCCTGCCAACAACATCTGAAAAACTAGGGTTGGGAGCTATCATGCCTTACCAGCATTACACTGAGCATCATGAACACATCAGTTCTTCCCTGTTTCTCTGGCCATTTCCACACTAGACTGTTATAGTGCTATTATTCCACTTTCAACATCCTATGGAATCCTAGGATTTGCAGTTTGGGGAGAGGCCTCAAAGGCCCCTCCCTAAACTGCAAACCCCAAGATTCTATAGGTTCTTGAATGTGGAATAACAGCACTACAACAGTTTAGTGAGGAAATGGCCTCTCTGGTTTTATTACAATAGTAAGCTTCGACTAGTAATTAACAAATCAAGCCAAGATAGGATTCCACCCACCCACTAGCCTTCATTCAAACTCACAAGCTGGGAATATATCTTGCCAACATTTATAAAGGAGGATAGAAATGTTGGATATATTTGAGTAATGAGGAGAACACATGAGTGTGAGAAGAACACAATAAGAATTTTTTGAAGTGGTGTAAATTGACATAAATTAAACAACCATCAAAAACGTAGAAACAGAAGTAGTGAAAGCATTTTAAAACACTTGAGAAAAAAACAGTGAATGAGATGTATCTCAAACACATAGGATTTTAGGTGTGGGAAGAGATCTTGGAGGTCATCTAGGTCACCCCCTGTTTGATACAGTAATGTACAGTGTGCCCTCTGTATATGCAAGGGTTCTATTCCAGGAACCACTGCATAGAACAAAAAAATCTGAACGCTCTATCCCATTATCATCAATGGACACAATGTGCGCACACCCATTCAGGCACACACCCAGTGCCTCATTTGATGATAATTGGACACAAGTCTTCGCTTGACCTCACATTTGTGTGTGCTGAAGTCATGTCACTAGAAAGCACACTGTATAGCAGTGCTGCCCAAAGTGATGGTTCCTGGAATGGAGACAACCTCTGAGCCACTGGCTTGATCACTGGCAATTTTCCAGGAAAGAAAGAAACAACTGTACCCAATGGGAACAGATTTCATGCCAGTTCTTAGCACACTGGAAAAAACAATTGTTGGTCCCCCAAATCACGTAGCCTGGGAAGCAGTGATAGTGTATCCCCTGCCAGATAGTCATCCAGCTGCTGTTGAAATACTTTCAGCAAAGCAAAGGAATCCACTTTCTCTAAAGTCAGTCTGTTCTTACTGAAAGGTAAATAGGTTTGGGGCTAAGCAACCTTCCTCGAGGAAGGTGTTCCATTGTGTTGGCATCATCTCTAGCACAAAACAGAGCCCTACTAGATGAGCTCAAGGTTTCAGCATGAAGAATTGTACAGATTTTTCTAGGAACCAGGGTAGTGCAGTAGTTTGAGCATTGGAGTAGGACTCTGGGGCTCAACTCCCTGCTTGATCATGGAAACCCACATGGTGATACTGGGCAAGTCACACTCTCTCAATCTAAGTAGAAGGCAATGGCAAATCCCCTCTGAACAAATTTTGGCAAGAAATCCCATGATAGGTTTGTCATAGGTTGGAAGCAGTTTGACGGCACACAACAAGAAGAAACACATTTTTGCATGTAATACATATAATATATGTATTTTTGCAAGTATTCTTCCTTAATATGCCTTTTGTACACGTTTCCCTAATATAAATGGTTGTTGTTGCTTCCAGTCAGAGAACTGCCTAGCAAAACGTAGAGAAGGGCAAAAACTGAAGGATACAGTTCTATTATGTCACATACTAGCTTGGGACTAAGCATTACAAAGAGTGGAGCAACACAGTTATCGGCCTTTCTATTCTGAGCCTCCTTGCTATATCTATCTCTTCTAAAACAAACTCTTCTATATCTCCTAAACCAGGCTGGTATAGGAGCAGATCAGCGGCCTGGGACCCTCTGGGGAAGGTTAATGGATGGCCAAAAACAAAAATACCAGAAGCAGCCAGAAGTCTACTGTTAGATGTTGAAAAAAATAGGTATCTTTTTATTTATTTATTTAAATCTAAGCTAAGTACTGGAAGAGGTGCCTGCAACCTAAGTGAAAGATGAATTGTGACTTCTGGGAGCTCTCAGAAGAGACCGTGTACCCTTGAATGTGTGGACTGGCAAAACAAAAAGGATGATCTGAAGGAGTCAAGAACCACAAAAGCCTGTAATGGAGAACCCCTGTGAAGCCCCTAGAGGCACGCTTTGCCCATCATTGTCCTAAGCTATCATGAACAAGCTAGTTGTGTTGTAATTCTTCACTAATTCTCTTCTCAAAAGCAGCAACAAGTAATGTTTTTCAACATGTTTTTCAAGTGTATTATCAAATATTCATCCATCTTACTTGTGTTGCTACCACAAGCAGAAAAATGCTCAGAAAGGATAGGATCTAGAACCAAGCAGATCTCCCATACAACTAAGAGCAGCTGCAGAAAGAACAGGGGCAAAATCAAGAGTAGATTTTCTGACCCTACTTGTCAGTGTCCAGGTAAGATTTTACTGCCCATCCATTTGCATTCCACACACAGAATGAAATGAGAGTTATGCTTGGCTTTTTGCAGCAAATTGGCTCTAGCAATGTAATCCTTCATTAAATTTATTCTCAAAGGTAGCAATCAGCCCTTTCAGCAATTTTCTTCCCACTGTGAGAAATTCCTGAAAAACCATGTACTTTTCAAAAGCTATTTGCAATTTGAAACTTATTCTGTGAAAACACCCCACATGGTTTTGTGCAAAAATCACACATTTTCCATACATGTAACAGTCTTTTCTGCATTGAAACTAATATTTCAATAAAGAAATATTAATCCCTGTGCAGAAAGGGCTATTTTCTGTGCTGAAACTGCTGTAACAAGATATTTATTCTGCACAAAATTGGCACATGGTTGATTTGCCTAGAAAGCAACATCTTCTGTGCAGGAATTTAATATTTCTCCACTGAAATATTTTTCATGAAGAAAAGGTGGTTTCCTGATACACACACACACACACACACCACACTGCTGATTACTCCACAAAACAATCTCATGTGCGTTTTGCACAGAATCCCAAACTGCAAAGATTCTTGTTGGTCCAATATTCTTCTCATCACAGTTTCTCAATGCTCATTTTTCAAATACTTTCAAATATTCTTTCCACTCCTAATTGTCTCAGGCCAACTCTGTTGGAAATGTTTTCTAACCAGCATGACACTGTTACTTGCTGACTGATGGCAGCAGCTTTGAGGCATAACTGCCCTAAATTATGCCTGCTAGAGCACATTAGAACATAGCTTCATAAGAATGAAGTTACTAATATTACATTTTGAAAATGTTAATTATGGGTATAATTAATAAAAGTTGGTACAATGAGAATGCAATATATATATATATATATATATATATATAAAAACAGTATGATTTATAACATATTGTATAAGTAATATTATGTACAAGAAATTTGGAGAGAAATAGAAATGTAAGCATTTTTCCATTTCCTTTCACTTTCACTTTTGTTATATTATCTTTTGGGGGTTTTTTTACAATAAAAATTTTTTTAAAAAAAAGAACACAGCTTCTCCATACTCATACAAAGCTTCATGATACCAGGAAATTTGTCCACTTAGTATTGTCTACTTTGGCTGTCAGAAGTTTTTCCTAGCAACTATTGCTTCTTGACAGTGACAGCACTTTTTTCAATGTAACCAATTGCCTAGATGGGGTCTCCTTCCCTGG
This sequence comes from Iguana delicatissima, assembly GCA_948472985.1. Classification (NCBI taxonomy): domain Eukaryota; kingdom Metazoa; phylum Chordata; class Lepidosauria; order Squamata; family Iguanidae; genus Iguana; species Iguana delicatissima. The sequence goes on along the minus strand of CAOKZL010000809.1, from coordinate 297,775 downwards.
ACATCTTCAGAAAGAGGCTGGACAGCAACCTGCTTTAGCTCAGTGGTTCTCAACCTGTGGGTCCCCAGATGTTTTTGGACTTCAGCTCCCAGAAGCCCTGAGCATTGGCCATAGTGGCTGGGGATTCTGGGAGTTGAAGTCCACAAACATCTGGGGACCCACAGGTTGAGAACCACTGCTTTAGCTGAAGATCCTGCATTGAGCAGGGGTATTGAATTAGATTTCCCATGATGCCCCCTCCAACTTTATAATTCTATGACTCTATAACTCCACCACCACTGCCACCAATTAATTCTGGACAGGCAACAATTCCCACTAATGTATTCTGTTGAGAGAGCCACCTTCCCACTCATCATTCTGCTCTTCCAGGTTCAAGGCAACCATGTCAGTCACCTTTACCCCATCCTCAAGGACCTCCACAACATGCCATAGCAACATTCCTAGCAACAGTGGCAGCAGGAAGTTAAAATATGCAAATCAGGGACTTGCCTACCTCCTGCAGTAAGGCACTCCGAGGGATTCATTCAGTCAAGAATCTCATGCATGCACAAAGTCCATCTCAGCAGTTAGGTTGCTAAAGAACTCCTTAGCTAGCAAGTGTTCCATTTGGTCTCTATACCTGTTTGGTTCAGACTGGAATACTTAGCAGATTTCCCAAACTGCCAAGCTAAGAGTTCATTTGTATGACAAATTCTGATTGGCATTTCATCTTGAAGTGCTGCTTATTCCTCAAAGGATCAGCAGTGGCATCAAGTTTGAGTTTGGTCCGGCATGGAGTGAGGGGTCAACTGAGGCTCTCCAGCACCCCATGCCACCCCCAGCCCTGCTTCTCAGAATTGTTATATGCTTGCCTACCTACCCCCTCTCTCTGACCAAAAGAAGGCAAGTTTGTGAATAGTAATGGCAAACTGAGGGAGAAGCAGCAGCAACCACTGTGTGCTCACTATCCAGTTTGATAAACAAGTAGACAAACAAGAGGCAGAGCAGAACTAGTCACGGGTGGCAACAGCTGCAAGGCACAAGGCATTACAGAATGGCTAATTACATAATGGCCCCTATCCCCGAACCACCCCATCTCCTCAAACCAGAACAAGAACAACACTGGTGATGTGTGAATCTGAAGTCTGATCTTAGAAAGGTTGGTTTTTTTTTTTAATCCCACACCATACTTGTTCTGACTAGTGTCCATACTGATCTGGGTACAATTTTCCCTCACTGGCTAAAAAATTCATATATTTCCCCCATGCATTTTCTTTCAAATAGACATGTTTTTGTACACACTCCTTTATTGACCAAAGGGTCCCTGTGTGCATCTTTTTTAAAAAACAGATGCTTTTTCCACACATATTTTGTATAAAGATGCATTTTTTCCCAGTAAGTTGAGGTGGGGGTGAGTCATATTGCAAGCTCTAAAATGTCTCCGAATATAAACTGTGTCCAGGAGATGCAAATGGGAGGATTTCACACTAAAATGTAAGGTCAACAAATTACTCATCCATTCTTACATTTAAAAAAAAAAAGCCTAAGAAGAACTAATTGATGCTGACTGCAGCTGAAATCATGGCCATTTCTGCACTACACTGTTATAGTGCTATTATTCCACTTTCAACATCCTGTGGAATTCTGGGGGTTGTACTTTACTGAGGCCCAAGAGCTCTCTGGCTGAGAATTCCAAAGGCCCCTCCCTAAACTGCAAACCCCAGGATTCCATAGGATGTTGAAAGAGGAATAATAGCACTATGACAGTGTAGTGTGGAAATGGTCCATGACTTAGAACCATTAGACCCCCTTTGCTTTAAGGTCTAAATCTTAAACCCATAAGCAACACCAATAATATCACACTTCTTTATTCCCCTACCAACAACATATGGAGGACCACATGTTCCCCACAACTGGCATTTGCCAACATATAGGTATAAATGTACCTTTATAAATAATGCCTAGAATGGCAACAGAAATGCAAAGCATATCACCATTGGTCTACTCTAAGCTAAGGTATTATTTAAGGAGAAGCCAAGTTCAAAGTTAAAGAGTCATCAGGAAGGAAAGAGGGGGCCTTAAAATTACTCATCTACAGTTAGCATCTGGATAATCACACACATAGCTCCCCTGGTCAAAATCTACTATGCTGTGGAGAGATGTCTTGCATTTCTGTTTAATTACTGTAGCTATTTTTAGGGCTGGGCAATTTGATCAAAGACCAAACTGCAAAGCACATCAGCCAGATTTGGTCTAATTAAGAATGAATCTGAATCAGGACACATCAGGCTAAATGGGTTCCAGAACAGGTCACACACTCTGAGGCTTTAGGGCATGGTGCAGAGTAATGGACATTTTAGCACGGAGAGGATTGGGATAATGCATTTGATTCCAATATGGGACATCTAAATGATGTTCATAGTGTGACAAAGGGGGATGGGAGTGGAGATGAAGATGGAGCCCTCGCCTGCAATCCATGGCTAAGAGTCTCATTAGCATTTTCTAAAACTTCCACTTCTAGCATTTGCAGGGAAGGTTTGTATGTGACGTCAATGAAGTTATGTATTACTGTTCCCTGTTTTGCTCCCATTACTCAGCTGACAGCCTCCTGCAGGGTTAGATAGATAGAAAATCTGAAAGCAATGCATGTGTGTGCATTTATTTATTTGCTGTTACTGTAGACAGACTGGAAGCAGAGGTATTGCCTCATTCTTCTTAAGTTTAAAAAAAATAATTCAGCTCTTCTGGCACAGCTTCCGCGTATGTATTTGTGAGAGATAGCTTAGAATAGGAGAAGGTTTTCTATTTATTTTTCTTAGGCTTATATTTATTAAACTGTTCTGGAGATGCATGTGCGCCTATGTTAGGAGTGATATTTCTTCTCATTCTTCTCAGACTTAAATTTATTCAACCATTGTGGTTAAATAACTGCCTGTTTTGACTCTGAGGAACTGACATTTAAGGAGTGATGGGAATAGTCTGTGTGCCTATGTGTGTGTATGTGTGTTTATAAGTAAGGAGTTACTTTTTGAAAAGTGTTCTTCAACTTTTACTACCACCAGTGCATTGTTTATTTGCTTGGGGATTTAGTCAGGCCTTTCTGGTCTTTACTAGTTTCTATACTCTCCATCATTCCCACTGCCCCCATTCATTTGGGATCCATTTGTTTGTTCAGAAATTTAGTGACTAAACAATCTGGCAATCCTTCTGGAATAACACATAACTCAAGTAAGCCGCACACACACTATTGTCTGTTTGGTGACACAGAATTCAAAGACACCAGCAACCTCCTCTTTAGTTGTATGTTCTCAAGTTAGTTCCAAAGGAGAATTTGAAAAGGGTTTGGGTTTCCCGAAGAAGTGAATGGGAGGAATGGCAATTCAGATTCTGGAATCACAATCTGGATCCTGAGCCTGGATCAGGTCCAGTTTATGGGCATACCTCAGTTAACAAAGTCTCTGACAAAGAATCTCCTTTTTACAAAGTCTTTTTTACACCAGTTCAACCCTCTTTTCTTCCTTGTCCTCTGACTAGCCTGAAGCTTTTATCAGCACTGGTGGTGAAGGAAGGCTAGAGAAACACACATTTTGATGCCAGGTTGCAGCAGCTTATCTGGAGCAATCAATTCTCAATAAACCTTGAATTGAGAAAGAATAGGACTCTGCTCTAGGCAATCCACTACAGCTGGGTGTATCTGCCTACAACAGCCAAGGTAAACAGCAGTTGCCTCCAGCATCCTTTACTGAGCATGTGTGACAAGTAAAACAGAGAAAAAGGGGAAAGCAGAGAGTTCTGCTTCACCAGCTACCCCCAGTACGTTTAATTAAAAAAAAAAACAGACCTGTAAGCTCTGCCACGAAAATGTAACTCAGAAGAACAGTAGTGACTGGCAAAAGAAAAAAAATAAAAATCTCTGGATGCATTTGGGGAAAAACCTTCTCCAGAAGGTTCAACATGTTTTTGTTTATTTATGTAAGGCTTACCTGACCTGGATAGCTCATTTCACATGTGAATTTCAGATAAGAAGTTTGCTAAAACACATTGAACTGCTTCTCATTCTTATGGTGTTGGAATCTAACTCTATTTTTTTCTATGTTATTTCTACCTCTAGTACCAAAATTTCTATTCAAGAAGCAATGCTCAGGAACACATTTGCTTCACACCTGTAATACAGAACTGAATGGAGAGCACTATCTAAATTACCAGATTGGACAACAAACTGCATAGGGTGTATGCATGTGCATTTCCTTAATTATTTGTCAATTTTCTCTTATCAATTTAGATGAGCGTGCACAAGTGTACATTTTTCTCCTCTTTGCTGCAATGAGTCAATCACCACCTTAGAAAACCCCTGGAGGATAAATGCAGTCAACAGAGAAAGAGGGAGAGATTCTCTGGACTTGCACATCATTTACAAGGTGGACCAGCATTCAGATTCTGCCTGTAAAACCAGGCTGCAGCTTCTGGCTGCTGCTCTGACAGTTTAACGACTTCAGGTCCTGTTGAATAAATGCATGCTGCCCTTCCCGAACACTACAGCCACTCAACATTGCAAAGGGCAGGTGAGAGAGTGGATGTGAATCTAAATCCTGCTATGAATCGACTCCCAAGAACTAACACAGACACCACAAGTAAACCTCCTTCCTTACATCTAATGGGAAAGCCAAATAGACCTGCTAAACGTGGCAACAGTGGCCTGAATGCACAATTTACTGGGACAGAGGAGCCATAGCTCAGTGGCTGAGCATATTCTTCCCCTAAAGAAGGTCCCAGGTTCTTTCCTTATTATTGCCAGTTAAAAGGATCAGGTAGCAGATGATGATGAGAAAGACCTGAGCTACCAAGATGTCACCGGGCTAAACAGACAAGTAGGAGGTTTATTGTGAAAGAAATGCAGCAACCTTTATTCAAACCACTTCCATCATACTCCAGACCTTCTATTTACCACCATCCTAAAGGCAATTCCTTCCCATTAAAACTATGGAAAATGCTAGTCTCAGAACCAGACTGTGCCTTTACAATTGTCATGGAAAAAGTCACCTTCCTACACGCACCATAATGTTAAGAATATGGTCAATCACATCAAAACAACTGAAATAATTCACCTATGGGCTACAATCAAGAAAAGTGTAATGGATTCACTTCAGATTAAAGATATAGCTCAATGCAACAGGAACTATCCAGCTAGACAGAGGCATATTTTGTTTCAAAAACTAATAGCGTGCAGTTGTAAAAAAAAAAAAAATGGGAGGAAAACTGTCAATTAAGCCATTAAGTGACAATATTTATCATGTAGTCTGGATGAAAACAGGAGAAGCCCAGTTTTGGAGAGGAACCACTTTGGGTAGCACAAATGTGATGAAACAAACACTGGTTTGTCTGGTTGTCTGGTAATGAATTGTTTCTCCATAGTAGATAAGAGCTGATTCCTGTGGAGAAGCCCCCACAGATAAAAGGGACAATCAAGGAACAAATTATGCTTCATGTCTGTTTGGCTTTGGGAAATTTTGCATAGTTGGAACCTTTTTGGTGCAGGTTTGTCCTCTGCTGCCCTGGAGGGTAGTACCAGCTCTAACAATTTTAAGTTACAGGAGGGCAGATTTCGATTAAACTTTAGAAGGAACATCTTGACAATTACAGTTGTTCGACAATGGAACTAATCATCCAGAGAGGTGGTGTGGTCCCTTTCTCTGAATGTCTTCAAAAAGAAGCTGGATAGCTACCTGTAGGGGATGCTGTAGCTGGAGTTCCCGCATTGAGCAGACGGTTGGATGCAAATATGAGCAACAATATGAAATGTGAAAAACGTCAGCTATGTAACAACTCCACTCCTAGACATATCTTCTTGAAGCTCCTTCCATCCACAATCTGATGTCAAATCAAGAAAAGTGGCAGCTCGGCCAAGGCGCACTCTAATCAGAAATGTGGGAGGACACTGTCTTTTGCTCTGATTAGCTAATATAGCCAGCTAATCAGAACTTTCCCTTAAAAAAATAATATAAATATAAATACTAAAAAAAAAATGTCTAAAATATTTCTAAGAGGGGCAGCACAAAAGAATGAAAGAATGCCAAAAAGGTATAGGAAAGACTTTCAGGTGAGGGCATTTCTCTTCCCATTTCTCACAACAAAACTATTTGGAAATTCAGCCAAGTCCTTGTAAGGAGCCTTGGAATGGCTGCTTCCTTCTCATATTCCGCTTCTCCCAAATGCCTATAGGCAGTGTTCTCACATGGTCTAGAAGTAAAGCTTATCCCTCCAGAGAATAGTTGGTGACCCTGGGAGAAAGCTGGTAGGTGCCATGCCCACATCTAGTGCAGAAATGCTATGACAGCATAAAGACACCAGCAGCAGAACTTTGCAGAGCCAATGTAGCGAATGAGATTACAACAAATATAAACTAATGATACAGCTGTCAAGACAGATTAGACCAAACAGTGGGGAAAACATTGCAGGGCTGTTTAGTCACAACAATATAAGATTAATCTATCAATACAGCTTATGTGGTACTAGAAAAAGAGCAAACTGAATAAGCCAAACTCCCTGACACCTAGTATGGGATGCAGTCTTCTGACCTAAGGCACAGGGGTCTGAAAGACAATGAGAAGCTGCACCTAACCTGCTCTCCTCAACATCATTGGTGCCAACCCATGAAAACAGTACCGCTCAGTTGTGCATACTAGGTGAGCCAATATCAGCCGAACTACACATCCAGCATATAACAGGAACAATTAATCCTAGGACATAGTCCTCCTTGCAGATCCAACTATCAAATTCACAAAAGACTAACTAGTATCAGAACTGTTACAGAAAAGGTTTCATGGTCCTAAGAACTAGTTCTATTCCTGTGGAGATGGAAAGAAGAATCTCTGGCTGTGAGATGCTAATATTAGCAAGTCTGTTTTCCTTTCCCCCCCAGAACTTGGGTTGAGTAAACAGTTATAAAAAAACAACCAAGATTCTGCATCAGCAGCTACAATGTGTAATTTCACTATGGTGGAACTGTGTTGCTGAGATGATACAACCACACTAGTGAGTTGTGGTGATCCACAACAGGGCATATGGTGCAGGAAGTCATGTTGTGCAGTGATAGAATCATAGAATCATAGAGTTGGAAGAGACCCCAGGGGCCATCCAGTCCAACCCCGTTATGCAGGAAAACCCATCAAAGCATTCCCAACAGATGGCCATCCAACTTCTGCTTAAAAACCTCCAAAAAAGGAGACTCACCACACTCCCAGGCACCATATTCTGCTGCCAGACAGCTCTGACCGTCAGGAAGTTCTTCCTGAGGTTCAGGTGGAATTTCTTTTCCTGCAACTTGAATCCATTGCTCCTTGTCGTCGTCTCTGGAGCAGCAGAAAATAAACCCACTCCCTCCTCTACATGGCATCCCTTCAAATATTTAAACATGGCTATCATGTCCCCTCTTAACCTTCTCTTCTGCAGACTAAACATACCCAGTTCCCTAAGCTGTTCCTCATAGGGCATGGCTTCCAGACCCCTCACCATTTTGGTCGCTGTCCTCTGGACACGTTCCAGCTTGTCGATATCTTTCTTGAATTGAGGTGCCCAGAACTGGACAGAGTATTCCAAATGAGGCCTAACCAATGCAGAATACAGTGATACCATTACTTCTCTTGATCTAGACACCATACTCCTATTGATGCAACCAAGAATCGTGTTGGCTTTCTTGGCTGCCTCATCACACTGGTGACTCATGTTCAGCTTGTGATCTACCAAGATTCCTAGATCCCTTTCACACATACTGCTATCCAGCCACGCGTCCCCCATCCTATATTTGCCCATTCCATTTTTTCTGCCTAAGTGGAGGACCTTGCATTTCTCTCTGTTGAAATTCATTTTGTTAGCTTTGGCCCAGATCTCCAATCTGTCAAGGTCATTTTGAATTTTGATCCTGTCCTCTGGTGTATTAGCAACCCCTCCCAATTTGGTATCATCTGCAAATTTGATGAGCATGCCCTCTACTCCTTCATCTGAGTCATTGATGAAGATGTTGAATAGCACTGGGCCCAGAGAGAACCCTGTGACACCCCACTAGTCACTTCTCTCCAGGACGAAAAGCAGCCATTGGTGAGCACCCTTTGGGTTCGGTCGGTCAATCAATTACCAATCCACCTAACAGTAGCAATGTGAGCAACCAATGCAGAAGATACCCTGCTGTGTGCAATAAGACACGTTGTGTACTGGGACACATTGCACAATAGTTATACTGCTGGCAATGCTTGCATAATGGTCCCAGTGGAAAAGCTACACCTCTGCTCCCCTCTCCTGAAGATAGGAACATTCCACAATGGTGCAATTCAACTTTACCTTGTAAGTCAGTTTAGAATGATGTAACATCCCAACAGAATGCCAGACAACCTCAATATATAACTAGTTGCAGATAAACAAAATACAATTTGTCCAATAACAATCATATAACTAATTTGCACTATGGTTATAACTTCCTCTTTAAGCAATGTAAATGTAACTTTTTCATCACTGTTACAGTTGCATGAGTGTAGCCCCATCAAAACTGTTGACAAGGGCTACACAGACCAGCCCAAGCTGTGCTCCAATATTCTGCCCCATATTCCAAGTGAATCTGTATCACACCATTGTAATAGTTTGGTACCACTAGTGACAGTCTGTGGCTTCCATATCAGGGAGGTGGTGGATCTGTTCCAGTATTGACTTCCAAGAAGAGGTCCAAGGAGCTCATCCTTACCCTAAAACTAAGTTCAACACTTTGGAGACCTTTTCAGTTTGGATTAAAACTCAGAGAGGACACACAGTTCCACTGACCAGTAAGCCATTACTCACCACCAGAGTAACTGCAATGAAATTACCATGAAATCCAGGGATTGATAACCTTGCAATTCTGTTTTTAAGGTTGGTATAGCCAGTGTGGTGTAGTGGCAACCAGGGTCCCTGCTCAGCCATGGAAACCCACTGGGGGACTTTGGCAAGTCACACACTCTCAGCTCCAGGAAACCCCATGATAGGTTTACCTTAGTGTTGCCATAGTCAGAAACAACTTGAAGGCAAGGAACAAGAAGAACAAAGAGCTATTAATATATTATAATGAATGTAATATTTTAACATATAATGCTTTAACTTTATAAATTGTTTAATTGCTTTTTAAATCTGATATTTATGTTTTTATGAACATTTTAATGTGTATTGTTTCCACATTATTAGCCACCTTGAGTCCTATTGTCAGGAGAAAAGAGGGATAAAAATGCAATAAAATAGCAGCAACAACAACTTTGGTGAGAAGCTTCTTAATTTCTCTACTAGAGAGTTCTTATGCATTCTCCTGAATGCCAGTTCCCATGGTACCCAAGTGGAGGGACTCGGGATCAAATCAGGCATTTTGGGAACTGTAGTTGTATTTGTAAATATGATAATTGACAGATCACTTATATTAAGTTAAAAAAAATAGTAACTAGGCAAAAAGGTTTCTTTCTGGCCAAAAAAGAAGTTGTCCAAAATGCTACATCAGAGGCTGGATAGTGTAAATCTCTACACTTGGAAGGTGGGTGCATCCAGCATAAGCATGATCAATATCTGCTTATTTAGGCACGGGGAGATCGAAGCTCAAATCAGTACCAATCTTCCTCTGAATTCTAGCACCTCAACTCACTCAGCTTGCCCTGCTAATTAAACAGACCTTCCCCTGATGTACTTCTATCAAGAAGAAGCTGAACTGCTTGCTTGCTTTCTTTGCTAAGAGTCAGCACCTGGATAGCAGACAAACTGAAATCCAGTGGTTACACTGGCAGAGCATAACTCTTGGCAAGCATCACTATGCTGGTGATCTAGGAGGCAACAACTTCTTCCCTTCCCTTGAGAGTACAGAGGGTCAAAAGAACAGCTCTTAGCTTTCCTATGGTCACTGCTTGGCCACAGAAGTTTACCCAGGAGCTGTCCAACTACTCTTAAGCACCCGGGTGAAAGAGGTGGCTGCTCCATCCCAGACAATGACAGAAGCTGCATCGTTGGTCCTGAGTAAGCAAAGGCTACCATAATAGGTAGCTACTGAGCATGGTCTTTTGGCCAGTCAGTGTCTGGGAAGTGGAACTGTGCCCAGAAGACACTGGTCACCCTTGAGCACCTGGGGGTAAAAAACACCTTTCTCCTGCTATGGTCTTAAAAGCATGTAAGCCAGCCCAACTAGAGAGCACTCCAGCATAAGCCTAAGGATTCTTGATAGAATAGTCATATAGTTGACCTTGCCAGTGCCACTATAGACTGTGTTTCTGTTTCTGTTTCTGTATTTGTATTTAAGCAATTCTTCTCAAATGTGTATAGATACAATTTAAATTGGCATATGCAGGTTTTTAAGCAAATCTGTGTCACCACTGTGTTTCTTCATTTTTCACAACTGTATGTGGTCACCATGTACTCATCATTCAGGTGGGTCACATTAGCAGCAGAAGTGACAGTAGCCCAATAGTGGGGGGAAATGGCCCTTGCCAGGGTCCCCGACTATGGTTTTTTTCAGGGGGAACGTATCTAGGCAGCTACAGATAATTCAGTTGAATAAATACCTGGTCTAAACTGTTAATACAGATGCATAGAGAGAGAAAAAATAACACTGACAATGATAATTTAGAGATATTTCTGGAAGTCTTTTCATTTAAATTCTTGTCCAAATTTTGCAATTCTGAGCCGCCTTCTTTGGCTTTCTGAAATGGACTAGATGTTTTAGATGGAGCAGGCCCATGATATTCTGTTGATTGAGGTAAGGGATAGGATGGGACTCCCACTTCATTCTATGCACAGAAATTGGACTGATAGTTGAACATTTATTTCAACACTAGCATGAGGACTGGGTATTTTACCTCATCTAAAGGCACTGAACTCATTTTGTGAGTGCATTACTTGGAATACACAGCTTTGCCTTCTATAAAAAAGAAATGTCCAGAATGAGTGTTGGGGGTGATTGTTGTCACCCCCCCACAACATCTGCAGTTTAAAGGTGGCTGCCTCGCTCTACCTAAGGGTGCGTGTCTATCATAAGGACTCCATTTCTGAAATTCGTAGAGCCCACTTTGCATATAAGAATGTGCCGCAACTCTTGCGATACTATGACTTTCTCCCCTCTGTCACAGCGATGCAACCTTCACGTTGGTGCAACACTGCAGACAAACATGACGTAATGAGATCATGCCTATGATCAAATCAGAATGTCAAGAAGCCACTCGAAAAAAAATATGGCCTTGTAAAAATTCAATGACATAGTTTCGCAGATATGCCTCCTAAGAGAATTCAATGTCACTTTTCAGAAAAGCAAAAACATAGGCAAAAACAGGGAAAGTTTTGTTTGATCATCCTTATGATGCAGAGTAAGCATTCGTGTGTGTGTGTGTTTTACAACATCTTTTTTCATACCGTCTACAGCTGGATACAAAAGCCTAAACCCAACTGCAAACCATGAGCAGGGATATCATTCTTCACTTACTTCATTCCTGTATGCAAGAACAAATCATTTCTGCGTTTTAATCACTCTGAAAGAATATGAAGGTTTCCACACAATTTTCAAGCACTATTTAGATTTCAGAACTTCCCCAGGGGAAAATTCATTCATATAAAGGTATACATGGTTTTCCAGAGCAGGAGACAAGTTATGGGGCACAAAAAGTGTATTTTGCATGGAATATCATGATTTCTGAACTGGTTTTTGTTTTGTTTTTTGCACAGAAAATACACATGTAATTTTTCTGCCCAGAAATCTACGCATTTGCAGAAACTGCATACAGTTACGCAATTTGTATGTGTGTACTGCATGGATTACTGCACAAAAAAAATATAGGTTGACTGCATGTATTTTTTGCATATTTGGCACAGAATCATAGAATCATAAAGTTGGAAGAGACCACAGGGGCCATCGCCAGGCATGAACACACACTCTAAGCACTCCCAGCAAACAGCCATCCAGACTCTGTTTAAAACCTCCAGAGAAGGTGACTCCGCCACACTATTTCATAGAACCTACATTGCAATCGACTTTGTACAAAAGACATGCCTCCACCACAAAGCTGTTCTGAAGAGGAAAACCATCTGCATTTTTGTGCATACAAATTTTCTCCAGCAAAGTTCCAATGTGCAAAGAACCTCACAGCTGGTTCTTGATGGGTTCTTTCCTATATCAAGGAGCCCTTTTTGATCAAGGATGCAAACATTTATCAATATTCTCTACATCCTATAAAAGTTGATCTGCTGAATTATCTGCTGAAAGCTAAATCAACACTCAAGTAAGTTCCATTGCTTTAATAAGTCTGCTCAGAACTAAGAAGTAGAATTAAATAAATGTGTGTTTAGCCCTATGTTTTTTTTTAAAGAGTGACTCATGTTTAATGCTCACACATAGTAGCATCCCTCCATTCATCGCTCACAGTACTATAAAATATTAAGTCATTTTATGCCATAGAGATTCACAAAGTATTATTTGGGAGCAGTGACGGAAAAGAATTATGTTGGAGGCAAGATTCTTAATGCAAGTAGCCATTTCACAACTTCTGAGGCTCACTGCAAGGCAAAGTACACCTGTCCTTGGAACCTGACACCTGTGAGAGACAGGCTTTCCATTTTGGACTAACAAAACCCCATGTACTTTATTTTATTTATTTATTTATTTGATTCATATCCCACTTTCCCTCCAAATGGGACTGAAATTAGTTTGTAATGTATGTTAAAATAAGTCGTAGTACAGAAGTTTAAATAGCATTAAACCATCGATCCAATTAAAACACTATTTTTAAAACATGAATTTAAAATAAGACAATTTGAAAACAGATGAAATATATTTTATGTATTAAAAACAAAACATCTAATTGCATGCACCTCTATCACAATGTTAATACTGAACTCCTGTTTAAATTGGAGGATCTCTGCTTGCTGGCAAAAAAAGAAGAGCACAAGGTGAATAAACTGAACCTCCTTTGGGAGGGAGCTCCAGAGCCTAGGAGCCCCCACCAAGAAGGCCTTCCCCTGTGTCCTCACCAGCCAAGGCTTGGAGGGTGGGGAGATGGAGAGGGAGCCCTCCTCTACAGATTGTAAGATTTTGGTAAGCTTCTGTGGAGAGATACAAGCTTTCAAGTAGCCAAGACCTTTCAAAAATGCAAACACATAAAATTTTTGCATTTGAAAAAACTGAAGAATCCACATCACAAATACAAAAACAATTTAACCAATGGGAAATATTCATGCAAATGGCTGCATATAAGGGCAACGCATTCAGCATATGTGGAACAAGCTCCATTCAGGAAGCAGGGGACTGGCATGAACAACATATGGGATGAAAATGCAGTAGAAATCAGGGGGAAAGCAAGATGACAAGTGAGGGTTTTTCACATCCTGCTACAGGACACTGGGAAATATTTCCAGATCTCAAACAGCAAAAACTGGAGACAGATTGTGCCTTTCTATAAGCAGATGCCAGCCAAGATGTTTAACACCAATGGGTTAAACATTTGCAAGTAAATAAAGAACTGTGCCTGACAATTAGCCACAGGTTTTTGATGTGTGAAGGTGAGACAGAACTCAGCACATACCACTGTCAAGGAGGAAGCACCAGCTTCTAAAAATATTGTAGTGTGGCAATCATTATCATTATCAGAAGCCAAGATGTATCCAATATACAGTCTCTACCAAGGAAGAATAGCATTGCCTTGCTGCAATTAAAACATCTAAAAATACTTATTTGTACTACTCCAGTGCTTTGACTCCATTAATATCCTGACTCTTCCATCCACTCCTGACCTTCACATCTGACTGCACAAATGGAATCTTAAAAAAAAAAGGAGGGGTGGGTATTGCAGAGAGCCAAGGGCCAGCAGTTTCAGTTACAAAGCAATACCCTGTGTTCCCCGACTTATTTCCAAGCTATTCTAGTGCCTGTCTGTTTGTTGGTGACCCAGTTTCCAAAACCCAGAAATGCAATTCCCACACCTCAGATGTGCTTCAGTGCAAGGACTGACCTAATTTCTAATATTTAATGAAGGTGGTTAGATGAAGAATTTTTTTGAAAAATAGCAATGTATAATGAATGTAATAGCTTGGGGACTGGTTCAGCTGCATCACTGTTTGGATGAACTCAGTGCATATACAGTTGATTGCTCACTGGCTTCTGGTCATGCAGTCATTACAATGCAGAAGCTGAATGCTTTATTTTTCTGTATTGTAGTTTCCTTTTGATTGCAAGCCTCCTCAAAAGTGTATGGATAAGGCAGGAGTTGGGATTTTAAAATGTCAAATAAAAAAGCCAACTAGTAGTGGAATCAAGATGGCAACAGTATAAGGAATCAGGTAAGTGCAATTTGGCAAGCACATATGCTACACATATCCAACTCTTTGGAAAGTGGTATATTTGCTTTGATTATCCTCAAAGAACCCCAGAAATTACAGATCTTTGATGATACCATGAATTATGAATTACGTGCTGGAGATTGCATATTCACGCCAAGAGAAAAAGTAGCATTGGTTGAAAGACAGCTATACAAGAAGATGCTCTTGTCAAGTCTGATTTGCTTTCTTTTGTTCCCCAATGGGTGCATCTTCTGTTTTGGCCATTTCTTGAGCTCAGGTAAGCACATACCGTATTTTCCGGCGTATAAGACGACTTTTTAACCCAAGAAAATCTTCTCAAAAGTCGGGGGTCGTCTTATACGCCGGGTGTCGCTGAAACTTCGTTCGCTCACTTGCTCGGCTAGTGTGCTGCAGCTGCCGCTGCCTCCCAGCGCTGCCCAGAGGACATCCTCCCAGGAAAGGAGGAGGAGGGATATTAAAAGGGGGGAGGGAGGGAGGGAGGGAGGGAGCAGCTCAAGTTTGCTCAAAAGTCCAGCGGGGCTGGCAGGAAGCGCCTGGGGCTGGCGAGGCTGCCCCTTTTTGCAAGGATGTGAGCCCGGCGCTTGGCTGCTGGCTCCTGCGGAGCGACGGTGAGGGAGGAGGAGAGGAGAGGCTCTCAGCGGCACCCCCCCCCCCAAGAATGGGAGCCGGGCAGCCTTTCTGGTTCCTCCGCGCTTCCTCCTTCGCCAGGCTCTTGTAAGATAAACATGTAGAGTTTCAGCTGGAACCCGGCTGGTTTGGAAAGTCTGACCTTTCTAGCCATTTGCATTTACTTAATACCTCTCTCTGTAGCCGAAGGGTAATGATTGTTGGTTAACATTGCCTAAAGCAGATGGAGAGACGTCAGGCTTTGTAAGATCTGCTTGTTTTTCCCCAGACCCTTGGGGGTCTACCACCCAGAGACAGGCATAGAGTAGTGGCTTGTGCTGCCATGTGCTCATTTTAGGAATTCCTAATGAAAGATGCGCAATAATATATATATATACACACATATATTTTAAATCCCACCAAGAGGCGTTCGAGGGCGCCGGCTCCACTTTCCCTCCCTCTGGACAACGGGGTGCTGGCGAAGGCTCACACATCATTCGCAGTGACTGGGGCATCCGAGTTTCCTGGATCGGGCGAGCCTATCAGCGGCCGTGGAGGGAGGGAGGCTGGCCAGAGTTGCTCCTGTTGCTAGGCAGAGGACCACCGGGAAGGAGGAGGAGAGGACAACGGGGGTGGAGCCAGCGCTGCGAAAAGGGCCATAGAGCAGCGCTGTGCCCAGAAAAACACGCCTCTTTCACCCACCTGGCCCGCCCTTGTATCCTATTACCGTACCTCCTTCTCTGCCTCTCAGATTCACTGCAGTCCTCAGGAGCGCGATCTATCACTCTGATAGTCTTGGAGACAGAGAGGGCTGGGCAGGCAGGGAGAGCTGACCAGTCCAAGCAGGCTTTGTATACAACAACCAGCCAATTGCCAGTAAGGTACATCGGGCTGGTTGTTGTATACTGGGTACCACATACAGTACAGCACCAGTATCAGTACCTGTTCATACAGTATAGCACCAGTACATACAGTACAGTATGCAAATGTCCAACAGCCAAAACCCCATCATGGCTCCACCAGCAAGAAGAAAGAAATATGAAGCCAGTTTCAAGCTTAAAGTTGTAAACTTTGCCATGGAACATAATAACTGCGCTGCTGCAAGACAATATGGAGTAACAGAAAAGATGGTTCGGGACTGGAAAGCAAATGAAAAAGCATTAAAGAGTATGCCAAGGGGTAAGTGTGCATTAAGAAGAGGCACCCCACATTGGCCAGAACTCGAAAAACATGTAGCAGACATGGTGAATGAGCATCGCCAAAACGGTTATGTAGTGACACAAAATCAAATACGTTTGTTTGCACTCCAGTGGGCCAAATCTAACCCAGATCACAGCAACAAATTTAAGGCCACTTTATCCTGGTGTACTAGATTCATGGCAAGGCATAATATGGTACTGAGGCAAAAGACAAAAATTGCCCAAAAATTACCTGCAGATCTTGATAACAAACTAAATAGTTTCCATTGATTCGTAATAAAACAGCGCACTAAACATGGCTATGCGTTAAGTAGTATTGGAAATATGGATGAAACTCCAATGAATTTTGACATGGTTGGAAATAAAACTGTCCATCAAAAATGTGAAAAAACAATTTTACTTAAAACAACAGGACATGAGAAGTCCAGTTTTACAGTGGTACTAGGATGCACAGCTGATGGTGCCAAACTGAGACCAATGATTATTTTTAAAAGAAAAACAATGCCAAAACTCAAGTTCCCTGTTGGTTGTTTTGTACGTGTGAATGAAAAGGGCTGGATGGATGAAGAAGGGGTAAAGCTATGGCTTGATAATGTATGGAGCAGGCGACCAGGTGGACTTATTCAAAAACGTAGTCTACTGGTGTGGGATATGTTCAGGGCTCATTTAACTCCCAGCACCAAGCAAAGGCTTGCAAGACTAAACACAGATGCGGCCGTTATTCCTGCAGGATTGACATCGTTGGTACAGCCACTGGATGTGTGCCTAAACAAGCCATTTAAAGATCGCATTCGAGAACAGTGGAATGAATGGATGGTTAGCGGTGAAAAATCATTCACAAAAGGAGGAAACATGCGTGCTCCACAGTTGGATGTTTTGTGCAAGTTTGTCATAAAAGCCTGGAATGATACTGATGCAGAAACAGTAATCAAGTCGTTCAAGAAGTGTGGCATATCAAATTCATTAGATGGTATGGAGGACGACTACTTGTGGCAAGATGAAGAGGAAGCCGAAGCTGAGACCACACCATCTGATACGGAATTTGATCCATACGATGACTGCCTTACAAATGTATCACAAGATGTCATTGATGTACTTATGACATCAGATGACGAACAGGAGGATTTTGAAGGCTTTTAAAGGGAAGCTGTCATGCCAGCAAAACCTGTAAAAATACTGTAGCTTGCTAACTGGCCAGGGACTTGCCCGGCACTTGCTCTCTCTCTATTGTTTGTTATCTTCCTCCTATCATCATCAGTTCCAGTTTGGTTGACAGCTTAGAAAACAAACAGCATGGCAGCTCCCATGGGTTTATTGTCTTATCCTTCCTTTCAGCTTTAGAGTGAATTAGGAAAAGTTTAATCCACTTGCACTGTTTTATGTTTACATGTTTGATGACAAACAGCCTTATGTTTATAAGTGACAGTTTTCCTGCTAAGTACCTGCATGTCATAAGCATTTGAATTAAAATTACCATATTGAAATCAAATCTGATGTTTTTTTATTTTTTATTTGGTGTGCTTTGGAAGAGGGGTAGTCTTATACGGTGAGTATATCCCAAACTCTATATTTTAACTCGAAAAGTTGGGGGTCGTCTTATATGCCCAGTCGTCTTGTACGCCAGAAAATACAGTTCTTCATCTTGGCTTGTCATCAGATTTAGAACAGTGAATTGATAAAAAGTCAAAAAGTCAAAAACAAGAGGTCATGAGATGGAGTCATACTTCATATGAGAATAAATACAACACTATCTTATAAATGTTTTTCTGTGGGATACAGGTAAGAATAATCTTAAAGAAGAGACATGAGGATGACTAGGAAAACTAGGTCCAGATTCCAAAGAAAACTCTTCCAAACTGGACCAATCTGTACCTATTCCAGATCAGATCACATTACCCCAATTTAGTAATGGAGTGGAATGGAAAAAACCAAAGCAATTAAGGGCTCAGCCAGACTGTCCCAAAGTACCAAGTTTCCAGTTCTTTTAAATTGTACCTGCATATTCATGGTTTGCGTCCAGTCCTCTCTCTTGAACTATGCCATATTTCCCTCCCTCCCTCATGCCCTTCCCCTCCCCTCATCACAGCCTGCATCCAGTCTCATGCAACACTTCAGAAACTGATTTTCACTGAATTTCACTGATCCTTCTTAAAAAAAAAAAAATAAAAAAAAATCAGGGGCTACATTCAAAGTGCCAAAGTACTTTAGCAATAATAGACTAGTTAAGCATTGGGATCGTTTTGCTTTAGTGCCATCTCTTTTTCTTGGCTGATCTTTGTTGAATGCGTGTCCTGGAAACAACAGCTGTGCTTACTTGGCAGCCATTACTCAGTCTGAGGCCATTTCCACACTACACTGTTATAGTGCTGTTATTCCGCTTTTAACGTCCTATGGAATCCTCGGCTTTGTAGTTCAGGGAGGGGCCTTTAGAATTCTCATCCAGAGAGCTCTTGGGCCTCAGTAAACTACAAAGCCCAGAATTCCACAGGATGTTGAAAGTGGAATAATAGTACTATAACAATGTGGTGTGAAAATGGTCTGAGACAGGAGAAACACAGGACAAATAGATAATATTTCATTTCAGAACTGGATTATTTTTTATTATTATTATTTTTAAAACATTTTATAACATGAAAACAAAAAACAAAGTACAAAGGAAACAATAAATGTGCTAGGAATGAAAACCTACTCAGTTATTCATACCTACAGGTATCTGGGCTGCTTAGGAAAGCACTCAACTAAGGTCCTGAATGGCATGTTGGAGGTTTTGATGGTGATGCCTTGTGTCATTGATGTAATCAGTAAAGGGAATGCATTTTTCTTCAAAAGAGTCTTCTGTGGTGTATCCTTTTATTACTTTCTTGTTTTTCCATTAGCCCTGCGTCCCAGATCCTTTTCCACCATCTTTCAATGGAAAAATTACCTGTTTTCCAATTGGAAGCAATCTCTAATCTCGCATTTATAAGGAAAAAAGTTAATGAGGTCTTTGTGATTCAGCTGCTTATATTGTGAGTCATACATTGAAAACAGCTGAAGGGCAGGACAAGGATCAACTGTTTGCTTTATAACAGCACTTGTGGTTTTTAAAACCTCAGATCAAAATTGGGCTATCACAGGACAGAATAGCCACATGTGGAAACAGGTAGCCCTGGAGCTGCAGCCCCTCCAAAAGTTACATGATATGGTTTTGGTGATGTGAGCCAACTGAATAGGTGTGATATATCACCTGTAAATCAATTTCAGGGTGCAAAGATTAATTTCAATTGATCAGTACAGTTGGAATAAAAAGCCTTTTCCCAGTCAGTACTTCTGGATAATGAAAACATCATGTGGATCTGCAAAATAAAATTGGTTTGCACAACTCTGAGACTTCTTGAGACTTTCTTCTCTATTTGAAGGCACCCTATGACCAATTCTATCCAAACTAATTCAGATCAGAGTAGATTTTTTAAATGTCAATGTGGAAGGAATGGAGCTGGAATTAGCAGATCCAACATGCAATCTAAGGCAAGAATCTCATCAGTGGTATCCAATCACAATGCTTACAGGGAGGACTGAAGGGTATAGTCAATTACCTCCTGCATCTCTTTGTTTCCTATTTATCTGTTAGTAGCAGAACACTAAACGTGTGCTGGTGATGATATGAGCTTGAAGAGCAGAGACAGTTAGGAACAACAACACCACACTGACCAATAAATAAATAAATAAAGACTGAGATGGAAAGCAGGTAATATGAGTCAACAAAGATAAAACAGGATTGTCTGTGACCACTTGAAGGTGGGAATTAGTTGCCACAAACTACCACGGATTTGCCATGGTATTATAGGACAAGCAGTTTGCTCACTCTCAGAGGCAGCAGCAACAGGCAGTATTGTTCAGAACAAAGGCACAAAAATCCAAGCAGCTAGGCAAGGGTGCAGAAAGACATGTGGTGAACCCTAACTCTTAAGCAGACAGCTATGCAATACACTGGACAAGAGAAATAGAGCGTCTTGAGATGAAAGTTCACAATTTCAGCCCAGATCAGAAAAGGTCAGCAAGGGATTTCACCTGTTTGGCTGCTTCTAAAGCATCGTCTCATCATCCCCGAGTTCCTTTTGTTGTGTCAGTGACTCCTACCAAAATTGCACTGCTTACAAAATAAACTGGAAACATCTTCTTCTTAGACAAAGCAAAAGAACATTCTCCTATCATTTCTTCACTGATATTACCCTATTTGCTCATCTACAAGACTCACTTTTTTCCCCTAAAAATATTGTTTGAAAATTGGATGTGTCTTATACACTGGTGTATCTTATATACTGACAAATAGTATTTGCTGATGAATAAATGGGGTGTGTCTTATACACCAGTACATCTTATACACCAGCAAATACAATATATATTTGAGCATTAGTTAAATTGGAACAGACCACCAGCTGACTGGTGGTCTCAACTTAAGGTTGATGTTTGCCCTCTCCATCAGCCTGCCTGTGCCAAGCACTGCTGCTGGCCTGCCTGCTTCCCCCTGTGTTTCCTCTTTTTTAGTGCAGTTTCTAAACTGTAGTGGTTGAGATCCTGCAAGTAATGTAAAAAAGTGACCCAACACTATGGCCACTACGATAAGTGGGAATCCTCAAGGATTCTGAGAACTGGCCAGTTTCCAGAGTTGTAGTTCAAAAAAGTAACATGTCCAAACTTTGATAAAGTTGGTACTTTTTGCATCTGAAGTACATACTCTATCACTCATCTGCTGCATCTCTACCAAGTACTGAATGAGGGATTTTCTGCAGGGAATATTTTCAAAGACATGGCCATGCTGGTGTATTTTAGCGTAAAATGGAGGGGGTGATGAAGGAATCCAGCTGCATGTCAAGACTGACTGGTTTAAATCTAAGTATGAGCTTTCCTGGATATCAATCTACTTCTTCAGAAGCACTAATAGAGTAGGAATTACCGCCAGAAGTATATCAGAATTACATGGTTGAAGGGGTGGTGGAGTCAGAGGGTAATCTGCAGAAAGATGTAAATTGTGACTCAAGTCATAGATCTTCTAGGGTTATCAATATGGAATACTTAACAATTAACTCCCGACTTTCCACCAATGCACTTCTTTTCTGTGGTGGTGGGACTGCACATTCCTGTGAGCAGAGAGGTTATGCTCATGGTAGCAGTGCTGTTGGTAGGGTCTCCCATGTCAGACAGGCTCTTGCTGAAGAGCCAGACTAAGGCCATTTCCGCACGACATTGCTGGAACACTGTAGCAGTGGTTTGTTACCAGTCCAGGAGCCGTGCATCCACATGATGTCGTCACTATACAGCTGCTATCCCATCCCCAAGAGTTTCCAAATCACCAGATTCTATTTCCAGGGGAAAAAATATTGTTAAGAGCCTCTTACAGCGCTTCAATCCCATCAGCTGTCATAGTGTGGTAACCCTTATAGCACTTGATAGCACTTCCTGTCATGGCAGATCCAGCCGTGGACGGGCTGTGGGTATGCCCAGCTTGTCCCTCCTTTGGCAACTCCCATGGTGTGGGTAACCTTCTATCACCTCTCCCTGTTTATTTTGAACGTCTCCTGTGAGTCCAAACTTTTTTATTTTTTTAAATACATTTTAAAACAGTATAGGGCAAAAGTGCAATAGTGTACTGGTATGTCATGCTGTTGCAACATTGCTGTGTTAGTGCAGCTCCCCCACCCAAAATCACTGCCCAATCAGGTGCAAGATAAAGGTGGGGCACGAAACGCTGTAATATGGAAGGGACACCAGTGGTAATACCGCTACCCATCCGCTTAAAGGGGAAGGGTGCAGAAAAGAGTGTGATGATGACACCATCACACAAATGACGATGCTACCATTATAAGAGTACAACACACTAATGGCCTCTTGTGTGGAAATGGCCTAAATGTGCCTGCCTAGACGTAGAGCCCACTCCACTGGATTATCACCCAAGTGACAATCAGCAACCACTGAGGGCAATCCGTCCCAGCACTTTCTGCATCTTTTGCCAGTCTAGATCTGCCCAAAAGTCTCTTCTGTCCATCACAGGCTACTTCTTTAGCGGACATCACCCTTGTAACAGCAGCATTCAGGCAGTGGCTCCAACTAGTGAAAGAGTAAGTAACCATTCCCAGGAGTAATGAGAAAAGTTTCTGTGGATTGCAGCCTTCAGATGTGTCAAATGAACTGTTGCCTGTGAAACCTCACAGTATAAACCTTGTGCAAAAAATAAAAATATAACAAAGTAAGATAAGGTGCCACAAGACTGCTATTTTTGCAACAGACTGACAGTGTTACCCACCCACCTTCCCCCACAGAAGTAGTAACGAGAATGATACAGATCTCTTCTAGATGAACCCAGCTGATCTGCTTTTTGACTATATTACAGAGGCAAATTGAAGCCTGTGGATTGCACAGGCAATTCTTGCCCAGATGTTGGACAAAAAACTCAGTCCTATGCTGCCAGGAGTTTCAGCCCAACATCTGGATGCCCTAAAGTTGCCCATCCCTGTGAAATTGCCCATCCCTGTCAGCATTGTTTAAAGCAGTGGTTCTCAACCTGTGGGTCCCCAGATGTTTTTGGACTTCAGCGCCCAGAAGCCCCAGCCACTCTAGTCAATGCTCAGGGCTTCTGGGAGTTGAAGTCCGAAAACATCTGGGGACCCACAGGTTGAGAACCACTGGTTTAAAGAGTCCTCAGGACACGTGTGACAAAATCAGGGTGTACTGAGAAGCTATCAGACAAACTATCCCCACTTTTAGGTCAGTTGCCTGTGTCATCTTCACTCAGCTATGCTGGGGGAATGTACTCCACCAGCTTTAAACACAATCATGGCAATATTATTTTGTGTAGAAGAGAAAAAGGCCTCCAGAAAGGGGCCAAAAAAGATGGGTGGAGGAAAGACATAGAGCTCACAGGTTGTATATGGCCCACTCCTAGGCTGTTTCTGCACTACACTGTTATATATTATTCCACTTTCAAGCTCCTGTGGAATTCTGAGGTTTGTCATTTCCTGCAACCAAAGAGCGCTCTGGCTGAGAATTCTAAAGGTCCCTCCCTAAACTGCAAACCCCAGGATTGCACAGGATGTTGAAAGTTGAATAATTGCACTATAACAGTGTAGTGCAGAAATGGCCTCAGTATAGACTGCTTCATCCAATCCAGCATGATACTGAATTTTCTTTGTCATTCCATTCTATATTGTTGTTGTTGTTTATTTGTACAGAGCACCTTCTATGTACATGATGCTTTACAAATAAAACAACCACAAACAGTGCGTCACAAACAGTGTGTCCTGCCAAAGGCATACAATATAAAACATAAGTATAAGTATATACAGGCAAACACAAAGGGAAGGAAGGAATAACAAAATTATACTACACAGTTGTAAAACAAATTATCCATATGAACTGGAAAAATACAACATGATATAAAGCAAACTGACTAGTATACGTAATCAACTATACAAAATTACAATACAATATTAAACTACAATTCCAAAAACTTTTGCAAACAAGATTTTTAAATGAGATTTTAAAATAACAAGGGATGGAGTAGTCCGCAAATGTTCAGGGATGCAGTTCCAAAGGCATGGGGCAGCATATGAGAAAGGGCAAAGCTGAGCCAAGGTTGGATGGGAAGCCCAGAGTTCCTGGAACATAGATCTTCAGCAGGCTGGTAAAAAGAAATTCGAGCTGAAAGATAGCAGGGAGCTAGGTGGGGTAGGGCTTTGAACATTAGAACAAGAAGCTTTTTCTGAATCCTACAAGGAGTGGGTAACCAATGAAGAGATATCAAAAGTAGGGCAACAGGATCAAAACGACAGGCCAAAAGATAATCTCAGCAGCAGAATGTTAAATGGAAATGGGAGGACAAAGGTGAGATAATGAAAGCCCAGTCTAAAGAATATTATGATAATCTAGGCAGGAAATTATTGCATCACTTATCATCATGGCTGATTATGGTTCTTTGGGAATGGCAGAAACACCAGTGAGCTCCCAATCCACACAGAAAGTTCAGAGGTTTCCAGTGATATCATCAGGAGACATATATGCAATGCATAGTCTTGCCATTTCCTAGCTGATTGTTTTTCAAAGAATAGCAATCAGGTTTTGGAAATCTTCCAAACATCTTCTAAACTGATATATTAAATGTGGATTATCAGAAGCCAGAGAGTTCTGTAAATCACTAATTCTCAGTATCTTTCTTGCTCCAGGAAACCCACCACATTCAGCACTTGACCATTTTATCTGCAAGCTTTACATGCCACTACTATCCTGAAACATGAGGGCACTGTGGGAATATTTCCATTCTTCACAAAACAGCCCCTTTTCCAAGATCAAGGTGGCTTTGAAAAGTTAAAACAGATACAGCAAAATATATATATACATTGTACAATAAGTTAAAAATAAAAAAAATTCTTTTAGTTGTACAGATAGCTTAATTATATTTTAAACTTTTGAACCACATAATTTTTGTAGCAGTATTGGTTTTAACTTTTGTAAGCCGTCTTGAGGGCAAGATTGGGAAAAAGCCACATTATAAATATAAATATAGCAATAACAGCAACAATGACAATGGAATATCGCCACAGTGGGGAGGTCAGAAGGAGGGGAGCTGGATTTTGCTTACTGACAGTTCTGGCCTCCAATCTCTGGCAAGCATTTCAGGCGCGCACTCTAATTATAGTGCTTCAGGGGAACCGATAATCACATTACCTCCACCTCCTGTACTCTTTGTTAACTATTAGCAGCAGAAGTATTTTGGCAAGAGCTAGGCTGGAGTTTGGTGGCAGTTTTGTCTCTACTGTATCTTGTACACTTTTCTCCTACCTTCATTGCACTAGTGTGCAACTTTCAACTCTCCCTTTCGAATCCTTTCCACTTTTTACTCCTTCTTTACTCTTTATATTTGTTGTTCGTTTGATTGAATAACTATGTTGGTCACAGTGTTAGTGTAATAATAGTTTCATTTGGTAGTGCCTATTTCATGAATGAGCCAAGTGCAGCCCTAAGCCATCTGCAGTTCCATAAGGCCAGTCTTGCAGCAACCTAAGTATCCTCATAGAATCATAGAAATGTAGAGTTGGAAGAGACTCCACAGGCCATCCAGTCCAACCCCCTGCCATGCAGGAACACCCTCAAAGCACTCCCAACAGATGGCCATCCAGCCTCTGCTTAAAAACCTCCGAAGAAGGAGACTCCACTACACTCCGAGGCAGCATATTCCACTGCCGGACAGTCCTGACCATCAGGAAGTTCTTCCTGAGGTTCAGGTGGAATCTCCTTTCCTGCAGCTTGAATCCATTGCTCCTTGTCCTGGTCTCTGGAGCAGCAGAAAACAAGCCCTCTTCCTCCTCTACATGGCATCCCTTCAAATACTTAAACATAGCTATCATGTCCCCTCTTAACCTTCTCTTCTGCAGACTAAACATACCCAGCTCTCTAAGTCTATCCTCATAGGGCATGTCTTCCAGGCCTCTCACCATTTTGGTCACCCTCCTCTGGACTTGCTCCAGCTTGACCGTGTCCTTCTTGAATTGGGGTGCCCAGAACTGGACACAGTATTCAAGATGAGGTCTAACCAAAGCAGAGTAGAGTGGTACCAGTACCTCCCTCGATCTAGACACCATACTCCTGTTGATGCAGCCGAGAATTGCATTGGCTTTCTTGGCTGCCGCATCACACTGCTGACTCATGTTCAGCTTGTGGTCTATGAAGACTCCTAGATCCCTTTCACATGTACTGCTATCCAGCCACCTGACCCCCATCCTATATTTCTGTATTCCATTTTTCCTACCTAAGTGTAGGAAAAATGGAATACAGAAATATAGGATGGGGGACAAGTGGCTGGATAGCAGTACATGTGAAAGGGATTCATGTGCAGTTATACACACACAGAGCAAGTATTACTAGACAACACAGGATGTACCACCATGCATAAAAGCAGAACACAACCAGATCAACTTGAAATATTTTAAAGCAAATTTCAAACAAACGTTCCTAGCAAAAACAAAAAATCCTAGGTGAGAAACACAGTTCATGAGAATGCAAATCTTTCTAATTTTTTTTAATCTTCACAGGCAAGAACAAATAACTTCCATAGGTTTCTCCTCTCTCTTCTTCTGCAAGAAGAACGCAGTTCAAGAAGGATATCAACAAGCCTGAACACGTCCAGAGACATGAGATGATGGATGCATCCAGACTGACTGAAAAGTTTCTTTTTGTTTCCAATTTTATAGTGGGTTAAAATAAACTGGTGTGAGGAAATGATATAAAAAAAGGTCTCTGATCCTACCAGGAGCTGACAGAAAATATTCTAGGATAAACAAACCATGTATGGCTCTCCAAAATAAAATTGGAAAGAATGGGAACAAAATTTGGACTTTCTGGTCTTTTAGTCAGTGTGGATGAGCTCTAAGATGACCAAAAACCTAGAAACCAAGCGTTATGAGAAATGACTTAGGGAGCCAGGTATGCTTAGCTAGGAGAAGAGAAGACTTGAGAGGTTTCATGACAGCTATTATTAAATATCTGAAGGGATGTCATGTAGAAGATGGAGTGAGCTTGTCTTCTAGTGCTCCAGAGACTAGAACATAGACCAATGGATTCAAGTTGCAAGAAAAAACAATCCACCTAAACATTAGGAAGAACTTTACTCTGTAAGAATTGTTTGACAGTGGAATAAATTGCTTCAGAGGATGGTAGACTCCCCTTCTTTGGAGATATTTAAACAAAGGTTGGATGACCATCTTTCAGGAGTGCTTTAGCTGTATATTTCTGCATGACACACAGTTGGATGAAGATGGCCCTTGTCATCTCTTCCAACTTTAAGATTCTGTTACTCTAACCCTATGCAACTCCTGATCTCTTTCCATGTTTTGCAGACTTGGAGAGATTTTTTTTTCTTTTTTTGCACAGAAATATCCACATCCACAGTTTTTCTGTTGTTGTTGTTGGTACCTTCAAGTTGTTTCCAACTTATGGCAAACCCATCATGGGTTTTTCTTAGCAAGATTTATTCAGAGGGGGTTTGTATTTTCCATCCTCTGAGGCTAGGACAGCTGTGATTTGCCCAGGGTCATCCAGAAGGTTTCCATGGGAAGCAGGGATTGGTCTCCAGAGTTGTAGTCCAATGCTCAAACCACTACATTATGCTGGCTCTCTGTTCTTCTATGCAACCATGTATATGTGCATAAAATAAATCCTTCCAAGCCTTTACAAATGATGAATAATTCCAGCATGGCATTTTCAAAGAACCAGGAAACGTTTTATTTGTTCTGGAAACAAACAAACAAATAATATTTTCCCCATCCCTATACACAACTCTTGGACCTGACTGCCTGATATTCAGTAAGCTTAATTCACTGTAAGAGAAGTACCATCCACACCCATTTTTATTTCACAACACAAATTGGATGAGGGTGCAAACATTTCAAATTGCAAATTTGACTGCAGTTTGGGCCTCAGTTGTTCAGACCAGGATAACAACCATTTGAACTGAATCAGAGCTTGATGCAAAATGCCAAAAAGCAGAGGAGAACGTGCTGAAATTCTCAGTCCTACTATATACTACATAGGGTCACAGACACTGTGCCTTCAAATAGAAGTTGCTTGGAAACAGCAGGAAGACAAGAAAGCAACAGTACTGGGGATGTGAAGGGCTGGGGGAAAGCTGGGGGAAAATGAGAAGGGGAGTTTTTCCTGTTTATTTTTCAACATTGCATTTTTACCCCAAGAAAACTGAAAACCAGAAAAAAAATAGAATTATCACATTTGGTATGTTAAAGCATAATTTAGTCAGACAACAGTTGCACAATGAATTCTCTCTTTAAAATTGGCAATTTTTGTTACTAATAGAACTACAAGGTAGTATACTGTAGGGGACCTCTTGGGTTTTGCCACAAAAAAAAAGCAATAAAAACATAAGAAACCATCAACATAGTAAACCAGATAAAATGTTGTTGTTTTCTCCAGCCTTCACAGTTATCAAGCACTCATGTCTATTTAAAAAAAAGAAAACTGAGAAAAGGAAATCAGGGTGAGGAATTGCAGTGATCTATTACTGTACATGAGTTTTCCCTAAACTCTGGTCTTCCAGGTGTTTTGGACTTCAGCTCCCAGAACTACTGATCATTGGCCAAGGCAGCTGGGACTTCTGGGACTTGAGGTCCAAAACACCTGGAAGACTAGAGTTTGGGAATCGCTACCATACAACAATGCTTCTCAGGGTGTTTGAGGTGGGGGACCAGCAGTTGTTTTTGTTTTTTAAACCAGTGTGCTGGGAACCAGTGTCCTATTTGTGTTCACCAGCTACAGTACTGGAAATGCACCGTGGACTGACAGCTTATGGTTCATACAGTGGCACTGATACATGGACTACCACTTTGAGTAGCACTGCTTACATAAAATTCTACTTGCCATGTAGATTTTGGAAATAATGGGGATTATATATGCAAACACCTTGCCTTCAACGTTTGATTCATCATTCTAGAAGAAAGTACTCTCCCCACTGCCAGGGGTCTTCAAAGATTATATAGAGGTCAGAGAGGAGAAAGTCACTGGTGACAGGGTGGGTGGAGATCCTCCTGGCCCACCCCCATGCAAGACCAGGAGGGTGAAGGGAAGCCAGGCAAGGATAGGAAAGCAATATCCAACAAGGATCTTCTGCTGGCTGCCCTCCACATCCACCAATTGACAGGAGGAGAGAGGAAGCCAGATGACGATCAGGAGGTTATTACCTGTTCCTTTCACCTATCCATCATGCAACATGGGGAAAGCCAGGGGAAGATCAGGAAGGTATAGTCTTTCAGTATCCTCTTTTGGTTCCTCCCTCCAACATCTGAGGGCAGCAGGCAGGAAGATCAGGGAGGCTACAGCACTACAGCCTTTCTTCTGTTAGCTAGTTCACAATGATGCACACATTGTCTTTGTGTGCCAGCTATTAGAACACAGGCCATTCATTTCCACACTACACTGTTATAGTGCTATTATTCCACTTTCAACATCCTATGGAATCCTGGGGTTTGCAGTTTAGGGAGGGGCCTTTAGAATTCTCAGTCAGAGAGCTCTTAGGCCTCAGGAAACTACAAATCCCAGAATTCCACAGGATGTTGAAAGTGGAATAATAGCACTATAACAGTGTAGTGCAGAAACAGATCCTCTTTACTGGGCTGCCCCTACCATCGCAGGTTGAGGAGACAGGAGTAGTCAAGTCTGTTCATGGACGGAATATTTGCCTATGGCTGGAACTGGATCAAGGTGAAAGCATTGCCACACAATACCGGCAGACAGCAAAATGATCAATGCCATGTGACAACACACGAGAGCATCTGAAGAACTGCCCAGGGAATGGCACAATGTTATTCCAGCCCATCCATCCCAGGCCTGACAAATCTTCAGCAAAATGAGAGAATAACGGCTGAAAGCAGGCATATAACATGCAAAGAGAAAAAGGCAGTAGTGTGGATTAGCAAACATTTGTACTTCTCAAAATGGGAAACTGTCAGTGTGAAAAAGCCAAGCTCGTGATGACATGACATAGTACTGCTGTGTGTAGCAGTGGATTCAGCTGGCATTTTCAATATTACACTGAAAGAACCTGAGGATATATTTTCATTCCTACAAAGGAAAAAAAAAACTTTCATTGTTTGGCCTTTTATCCTGCTTTATACCCCCAACCCCTGAAGAAAAAGAAAACATTCTCTGCTAAACAATCAATTGCAGAAGGGATTGCAATATTATTTCTGGGGGATGCTGCTCATGGGTATACAACCAGTTGCACTGAACTGGCGTGCAGTTGCCTTGGTGTTCCTAAAAGACAGGCAAGCTCAAGGTAACTTAAGACACGCAGCTGACTCAAATATAAGGCAGTCCTGGCACTGATTCACTCAAGTCAACACTAGCACAGAAACCTGGTTTGCAGTTTCATGCAGAGGAACACAGCAGGAGTACACAGGAAATGTGCTCTAGGCCAGATTAACAAAATTACTGATTAGGTTGCAGTACAAGCAGCTTTGTATTTTGTCTCTTTATCTGAAAATCTGGACCCAGATGACTGCAAACTTGTGCACTGGGGAATGGTACTAGAGCAAAATGAGTTTTAATTACGGGGCAGATGCCAATAGCTGCCATAGGGATCTGGTGTGATTATTTATACATGAGACTGAGTCTCATGTGATTTTCACTACTGGTGAATACTTAGATATGGGGGAGAAATTTGTTTAGTTCTCTTTTTTATTATTAGTAGAAACAGACCTGATCCATACTTCCCAAGCTAATATATGAAATAAAATTGTTCAATGTATATTGTATATTCCTACTGTAAAATTTGTTTAAGTTATGTACTTTGCTATGCCATATGTTATATCTGGAAAACTGTTTATGTAAATATCTTTTTAAAAAATCTAAAATGCAACTACCCTTTGGTCCACACTCTTCTCTTAATTTTGTGGTAGGCTTCTATGATCACAGTGCATACACAATGCATGCCCTGGGAGAAGCTGCATGCAAAAAGACGGACATTGGGGGGAGGAGGAAATAACAGTGTAATTCAGGGAATAGATACACAAATCCACACCAAAATGTGTACAAAATTTCATGTAGACTTTTTGATAAAAGCATCTGCAAACCAATGCAGAAACAGGACAGAATGAAGTTGTGAATATTCTATGAAGTGAAAGAGACAGATTCACCCATCCTTTGATAATACCTCTTTTCCCAAGATGCTTGAGAGATCATTTGCAAAGCGTGGCCTGGCTTCCTAGCATCTATTACACATAAGACATAAATCCAGGGAATAACTGTGAGCACGAGCTCCTGGCTCCAGGCTCTCCCAAACTAAATGAAGCAGCTTTGAGGGTTCCAGGTGAACATTTGACAAACCTCAAAGGACTCTTCAAAGAATTGCACAGTTTTGTGGGCCACTTGGAGGAGCCAAAAGTGTCATCCCTATTCCTCATTATCCCCCTCCGCCCCATCATTCCACTTTCCCCAAAGCTTCAAAGGAAGAGGCAATGAATGGGCACGACTGGTCCTACTGTTAGGCAGAGTGAGGCAAAACCTTAAAGGAAGGGGCAATGAATTGCCATGGCCAGTCCTACTGTTAAGTAGAGTGAGGCAATCTCCTTAGCTGAAGGATGCTAGGGGAGAACAGTGACGACACTCCTTTCCCAACCATTCTTCCTGAATTCACTGGTCATTCCCTTCAGTTGGAAGTCTAATGTGTTACACAACCTGTTCTGCACATCCTAAATCAGCCCTTTGCTCTAAGATGTGAGCATGATGCTGTCCATTCCTAGTGTTGAGGGAAAAGGCAACTATCTGTCCAGTCAGCTTCTACACATGGAATGGGGGTAAGCATCACCCTGTCCGTTAGCATCTCAGGAGGGCCTTGCAGATGGAGGAATGTTTCCTTTATCTGCAGCCAATGAGTACGGAATCTTCTGAGCTCCTGTCACCTCCAGCTGCAAATGAAAGCTCTCAGGGCAAATGGTATCAGGCAAGCTCAAAAACACTTTGCACAACTCCAACTGGACTTGACTTTATCAAGAGTGTGGAGCTTGCACTTCAAACTCCTCCTCTTCTTAAAAACAGCAATAATGCTGATAAAAAAGCATACCATGCAAAAAGCACAGATGTGATCAAGCTGTTATAAACAAGATACAAGAGATATTAACTGCTAATTTATTAAAAGGTGCGTGTAAATTTACAAGGACTGCAACCTTGAGCAGAGATGGAAGAAAATACCTTTTTGACTACAACTGCCAGCATCCCTAAGCCAGCATGGTCAAGGACAATATAGTTCCTTGATACAGAATCCACATGCCTTTTGCTTGACAGAACTATGTAGATGTAATCTGAGTGATCTTGACATTAACACCAAAAATCTAATGACCTTAAAGGCTAAACCAATCAAGTTTGGTATAAGCTTTCTCTGGCCACTTTATCAGAAGCAAAACTGTTGTTTTTGCAGCAGAAGCTTCACATTGCTATTCCTATGAAGCATGTGGAAATAATGGATTTTCATTTGGCTCTCTCCATTAGAAGATGGTGTGAGACTTCAAGAGGATACAGAGGTGAGACTTTGGGTATTGGGAAATAAACCAGCCAAGATTTCATTTGAAAGCATTCTGAAAACACTCAGCCCCAACACAGCAAATGGGAGGGATCCTATATCATCACTATATCTTTGGCTGAATATGCCACTGACTTTCATGGGGATTACACCACTTTAAGGGGTATCCACTGCCCAATCTTGTTGCCAAGAATGTTTTGATGGAGCAATCTGACTGAGCAACTCAGTTACTGGGCTTCATTTAAGATCAAAGCTGAAATGTTGAGTTTATGACCCTACAGTGCGCCACCCACCCCCCGCCAAGTGATATCTTTCAGATATAGCATTGCAATGTGTACAATCCCTGCTACTGTACATGGTGATGTGGGAGGGTGACAGCTGTGGTCTAAAGCATCTGGAGAGAACTATTTTGAAGAAGGATGGTTTACAGTAATCTGAAATACCGTGCCAGTTCTGGTCCTAGGAGACTCTCAACTTTAACTTGAATACATTGAAAATCTGTGATATCACTAGTATGTGCAGATTCTCCACTGATGCCACTATTTTACACCATCATTGTCTTCATATGTACCCTGTTCCTCATTGGGTGGCCAAACAGCCCCACGCTTAGGGACACTGGTTTTCAAACAAAAGACATGCAGTTGCCGCTACTGTTACACACAAAGTCCTACCCACATTCTAGAACCAGTATTTGTGACCACTTTGTGTGGGTTTCCAGGCCTCCACAAAAAATCTTTCAGTGCTAAACACTGACACACATTACTGCAAGCCTTAGTGGTAAGTGATGGGGCAAACGGTAGATACTAGAGAACCATGCCAGTTCTTTTGCTGATATGGTCCAGCATCTCCTCACAGCAAATGGTAGAACTGATCTCCCAAACTAATTCTACCAGAGTAATCTCTGTGTGAGGCCCACCCCAACCCTGGGTGAAGCCAACTGAAGAAAGACTGGCAAAGGTTATACAGCGCAGAAGCAAACAAAGAAAATTGAAGTGTGCAAGCATGACATATACACACCCCAAATAGCTATGAGAACCATATAAGCAGATTAGCAAACAGAGGGAAAATCACTCCCTCTGTCTGTTATCTTTTCCCAGCTCCAAAGTGCCAAGCTCATACAAAAAGCATCAGATAAGGTCACCAATGCAAGTTTCCTCTGTATTGGACAACTGATCACCTTTGGCCATGATGCCATCAAGGGCTCTAAAACCTATCTGCTTGGCATTGAGGCCCAACTCACTGCACTAGACAAGGGCCCAGGATCACCTCCACTCCAAGGTGAGGGGGCTAGGTAGAACTTTGGGGAGGAGAAAATTCAGAAGACACATAAAAGTGACAGAAGATGGAAGGAGACAACCAAAATTAGTATCAGACACTTTCTTCTGCTTTATCTAGAGGTGAGTTTGGAAACATGTGTTCCCTTGACTGTAACACTCAGAATCCATCAGCAAACACATTCAGTAGCCATGCTGATGGGTAGATTCTGGGAGATATGATCCAAAATGGTAACCTTTCCAAGCTCTGATCTATATCCTCCTTCATAATCCCCATAGTGTCCCATGAGGAGGATCTTGATGAATCATTATTTAGTACACTTCAATATTTAATTATGGAGATTCATTTTATTTTATTTTATTTTATTTTCCTCAGAAGCCACCTTGAAAGAATCTGCACCTGTGAACATATAACCAATTAGAATTAAAAATGAACAAATGGAGAAGGTCAACAAACATGCAATAAATCTGTGGAAAACTGGAACATTTTATGACATCTTGGAACATAAAGGAATCAGTATCACAATTTCCATTCATAATTCAGGAAGCAATTTAAACTCCTGGCATACCTCAGTTAATGAAGTAGATTTGTTCCAGATTACTTCTTGAAGAGAAAATTTGGTATCACAGGCAAATTAACATGGAAGGAAAAGAGACAGATTCCTGAACCTCAAAAAAAGACAATTCAAAACTAACAATATGCACCTGTGAAATGACACAGTCAGGTCAGAGAAGTCTTGCATAAGTTTTAAAACAGATGCATTTTGCCCTTCTAGAGACCACTCAAAGACTGCTCCCAAATGCATCTAGACACAGTTTTTACTTTCTTTCACCAGCATCTACTCTTCCTATAATTACCATTTGGGAGCCAAATCTACCCTTTTTGGATATGTTGGGAGTCACACATTCTCAGTCCCAGAAAACCCCATGACAGATTCACTTGAGGGTCACCATAAGTCAGAAATGACTTAAAGTCACACAACAACAAGCTGATAAGGCAGGCTTATCTGCTTATCTGCTTTCCCCTTTCTCTCTATTTTGCTGTTCACACATGCTCGATAGAAGTTTCTAAAAGCAGCTTCTGTTTACCTTGCTAGATGAGGATCGGCTAGAGAAGAATCCTGTTCTTATCCAGCCTTCCTTAATCGTTCTCCCAATGCAAATGCTGCTGAAGAAAAAAAAATCTCCAGCTAGACAGAGAAAAGGAGGAAAAGACAGGCTGAGTGGGTGCAAAAAGATTTTGTAAAAAGTAGGTTTTTTGTCAGAGGCTTTGTAAACTGAGGTATGCCTGTACTGCATAATCAGTGGTACAGGTGGTTCTATTTCTCTGAGAATGAATCAAGGTAGTCACTTGCTGACGTACGATGATCCCATGAATTTCCTAGGGTTTTCTTAGGCAAAGAATACACAGAGCTGGCTTTGCCAGTTCCTTCCTCTGAAATATATCCCACAACACCTGGTATTCTTTGGCGGTCTCTCATCTAAGTACTAACCAGTCCTGACTGCTTAACTTCTACGATCAGATAGAATCTGGTACCTTTAGGGGATTTAGTGGTAGCTGATGTTCATTTGTTCTGAGAATTTGTGAAGTTTAACTTGTTTTTAAGTTGCTACTATCAGAGTAGCTATGGTGTTTAAGAAGAATTGGCCATATCTGATTTTGGGTTATAACATCACAGTGTCCCAAATACAAAACAGAATCTGGGGTGAGAATGCACAGATCACGGCAAAAGTCTTCTGTTCCTTTGAATACTTTGGAGCAAGAATGGGCAACTCACAAACCAGAAAGTAGGTTCCAAATGATGAGTATCTCCTTTCATTTCTCCCACAGTAGTGAATGACTGTCATTCACTTGTATGAAGGTGGATGGGGGATTGACACTTCATCAGGGAACAAGTGTTTTCTTCCAGACACAGATCTGGAAACTGATCTCCACTGACAAAAACTACTTTGGGGGAACAAGGTATGTCCGCAACCCCAGTCATACTGACAGATTCTTCAGTCGTTTTAAAATACACAAAGACAGAGTGCAAATGCCAAATTCTCTGGCACTGCCCAGAGCCTTTTTTCAACCCATTCCTCCAATGGTCCATAAATCCCAGTGCTCCCCCTGCTACTGGCCCCATAAATCCCTCACCACTGACCCCATAAATCACCCACTTCCCTTTGCATAGATCCTTTACCTTCTTCATCCCCCTAAATCCCTAGCTGCTCTAAGACACTGGTTCCGTAAATCACCCGCCCAGAGCATAGGCGAGCCTTCATCCTCATCAATTCTCTCCTGGCATCCCCATTATTCCACTCACCTTGCACATACTCCCACTGGGATATTTTGCAAGGGACAGGGATTCAAGCCCAGCAGATGGAATCAGGTATGAGGAAGGGGACAGAGCCTACAAGAACAAAACTGTCAAGACTCCCTTTCCACAACACCAGTCCCGTCCAGCTGCTTCCCCAGGGCTGAATTTCTTGGCTCCATTAATCCCACTCCTCCAGCTGCAGTATGACTCATATGCAGCAGCGCAAAGGATGTTCCGCATGGCTGGTCATAGGGACGGTCATCTTCCTGATCAAAGTTATAACTTCACAAAGCCTCTCTTCACTCTTTCGGGGATACAAGTTAAGAATACTCTGTATGTTCTTAAAAAAGGGGGGGTCCTCTGCCTGCATACATATGAAAAATTCTAATCTGAATGAATAATTTCTATAGTACTTAATTTTAAAGATGGAGATGCCAAGGATCA
Source organism: Iguana delicatissima (assembly GCA_948472985.1). Taxonomy (NCBI): domain Eukaryota; kingdom Metazoa; phylum Chordata; class Lepidosauria; order Squamata; family Iguanidae; genus Iguana; species Iguana delicatissima. The sequence goes on along the minus strand of CAOKZL010000809.1, from coordinate 261,579 downwards.
AAACCAAAATGGAAATTACCTCCCTGTCTTCATAGAATCATAGAGTTGGAAGAGACCCCAGGGGCCATCCAGTGCCACCCCCTGCCATGCAGGAACACACATCAAAGCACTCCCAACAGAGGGCCATCCTGTCTCTGCTTAGAAACCTCCAAAGAAGGAGACTCCACCACATTCCATTGAGGCAGCATATTCCACCGCTGGACAGCTCTGACCATCAAGAAGTTCTTCCTGAGGTTTAAGTAGAATCTCTTTTCCTACAGTTAAAATCCATTGCTCTCTGTCCTAGTCTCCGTAGCAGCGGGAAACAGGTCTGCTCCCTCCTCACCATGACATCTCTTCAAATATTTAAACATGGCTATCATATCCCCTCTCAAACTTGTCTTCTACAGACTAAACATACCCAGCTCCCTAAGCCGCTCCTCATAGGGCATGGCTTCCAGACCTTTTACCATTTTGGTCACCCTCCACTGGACACATTCCAGCTTGTCAATATCTTTCTTGAAATGAGGTGCCCAGAATTGGATACAGTATTCCAGATGAGGTCTAACCAAAGCAGAATAGAGTTGGTACCATTACCTCCCAGGTACCCCTGTTCTTTAGTCCCAGAAGCATGGAGTGATCATATCGTATGACACCAAGACTCCAAGGCCAAAAGCCATCATAATGATGCAGATGTCCTATCCAAGTTGCAAAATTGTGGATTTTAAAAGACAGACCAACTGAAGATTTTTTGAAAGACTGAAAACCATTTGTGGATTTTTTGAGTAGTAAAAAATCAAAAGATGTAATAATCTGTGATTATAATTGTTAGAAACTTGAATGTACACAGATCAGTAATGGGATCTGTAATGGGATCTGTAAGACAGGGGATATTAATCAGTTTTTCGTTTTCATTGCAACTTGTATGAGGGAATTGGAGTTCTTTTGTGTTTTAGCTAGTTCGTATAATTAGGAAGTATTCACGGTAACCGATTAGTCTTTAGCTTATGGGTTTTGTTATTATGTTTTAGTCTCACTTCAGTATAATTTAGCTTAGTTTTAGTTATATATGTATATATTCTTTATGTATAGTTTGTTCTTTTTTCTTTTGTTCCTTTTTTTCTTTATAGTTGTGAATTAGTCTGTATGTTTCCATTAAACATTATAACTATGAGATCTTAAAAAAACAAAGATGCAGATGTCCTGTAGTCCAAAGCAATGACATGCTCACAGGCAATTCGTTAGCTGGTAGTAGTACTCTCTGATATGTTTCACTTTGCCACATGGACCTAATTCAAACTTAGAGTATGGGGGTGATTTTTTGAGTGGGACAGGGAAATCCCTTAATAGTTGGCACAGGGGGTATCCTACATTTAAATGTAAGGGCTGAGATCAGGTACACTTAGGTCCTATGGGGGACATTTACTTCAGTCAGCCAAAACTATGCTGACAACTGTTATCCAAAAGACATTTTCCTTAGCCACCCCCAGACTGTGGAATGACTTGCAGAGGGGATTCATCAGCTGGATCTGGTTTCTGAGTTTAAAACAGCAGTGAAGACTAATCTCTTCCAGCAGGCCTACCTCAAGGATTTTTAAATCAACATTTTTAAAATATCTATTGATTGATTTTAATATGCATTGGTTCTATATGCTCTTTTAACTGGCATTATTTATTTAATTCAGTGTTTTTCTCCACTTCATCCTACAGGGAGAGGCTAGTAAGAAATAAACATTGGCTGGTATCCTGTATTGCACTTACCTAGAGTTATGAATTTGTAACAGCTTTGTATTCAGTAATATTATGCATCCACAATTCTGGCATTACAGTAGAGTCGCGGTTATCCGACCTAAACGGGCGCGCAGACGGTTGGATAACTGAAATGATGGATGATCCGGACACCTGTGGGGGCCGCCATTTTGGGGGCGTGTCGGGGGTGTTGGGGGCATGTCGGGGAGGGCCTGGGGCGTGTCTGGGGCACGGAAATGCCTACAGCCACGCCCCAGGCAGCCGCGACGTCAGTTAATCCAGAGGGTCAGATAACCGCAGGTCAGATAACCGGGACTCTACTGTATTACCATGATTGTCAATAACACCCCCCTACCATCTACCTTAACATCCATCAGCTGCACGTATGGGAGTGACCAATCAGGGTTCATTGGCTGATCAGGGTGAATAAGGATGGTATTTCCAGCTCCCTAATGTCAGTCAGTGAGACCATGACAATCAGAAGCAGGACCTCCATTGCAATTCCTCATCCCAACCTCACTCACTGATGGGAGAAGGCCAAATATAGCATCCTCCTCTGTCCTGATCAGCAGGTCAATGCTTGTGGTCATTAGGGTAAGTTGGGAGAGGGGAGGTAGACCAGGAGACATTACTTAGTTACACATCTGATGTAGGATATTGGTGATGTAGGATATTGGTGAATACTACATCTACATCATCATCATCAACTCACACTGATTTCAGTAAACTTAGGGAGTGATCTCATGATCAGGAATACTAAAAGATGGAGTGATCCCATAGTCAGGAATACTAAAAATCAATGCAGTTGATGATGAATGGGAGTTTCTTAAAAGTGAGATATTGAAGGAACAATTTCAAATAATTGCAATGAGGAGGAAAAAATGGGAGGAGTCTAAAGAATCCAGGATGGATATCTAAAGAACTTTCAACTGAGCTAAGATTTAAAAGGAACATGTACACAAAATGGAAAAAGGAAGCAATCACCAAAGAGGAAATCAAACAAATAGCCAGCAAATGTAGGAAGAAAGTCAGAAAAGCTAAAGCGCAGAATGAGCTCAGGCTTGCTAGAGAGGTTAAAAACAATAAGAGCTTTTTGGTTATGTACATAGCAAAAGAAAGAACAAGGAAATGGTAGAGAATGGTGAAATGCTAACAATACAGTAGAGATCAGTAGAGAACAGAGGAAAGGCAGAACTACTCAATACCTTCTTTGCCTCGGTCTTCTTCCAAAAAGAAAACAAAGCCCTACCTGGGGAAAATGAAGCAGATGATGCGGTAGGGGAAATGCACCACTGCATAGGTAAAAAGGAATACCTGCCTATTCTAAATAAAATATTCTAAATAAACCCAAGTCTCCAGGACCAGACTAGGGATAATAATAAAGAACTGGCAGAAGTAATCTCACCACCACTGGCAATAATCTTTGAGAATTCCTGGATAATGGGAGAAGTCCCAGTAGATAGGAGGAGGGGGTCAAATACTGTCCCCATCTTCAAAAAGGGGGAAAAGAGTACCCAACAATTACCATCCAGTCAGCCTGACATTAATACCAGGAAAGATTTGAGAGTAGATCACTAAACAGACAATCTGTAAGCACCCAGAAAGGAATGCCATGATCACTAAGAGTCAAATGAGTTTCTCATAAACATGTTATGCCAGACTAATCTCATCTCTTTTTCTGATAGAGTTACTAGCTTGGTAGATGAAGGAAATTCCACGGACACAGTATATCTTGACTTTGATAAGGTCCCCCATGAAATTCTTGCAAACAAGCTAGTAAAATCTGGGCTAGACAATGCTACTGGTAGGTGGATTTTTAATTGGTTGACCAACCAAACCCAAAGAGTGATCAGCAATGGCTCCTCTTCAGCCTAGAGAGAACTGTCCAGTAGGGTGCCACAGGGTTCTGTCCTGGGCCCAGTGGTATTCAACACTTCTATCAATGACTTCGATGAGGAATAGAGGGCATTCTTATCAAATTTGCAGATGACACCAAATTAGGAGGGGTAGCTAATACCCCAGAGGAAAGGATCAGAATTCAAAATGAATTTAACAGACTGAAAAGCCGGATCAAACTAACAAAATTAATTTCAACAGTGAAAAGTGTAAGGTGCTACACTTGGACAGAAAAAAATGAAACACACAGCCATAAGTTAGGGACACCTGATTTGACAACAGCATATGTGAAATGAATCTAGGAGTCTTAGTAGACCATGAACAGAAGATGAGTCAGCAGTGTGATGCAGCAACTAAAAAAGCCAATGTAATTCTGGGCTGCATCAATAAGAGTATAGGGTCTATGTCAAGGGAAGGGATAGTACAACTCTATTCTGATTTGGTCAGGCCTCACCTGGAATACTGTGTCCAGTTCTGGTCACCACAGTTCAGGAAAGACGTTGACAAGCTGCAACAAGTTCAGAAGAGGGTGACCAAAATGGTAAAAGGACTGAAAACCATTACTTCTATGAAGCAGCTTAGGGAGCTGATAAGTTTAGCCTGGAGAAGATTAAGAGGCGACACAATAGCTATGTTTAAGTATTTGAAGGGATTCATATGGAGTACAGAGCAAGCCTCTTTTCTGCTGTGCCAGAGAACAGGATGTGGGACAATGACTTCAAACTTCAGGAAAAGAGAGTCCATCTAAACATTAGGAACAACTTCTTGACGGAACTGGAATACGCTGCCTGGGAGTATGGTTGAGTCTCCTTCTTCGGAGGTTTTTAAACAGAGGCTGGATGACTATCTGTGGGGAATGCTTTGATGGTGCATTCCTGCATGGCCAGGAGTTAGATTTGATGGCCCTGGTAGTCTATTCTATGAGTCTTTGAGATCCTGATTAACACCAGCTAGTGTCAAACAGGGTTGGCAGCTTGGGATAATGTGATCTGTAGCTTCCCAGGCATTCCAGAGGTCATTCGTCTCCACACCTATGAGCTTGGCCCATGCAGCATTGCAATCGTGGGGTGAATGTAGAAACAGCTTGCCTTTGAGGAGGTACTGGATACCTCCTAATCCATGGATCTAAATCCTACAACTGCCAACCTAACCAGAAGTTATGCCCTAGGAGACTATGGCCATTTCCGCACTAGCCTGTTATAGTGCGATGATTCCACTTTCAACATCCTCTGGAATCCTGGGGTTTGCAGTTTCAGGAGGGGCCTGCCAGCCCCGCCCGAAACTGCAACCCCCAGGATCCCAGAGGATGTTGAAAGTGGAATCATCACGCTATAACAGGCTAGTGCGAAAATGGCCTATGTCAAGGTGTACAAAAGGGTTTTGTTTTTCCACCTCTTTCAGTCTTTTACAGAGGAAAAATAGCTGTTCTTTGGCTGCTCTAAGCAGCCCATTTCCATTCGTGGTACATGACGGTGCTGAGAACAATGTTACATTGTGACATAACATTGGTCTGGTGGTCATTCTTTGGAAGGGTATTTCTAACAGTATACTGACAATTAAGCATACTCACGTGGCACAGAATGCAAATTCACAGTTGTCTAGAATCAAAAATAATAGTGGAGGGATACAATGTTCTGAAAAAGATGTGTATATGCACATGCATATGAATATATATATATATTCTAATGCATTAATCTCTTTCTTCAATGACTTCTTGCTCATACCCTGGCACTGATGAGTGATTTTAACCAAATTTTGCATTTCCACATCAATTATTTCTTCCAGAAAAAGGTGTCCCTCTCACTTCTTAATGCAACCATTTAGTCTAGTTAATTGTCAAATGAATATACATGTTTTGTGTAGCATTTAGCATATATTTTATCTACCAAAGAGAGCAAACTAACTGCACAGCATTCATTTCAACAATAATATAATTTCATGATACTTTCCAATTTTAAAAGATAATTACAAATTTCTGTGTCAGAAACACCAGAAAATATATTGCTTATTTACCCTACAGTTCTCTTTCAGCTTAATATTTGTCTAAAATGTAATAAAACATACAAAACAGTAATGAGAATCTTTCTAATTAAACTACAATGTCCCTACCTCCCCTATTTTTTGGTGAAATATGCACATACCTTTTACTTATACAAAACTAGGAATTATTAAGCAGAAATACCAAAAGCTATAAACTTGCTATCTGAAGTAAAGCTACGCAGACTACACAGAGGGACTCCCCCTTGTGCTGCTTCTTGATGAGCCCCTACAACCAAGGGCTAATTCACACCACAGAATTATTGCACTACTGTTCCATTCTAACTGTCTTACTTACATCCTGTGGAATCCTGGGACTGGCAGTTTAGTGAAGAGCATTAAAATTCTCAGCCAGACCGCTCCAGCACCTCACCAGACTATCAGCCCCAGGATTCGACGGGAGAGAACCATGGCAGTAGAGTTCTATAACAGCTCTCTATAAGAGAGTCCTGGTGGTGCAGTGGTTAAATGCTGGTACTGCAGCCACAACGTTGTGAGTTCAATCCTGCCGGGCTCCAGGTTGGCCCAGCCTTCCATCCTTCCACAGGTCAGTAAAATGAGTAACCAGCTTGTTGGGGGCAATTAGCTAACACATTGTAAACCGCTTAGAGAGCACTTAGCTGATAAGCAGTATAGAAATACACATGCTATTGCTATATGTGTGTGGTGTGCACAGGCCCCAGGTCTACAAACCACCACTGCATGCATGCATATACATATGGATAAATACACCAGCATATATTTTACTTATTTAAAGCATTTTAGGTCGCTTTTCCTGACCAAGTCCTCAAGGCACTGAAAAATACTGCACAGACAACAGGGTATTATTAGGCATCAGAATGCATGCCTTCCTAGAATGCAGACCAGCTGAGTTCAACAGGAGTATGGAGGTAGGACTGAAGCCTCCAACTTGAGAACTCCAGAACAAAAATATGCAAGAACAGAGTTAGCCCAAAATATTGTTCTGCCTCAGGGAAATGAAAAGATGTACAGAAGCCAACTGGACTGGAAATTGAATCTCTGTTCAGCCCTACTGACCAAATAGATTTTCCACTGCAGAGGGTTAGGATGGGAGAAAAGATCAAACAGTGTGATGGGCTGTGCTCTTCCCTCCATTTTGTGCTACTAATCACCACCCAGCATCTGCCACCTGAGATGCCCTCTTTATTCTGACTAATGGTTGGTCCAGTCCTGTGCATCAGTTTAAAATATAAGTAAATCCCGCATGAGAAACAATTATTGAAGATGTGAAACTACGGTTTATCAGCAATATATCTGTTAAAAGTAATTTTACAGGCACCTTCCAGGTCTCCTTAAACACTGAGACTGACAGAGCCACCATACTTCTCTCAGAAATGTTTTCCACAAGATAGGTGGCCGCTGCTAAGTAAGTCCTGCTGACCTATCTTAAAGTCAAGCCAGTGATGGAAAATGTAAAAGATTACAGATAGGAATTTCTTATGTATGGTTGTGAAAGGTGGACAGTGAAGAAGGCTGACAGGAAGAAAATTAACTCACTCAAAATGTGCCACTGGAGGAAAATTCTACAGATACCACAGACTGCCAAAATAACCACTAAATAGGTCCTTGTAGAATATAGAGTAGAAAAGGACCCTACAGGCCACCAAGTCCAACCACCTGCTCAATGCAGGATTTCCAGCTAAAGTATCCCCAGTAGGTAGCAGTCCAGCCTCTGTTTGAAGATGTGCAGAAAAGGAAACTCTACCACTTCTCTAGGCAACTTGTTACATTGCTCAACCACTCTTACCATCAAGAAGTTCCTTCTAATGTTCAATTGAAGTCCACCCCCCTATAGTTAGACCTGGTCCTAACCTCTGAGGCAACAGAAAACAAATCTGAACCTTGCTCTCTGTGAACAGCCTTCAAATATTTAAACAGTGCAATCATATCACAAGATCCAGCGTGCTATAGTTGTTTGAGCATTAGACTATGACTCTGGAGACTAGGGTTCAATTCCCCACTTGGCCATGGAAACTCACTGGGTGATGTTGGGCATGTCACATACTCTCAGGACCATAGATTCACCATAAGTTGGAAATGACTTGAAGACATGCACTACAACAAATCATATCACTCCCCAGTCTTCTCTTCACTAGGCTTTCTTCATATTTTTGGCTCTCCATGCTTCTTGTCATCCTTGCCACCCATCTCTTTTTAGCCTGAGCTCTCTCTGAAAGCCAAATTTCAGCTATGATATTTTACATATCATGAGTTAATATGACACATTAAAAAAGATGGTAATGCTGGGTAAAGTGGGAGGCAGTAGGGAAAGAAGAAGGCCAAATTACAGGTGGATAGAGTCAATCAAGGAAGTCAAAGCCCTGTGTTTGCAGGGCCTGCACAAGGCTGCTAATGAGAAAGCATCTTTAAGGTTTCTCATTCACAGGGTCACCTTAAGTTGAAGCCAACTTGACGGCAATTAACAACAACAAAAACAACAGTTGGGGAGCAATATTGGAATAATGCTAAACATTTGGGATATACTTATTTAAAATATTTGTTTCAGGAAAAGGATGAATCATTTAAGCAGCTTTCTCCCTGCTGCAAGAATTACTTCAAGAACTAAGCAGACTAACAAAGACAATCATAGAGAGGGGAGAAAGCCTTCCCACAACTTACCTTCTTCTTGTCTCCCTCAACACAATAATCACTGGCCAATGGTCCAGTGTGGGATTTCCAGGAAACCCTCCAGAAGTCCCAGCAGATGATCTTCAGCTGTCCCCTATCCTCTTGGTCAGTCAGGGGATGGGGCTGAAGGTGGGATTACTTCTCCAAGTGTATTCAAATACTGAGGGAAGGGGACAGAAAGTTTGGGAGGATCCTCATTGAGGCCATCATTTGAAAAGCCCCTCTTTTGTCCTCCCACCTCCACCCAAAGTCTTTGAATATTCTTTCCATCTCTACTAATCATACACCTCTGCACACCTGGAGGACCCCAAGTTTAACCAGAAAGGCACATTATGATTCCTCTCACCTGTGTGTTTAGTTTCGGGCAGCCAACCTAAAATCCATCTGGTATGAGTGGGAACTGAGATGACTCTCACTTAGTCAACTTTTTTTAAAAAAAACTTTATTTTTATAAGCAAAAGTCCAGATATTAATTCATAATACCAGTTGTAGTATTACATAGTATTCTAAACTGAAAATATAAATAAAGCAAACAGGTATTAAAACATAACCTAAAGTCATTGCATCTTCCATCCTATATACTATATTCCATGTTTTATAATTTCTCTTCTTGCTGTTCATCTCGATATCGCTAATTAATTTTCCTAAGTATAAATAAAACCTTATATACAATATGGTTAAATTAGATTCCTTTTTACCCCTCAATGGAAAAAAAAAAGCAATTGTCTGTTTATCCTACACTTTCCTATTGCGTAAAACCTCTACAGAGTCCGTTCTGCACCCAACACTTCTATTCCTCCTTTTGACCCAACTTTGGTTCTGTTTCTTGGTAGGATGCAACAAAATGTTACCCTTTCTAGGGGCCCCTTCACATTACACAGTTATAGCACTAGAATTCAATTTTCACTGTCATGGCTGCATCTTATGGAATCTTGGGGACCGCAGTTTGGTGAGACACTAGAATGCTCCATCCTAAACTGCAAGTCCCAGGATGTCATAGGATGGAACCATGGTTGTTAAAGTGGAATCACAGCACTATAACTGTGCAGTGTGAAGGGGGCTCGGTCAACAAGAAGATTTGGAGGAACTTCCGGTGGGCTGGCTGAAAAGTAAATAGCTTCTTGACATCAGAAGTCTTCGCTCAGTCCTTCTAGAACTCCAACAGCACACTGCCAATGTGAGTCTCTTGAGTTTCATGCCATGCATTTCCTGCCACCACTGCAGTTGCCCCTGAATTTGGGTTCCATTTGCTGTAGCTTTTGATGGAGAATGCAGGTATAATACATCAGAGTGAATCATACTAGAGTGCCCACAACACAGATGGACATCAGGGAAAGAAAGGGGGGGGATCAATCAAACAAGCCATACTTTTGGCTGCCTGGGGCACAATGGTGGCTACTCTTCATAATCACGTAGTAATAGGTGTAGCAGGAGCTGATGAAAGAAAAGTGCAAGAATTCCAGCATGGCAATGGTCAAGAATGATGAGAGATTTAAATAATCCCAAAATAATCCTTGTTTTAGAAGCTTCCTTCCTTTCACAATTAACTGAAAGTAAGTCTAACTGAACTGAGTAGCACTGACTTCTGAGGAAACTTGCTCAGGACTGGGCTGTTTGTCAGAGTTAGAGCTCCCTTCATTTCCCTAGCCAGCCATCATATTGTGGCAGGCATATTGCCATAGGAAGAGTTGAGGGGGAAAGAGAGAGAGAAGAGAAAAGGGGCTTATATTAGAAGCAAAAGTAAAGTATAGCAAATATTTTCAATTCTCTAGCATGACAAAGTAGGAAGTCCTGGAGGATCAAGAAAGCCTGAGCAATAAGAGCTGAGACTTATAGAAAATGTATCTTTCCCAGAAGACCTGACTGCTTCCCCCCATCTCCTTTGGACAGAAATGCAGAAATGGTATCTCTACAGAACAAAGGGAAGTCCTGGTATATCCGGATTTAGCACAGCAGTCAATACCATGTCTCGCCACCCCCGTCTCTTAATGTTACCTCTGGTGAGCAGGGGAGATGACATTGCCATGTAGATTCAAGCATGAGCAAACTTACAACTCCAAGCAAACAACAAGTGCAGAGACAGTGGTTAATAGGAATGTAAATCCTCCCTTGTCTCATTTTCAAATGCAAGAAAAAGAAACATTTTTTTCCTCTTCACCTGTGTGTTGGGCAACGTATTTTCTGCTTGTCTGAAGAGTTTCTGAATTTACAATTTTTTTTTCCAAATACCATGGTTCAGCTACGGTAACAGTTGCTTTATTGCATAGACTTTCATACTCTGCACTTGTCCCAGTTTGGCAGAGAGAGTCCCACTTAGTCCTCTGTCTTCCCACCTTTTTTAGATGTTTTTAAAATGTCTTGGATTCCCTCTCTTCTCCCCAACTTTCCTTCTCTGTCCCCAGTATACTTTGGTTGCTGCAAACTGAGTTCAAAATGCAAAAGTAGTTTGCACTCAAGTAACCCCTCACAGGGAGAGAACAGTAGGTGGAATCTTGCTTTTCCCAGTAGGATTAGGCAAAAGTAGACTGCTGTAGCCTCTCCTAATTTGTCTGTTTTTCTTGCTGATAACTTTTGCACCTTGAGCATGCTTGGATGTTGTTTGGCCACACGTGCCTCAGTTCTCCTCTGTAAAATATTGGAAGGTATAGGCTTTTCAAATGCAGCATCACTAAATAGTTCATTTGTATATTTTTGCTCAATCAGCCCGTCTTTCTGTGCTTACCGGGTGTGTATGCATGTATCCTTTTTGTCACAAAGATAAAACGTACAGAGACATTTTATACAAATCCTGGAATCCATGCCCCCACCCCCCAAAAACCACTCCCTACTATTTTTCTTGTTCTCTTGCTGGAGGTAAGATGTCTTGCAAAGACTGGTGATTCCATGGCAGGCTGTTTTTAATGTTCAAAACAGCCTTTCTTTTTGAGAATAAGAAACCCTGTAAATACTCTTCCTAGCCCAGTTCTTCGCAGACAACTACCAGTGCATAGCGGGGCAACTGTCCCAGTCTCCTCCATGCTTTAAAGCCAGCAGCAGTCTATATCACGGGGAGTGTGTTGCCTTGAAGTCTCATTTGTCAGCCCCAGGTTCAAATCTCACCTCTGTTATAAATTCAAGTGGGAAAGGTCAACTTAGGTAAATCATACAGCCATAAAAAAGTCATATAAACTTATCTTGAGCACGGATGGGAAAGCTGATCAGTTTTGCTTTCTCACATACTTTTTTTTAAAAACTTCTTTTTTTTTCTGTTCTGAATATTGAAGAAATAGCAAATCTGGCCGAATTTTCAAAAACTAAATATAGGGTAATTCTCCACCAGTGCCACTGTCTAAACATTTAATAAACATAAAATAAACAAATTCAACATATACATCCATTCTCAGTACGGAGAGAGGTATACCATAACTGCTTGCCATGTAGTTGCTAAAAAGGAGGACTGTCTCAGGAAAGAAAGGGGGGTCCACACTGATTACAACCTTGGCTGAATACATGCCTTTCAGGTCAACATTTTTTAATGTTAAACACTTCAGCCCTTTGATCCAGATGGATTAATCTGTTAATCTATCCTACAACACTTCTTCCCATCCTGAACATAAGCAAATCTGCAATTTTTTTTTTTTGAAAACAAGTTTTTTAACAAAAAAAAATGAACTGCAATAAAACTTCACTCATCTGATCACACCAAGATCAGTGAAGAAGCCAAAATCAACAGTGGGGACCTGCTCTGTTTTTCACTACCATCAGGGGTTATGGGTAGGGGGTTTCTTCATTTATGTGAAAGAGTGTCCCAAGGAGGCCTGGCTAAACCCATGTAGACCTGCCTTTCCACAGGGAATTCTTGTGGCTCAGGTCTACCTATCTGAAATATTAGTTTTGGACTACAGCCCTAATACTGCATCCTTTTTTGCTTAAATATGCACTGTTTATATCTTAAATAACCATTTTAAATATACCAGTGCACAAGGTCCAAAGGCATTTTGTTGCCCAAGGAAAAGGACAAGATGACACTTTGCCCATCCTTGCATGACACCTACAGAAGCCAGTCCAAGTGGGAGTCAAAACTTACTTCAAACACTGGTAATGGGACAGCATTTTCCATAGCACTTTACAGCATCAGGCTAACTAGGATGTGCAAGACAGGTTATTTGTAACACATAACTTTGTCCTCTAGCAAAGAGAACAGCCAAAAGGGGCAACTGCTGTTGCATTCCCCACGCCGTTCACCCTCTTGCCCCTGAACCAGTTACCTCCGTCTGCCTAATGGCAGGGCTAGCCTTGCAAGTGAGACCAGAAAGAAAATGATGCAATGTGTCCTCACTTGACAGGAGGAGAATTCCTAGACCACAGTCCAGTAAGCCAGCCAGAGCATTAATACAGTTTTCACTCAGTCCGTGACCTAACATTTCAGAAGACTGCAACAAATTACTTTATCTTTTAACCAGTTGGAAAGAACTCAGTTGATATTTATTACCCTCCTCACTCTCTTTCGAGGCAAAAGGGCAAAACAGTCTCTGGCTTTCTAAAATCAACATGGAAACGGGGCTGGAATAGTATGGGAATATAAGAGACAGGTAAAGCATGTTCTACCACAGAGAAAACAATCATTTATAGAATCATAGAAATGTAGAGTTGGAAGAGACCACGTGGGACATCCAGTCCAGAGAACTCTGAGAAAGGAAAGCAAGAATCATGGAACTGCTTTACCAACAGTATTTGGATAAGACATTGAGCTGGCACACATTACCTGCACAAATTATTCCCCAGTATGCTGAGATAGATATTTTATTTCTGTTGAACTTATAGGCAATGGCTAGAATCCTGTTTGTTTCTTTGTTATTAAATGCCATCAAATTGGTTTTCACTAATAGTGCCCTTATGAATGAAAGATCTCCTAAGCCATTTCTGCACTAGCCTGTTATAGCGCTATGATTCCACTTGCAACATCCTATGGAATCCTGGGGTTTGCAGTTTCGGGAGGGGCTGGCTGGCCCCGCCCTAAACTGCAAACCCCAGGATTCCAAAGGATGTTGAAAGTGGAACCATAGCGCTATAACAGGCTAGTGCGAAAATGGCCATAGTGCTATTATTCCACTTTCAACATCCTATGGAATCTGGGGTTTGCAGTTTAGGGAGGGGCAACTGCAAATCCCAGGATTCCAAAGGACGTTGAAAGTGGAATAATAGCACTAAAACAGGCTAGTGCAGAAATGGCTCAAAACACCTTGCCATCAACAGCCCTGTTCAGGTCTTGGAAAGTAAGGGCTAGGGCTCCTTGTGTCTTTCAGGGAGGCAGAAGGCCTGGAAACCATGCCCTGTGAGGAACTACTTAGGGAACTGGGTATGTTTAGTTTGAAGAAGAGAAGGCTAAGAAAGGGCATGATATCTATGTTTAAATATTTGAAGGATGCCATATGGAAGATGGAGCAAGCTGATTTTCTGCTGCTCCAGAGATGACAGCATGGAGCAATGGCTTCAAATTTTCAAGAAAAGAGACTCCATCTAAACATTAGGAGAAACTCCCTAGTGGTAAGAGCTGTTCAACAGTGGACTATGCTGCCTCAGGCTGCGGTGGAGTCTTTGGAGGTCTTTAAACAGAGGCTGGATGGCCATCTATTGAGAATGCTTTGTGTATTCTTGCATGGCAGGAGGTTGGACTGGATGACCGCTGTGGTCTCTTCCAACTCTTTGATTCTGTGATTCTATGATTTTTCCTACACAATGCAATGTAGAATCTTGGCCATCATTTACAAATGTGTATAATCTTCTTCTGTGCACAAGATTTTAATTTTTTTTCCTTTTAATGCCATCTACAAATTTCATTAACATCTAAGACTTCTCTGTGGACAATGCATTTCCTTTTTCCTTTTTATTATTTGTTTGTTTGTTTAGTAACGTCTAATTGGCCATCCTAGAAGCAAGCTCTCTCACACACTTCACATGTGTACACCTTAGGATGCATGGAAGAAAAAGTAAACAGCCTCATGGTTTTTTCAACTCATGGTGTTTAGGAGATGCGCAAAACCTTGCAGCCTGTGTTTGCACCAACAGAGCTAAAGTACTGCTGCCTGCAGGCCAGTGGCAAAGAAAAACAAAAAGATGAACAGGCTGGCCAGCCACCGAGCAGAATCAATACAATGGAAATGGAGCTGGAATGAGGCAGAGCGGACTGGAGGCGCCAAATCTCCTGCCTGCAGGAGGCAAGCAGCCTCCCTCCTTTCCCCTCGATCAGCAGAGAGGGATGGCAGCTATTCAGCACAGAGGGATTATGAGCCATACCAAGTTAATATCCCAATCTGTAATAGTCACCATTATGAGTAGCACGAGGGCTCAGGGGCCATCAATCACCAGTCACAGCAAGCGGAGCAACACAGACAGGCTACTGTTGCAGTTATGGCACTCGGAGGCTGATCTTTCAGACACAAAAGACCGAATTCAGACATCATGCCCAGCCATGGGTGAAAATGAAACTTAACTATGGTTTAGCACAGCATTTTAATTGGGAAATCATACTTGCTATCAGCCGGCATTCAGAAGCAGAAAGCCAGGTATGACAAACTAGGTTGCTGGGTTTGAAGTGAATTTTAAAAGAGAAGAGAGAAAGCTTCAGTGTTTTATATTCTGACCTGGGAAAACCAGAGTTATGACCATTGCTCCACCTCCAGAACCAGCAGCAAAATGAAACTAGAATGATGAACACAGAAAAACAAAAGCCAAAGGAGCAGAAAACAAAAACAGATAGAAATTGTTTCCTGCCGGACATGCCAGTACTCAAAGGGCATTTTTAGCATCTGGGTGTTGGGATGACGGTTAGTCCAGGGAAATGTTCTTCCTCTTTTCAAAAAGGAAAGGAAGCACCTTCTCCTGCACCAGAGAAAGTAACTGCACTTGCTACCAAAATGCAAAAGCAGTATCAGTGGCAAGAAAATCAGCAACAACCATTGAATTTCATGTTCTTCTCACCCCATCTTCTTCAAAGGGAGAGGTCCAGCAGAGCCCGCAACCACTGGAAGCTGCCTGCCCCTGTTTTATGCCCTCTGTCCTTCTTTCCCTTTTTTTTTAAATTGAAACATTTCAGACATTGAGAAGGAGCAGAAGTCAACGCAAACCAAAGTGGTAAACACTGCAGAATTGTGGGATACAATCTGCTCTGACAACTCTCAGCAAGTGATATCCAAAAGTTGACTAAAGCTCAGGCATCTCTTTGCTTTGATCATCTTTTGCCTTTTAATGACTGCTTCAAGGCTAAGAGGGATGAAGGGTGGGGAGAAGCCCATTACACTCACTGACTAAGTTAATGGGGCAGAGAGAATCCATTTCGGAGAGAGACAGAGAGACCTCGGGCTGTTTTCCTCTGGAGTTAAAATAAGCCAAAGAAGGCAAAGCAGGGGAAAAGAATTAAAAATAACAGTACACTTTGTCAGTAATTTCTCCCCAACTCCAGCAGAATTTTATGCAAACTGGACCTTGAGATCCAGCAACAGCTGTATGCAGATCAGTTGCAATAACAACTTTGTTCCTGCAGATTGGACCTTTATTATCTGCTACTTCTCCTCTTCCAAGCCCTCACGAGCTGGAAAAAGAGCTTTTGAACAGTACGATCCTGTTAGGGTGAACAAATAACCACACCTTCACTGCATCCCCAGGTGGAACACAGAGCTGACTTGAACTGCCAAATTCAAGGTAGGAAGGTGGAAAAGAGAAGGAAAGAAAGACAGACACACACACACACACACACACACACACACACACACATTTAACTTTGGCCAAAGGATCCCAGGAAGGATGATTTATTCTTTCAGGCTTCCCTTCTTATACCGTTTCTATGTTTATATTAAAGAATGCTTGCAGAAAGGAAAAGATTCATGCATCGGCATCAGCAAAGTTACAGTTTGTTCATGTGTTACATTCTATCTGACCCTTAATTTCCCGAGTCTACATGACCCTGTTACATCCTAGGTCATTCTCAAAGATATTGCTGACATTTCAAGAGTCCTTCACTTGTACATACTGATTGTAAACAGGAGTAAGGCAGAATAAACATTTCTAAAGCATGGTTGTTTGATGAGCCCTGAGTGTCTAAAATGCCAATTAATATCACAGTTAACTGTTTTCAAGTATTAATTCTATAGCAAGTTACAGAGCCGCACATTTCAAGCCTAACAATCTCATCTGGCAGTAACCCAGCTGTCATTGCTAACAGCAGATTCATATTCTCAAAGTGAATAGAAGTATCAGAAGCCTTTTTAGAAGATTTTGCAAAAGATTTTTCTAAACGCGCACACACACACACACACACACACACGAGGACAGTGGAGGATGGATCTCATAAAATGACCACTGAGGACTGATCAATAAGGCATGCTTAGCGGCCATGGGATGCTGATTGACAAGATACTCTTACACAGTCAAAATTCGACTTGTGCTCAACCAAAATGGGAAGAGGGGAGTGAGCAGCCCTCCATTCACCCATTCTTTCACAGTTCCGTCATTCTCCTCATGTGGAAAGCAATGATCCTGACAAGAATACCTTCCTTATGGTCGGTATTCCCCATAGGATTATGGACTCTGCTTATTTATTTGTATACTTATTTAAGGTTCCCGACCATGTGCAGAACATCCACGCATAAGGGAAATTCTTCTGTTCAGACCCATCATTCTCCTTATAAGAGATGGTGAGGCTGGTCTGCCCCCCTCTTTGTATATTGATTCAAGATGCCTAGATAATGATTTAATAGAACCTGTGAGGGAAGGAATAAAGAAAAGCACAAACAGGATGGGGCACAGAATGGCGCCTCCTGGCAAAGGACAGGACCGGCTGGCATGTCACCACTCCTACCCCTCAACACACAGCAATATAGGGTCAACCTAGTAAATTACTGCCTGGCCACCCAAACTGCAGCTTAACTCTTCCCCAATCTAGCCGTTCAGCTGCCACTGTTTATTCCAAATCCCACAAGCAACAGTGTGATCTTTCTCTGGAATGGCATGCCAATTTCCTGGTTAAGGGGAAAACACCCAAAACTTCAGCCACAGATGGCCACTCTTCCAAGATCAGTGGTTAAGCATTTTGAAAGTGAAAGTACATCCCAGGGAAAATGAGAAGGGGAAAGGAAGGTCCTTTTTTTAAACAGTAATATTTCACAATACTAATTAACTCCTCACGTGAACAAATCTATTCTGCCAGAAGCTCTTTGGAAGTCAAGCAGCTTTTCTCCAATCAGTCAATAGTGGCAGCCACACGAACAAGACAGAAGACAGTTTGCCAATGTTACAGACTCTACACCACTGTATTGCTCCTGTTGTTTCCCAACATACGAATGAGTGCACAGGTTGAAGACTCTTCCCCTTTTACAGTGATCCTGAGTCTTCCCCTACTCTGGCTTATTTAACTGGAAGACTCAGAGTATATCCAGTCAAAGTTTTTACTGCGCAATTGGAATTATTATTACTATCATCATCATCATTGTCATCATCTATCATCACACCTTTTTCTGAGTCCATTCCTGCACGACATTGCTACACCTTCATAGCAGTGGGTTGTTTCCAGGTCAGGAGCGATGCTACCACACAATGTTGTCACTATCCAGCTGCTATCCCATCCCCAAGCATCACCAAACTGCCATATTCTATTTCAAGAAAAAATTCATTAAGCACTTCCACTAGCTCACCGCGGAACCATAATAGCACTTGATAGCTCTTCCTGTTATCACAGATCCAGCAGTGGGCATGCCCAGCTTGTCCTTCCCTCAGTTACTCCCATGGCATGGTAACTTCAAAATCTATCACCTCTCTTTGTTTATTTTGAATTTTTTTATTTTTTTAAAATATATTATAGGCATTATAGTGTGACAATTCAATAGTGTATTGCTACGTTTAGTATAGCTTCCAAGGGGGGAGAGATCAATCAAGGGCAGTGGGTTGAGGTGAGGTGGGGAAGGGAGTGTCCAAGGACACAGCGGTATGGAAGGAACACCGGTGGAAATACCGTTACTCATCCACTGAAGGTGGAAGGGTGTAGAAAACAGCATTCCTAACCCAACGGCATCGTGCAAATACCAATGCCACATTTGTAACGGTATATCGTGCTAATGGCCTCCAGTGCGGAAATAGGCTCAGTTTGGGACTCAAGGAAGCTCACAAAGAGTTAAAAGAGTTAAAAATTCTCTGCATGCATAAGCTAAAAAGCTGGACGATCCTGGTTAGCATCAGCCAATCATAACATTTAGAATGCTGTGAAGGGAGGCCTATGGGGGAAAGAGTATAACCTAGAGGCTTGACTGTTAAAGAGAGAGACAAAGGCAGGATGAAACAGAGTAAGATCAGTCAGAGACAGTGTGAAGACCATTTAGGAAGACGGGGAATTGATAAGATCTGAATAAGGTTTTGGGAACTGGGAATGTGGAAAGAGTTCAGGGAGTTCATGTCTAACTTAACAGCTAAACAATAAATCTTTATTGGTTTTATTTTCTACAACTGTTCTTGGTAGTTTTCTTCTAAGAACTGAAAGAGAGAACCAACTGTGTTTTACCACACTGAACCTACTGATCAACACAACCACTTCCCCAGAATAGCAATTGCTTTGCAGCAAGAGGATCAGATCTCGGAAGCAACCTTGAGGACAAAAGAGCAATGTGAGTGATAGGAGCTCAAGGGTGGGAACTGCGGGGCAAAGCTGGGTAGGGAATCTATCACACATCACAAAATTAAAACCACTAAAAATCACAAACCATTAAAAAAAAAAAACAAGAACAATGGCTAAAAGTCCAGCGTGTCATTGCTATTATTGTTCCAACTTATGGCCACCATAAGGTAAACCTGTCATGGCATTTTCTGGGACTGAGAGTATGTGACATACCCAAGGTCACCCTGTAGGTTTCCATGGCTGAGCGAGGAATTGAACCCTCCTCATCAGGGTCAGAGACCAATGCTCAATTCAGTACACAATGCTGCCTCTCCCAGGACATCACACAAGAACCGTTTTCCCCAAAACTCAATTATTAAAAGCCTACCAGAATAAAAAAGATTTTACCTAGTAAGGAGGATTCCAGTCTAGCATCTCTAGGAAAAGAGCTCCAGAGCTTGGGAACAGCCACTGGAAATGCCCTCTCCAGTATTTCCACTAAACGTACCTGTGAGAATGATAGGACAGAGAGAAGGTCTTCCCTAGAGGAGTTTTATGCGAGGTCCTAACAAAGTTGTGTTGGATTTCCTGCTCTCCTGATTTGTCCCATTGTTTGCTACATCTTCTTCTCTCTCTCTTTTTTTAAAGCCATCATTGTTTCTGATATCTTTCTCCAACAAGCCAGCACAAGGAGATTTGGGCCATTTCCGCACTAAACTGTTATAGTGCTATGATTCCACTTTCAACATCCTATAGAATCCTGGGGTTTGTAGTTTCGGAAGGGGGCAGCCAGTCTTCCCTAAACTGCAAACCCCAGGATTCCACAGGATTCCCAGGATTCCATAGGATTTTGAAAGGAACCCCAGGATTCCATAGGATGTTGAAAGTGGAATCATAGCGCTATAACAGTCTAGTGCGGAAATGGCTTTGGATTTGAGTGGAAAATGAAATAAGAGAGGGGGAAAGCACTCAGTCTCAATACATATTTGTAGACAGTGGATTCATACACCTTGAACTAGGAACTTTATGGCCATTAAAAGTGGTCTTTAGCTCTCAGACCCCACAAAAAGGAGTTGGATGTTGTGCAGCATCAGACCTTACAGTGGGCTGATATGAAAGCCACAAAAGACTGGACAGATTCAGAAGAAATACTGGGATTTCATGAGCTTTAGCTCTTGATTCCCAAGTCCCAGGTCTACTAACAGAAACCAAAGGGCTCTGTTCACCCTACTACTTAAAAACAAAAAGCAAAACAAAAATTAGCTAGGGTTTCTTTATGGTTAACTTGGGCCCAACCAATTTTAGTGACCATGCTTCACAGATGAAACACGCAACGAGTGTGGCCAAACAACATCAGAATGTGGTCAAGATGGCAAAAGTTATTAATGAGAATGAAGACATAATCTAGGAGAAGCAGCAGCAGCAGTTTGCTTTTGTCTGATCCTACCAGGAAGGGTAAGACCATTTCCGCATTACATTGTTACAGTGCTATTATTCCACTGTCAAACTCCTATGGAATCCTGGGGTTGGCAGTTTAGCGAGGGGCATTTACAATTCTCAGCCAGAGCGCTCTTTGGCCTCAGTAAACTACAAACCCCAGAATTCCACAGGGTGCTGAAAGTGGAATAATAGCATTATAACAGCATAGTGCAGAAATGCCCTAAGATTCCACCCACTCTTCTCCTCTCTCCTTGCTGAGTTACTGGAGTGCAAACTATTTTTGCACATTGCACTCAGTTTGCAGCACCTGAAGTATACAAAGGCAAAGGGGGAAAGTGTAATGAGCAGGAGAAAGAAGCGGAGACATTTTTAAAGGCAGTGAAAAAGAGGGACAACATAGGATTAAAATGTCCTTGCCAAAATAAGTACAGTTGGAGGGCATGGGCCACCATGTAACAACATTAGAATTATGCCACTGGGCAAAGTCACAAAGTCAATATAGAAAGAAGCCAACGCTGCCTGCCCTCACATTCACCTCTCTTTGTGGCATGGGGGAGGAGGTGGTTGTGGTATCCAAGTGCGGTTTCCAAAAGCTTTCTCACATGGCTCCCTTCTGGAATTTGGCAAAGTCATAGTATAGACTGTGAGAGATAGAGCCTCATTCCTGAATCCTTTTTCACTTTAAACACTTCTTAGTAAGAAGTGGAATTATCACTTTTAGATTTATGCATAAGATAAGTGAGTTACAGCTTATGGCCTCAATATTATGGGGGGCTTTTAAACACATGAAAAATAACATAATATTTTTTTACTTTTTTGGTAATGATGTGGGGCCTCTTGGCATAGCTGACGGCCCTGGCATAGCTGACGGCCTCAGCATATCTTTGTACGGCCCTGGTGCACATTAAAAGGTAAGTTAAATTTAAACTGCCGTTCCTGTAACCCTGTCCTCGAAAGCCATAAGCTCTTTTGCGCTTGATAAATTAAAAGGAAAACGGAGGCCCACGCATACTTAACTCTGCATTGTACAGAAAAGACTCCAATGTTTTCATGCATGAACACAAGAAACTATTTATCCATGAAATCAAATGCACAGCTTTAAACAAGCTATTTATCCATGAAATCAAAAGAACTCTATAGGAAAGAATAAAAACAACTCTGAGTCTATTTCCTTGGGGACTATAGGCCTTTTACTCCATGTACCTTGGGTTCTCCATGTGCGGAGTTCAACAGCTGTAACAACTGTCAACAGAGGGCAAGTTCTTTGTGATGCTTTTACCAAGCTCAAGTTTGCAACTTTTTTAAAATTGCCAACAGACAGGTAATGTAGCCACACCACTGCCTCATGTTGCTTCTCCTCTCTCACCTGTCTCTTGACTGCCTAAAGGCCAAACTGCTGTCTCCCAATTGATTTAAAAAAAAAATAAACCCCGAATTGAAGTTGGGTTATGAGAAATATGCAGATCATTTTTTCCCTCTTACTGAATTTGCCAGGAGGCAGAAGGAGCAGCCAAGTGAAGGTGAGAGAGAAAAGACCAAAAGAAAAAAAATGAGATGCACACAAGCTGAAGGGAAAGGGAGTGAAAGGTTGGGTGGCCACATAGCCAAAGGGAACGTAACAGTAGCCATCTTCCCTCAGGACACAAAGGAGTCGATCTGTTGCTTGCCATTGGCTGGAAAAACCCTGAAGGCTGCCTCTGCTTCTGGAATCGATTTTGACAACATACAGAGCCAAGTAAGAAACCATATTATTTTTATCAAAAAGGAAAAAACAAAGCCTCTTTCTGCCACATGTCCAGAGGTTTAGGCTCAGGAGAAAGCACTAAAATGCCCAGTATTCACAGCAAAGTAACTGAGTTGGTTAATCTGTTCTTTTAATGTGCACACAGAACTACACTCTTAAGCAGTTGCCTTTGTGTTTGGTTTTAGCTGACAACCTTTACAGCAGGAGTGGGCAACTGTGGAAGGCGGGGCGGCATTTTTATTATGCTTGGGGGTTTTAAAAGGCTTCTCCTGGACCTAAATTAGCCTTGGGGGGCTGAAAATTGAGGGGAGAATGCACCCCACACCCACCGGGTGAACATTTTGGAGTATTTCAGGCCAAAACAAAATCTTGCAAAATTGTGCAAAAATTGTTTTTCACCCTTGGAGGAGGGCAGGGAGTCTTCAAGCATGGTAAAAAAAATACCCTCCACACTGCCTAGGGTGCATTTTGGGGGCACTCTGGAGTTTTAAAAAGTTTTTTTTTACCCCTAGGGGTGCTGGGAACCACAGAAACAGCTCTGGGGGCTATATGCAACATGCAAGCTACAATCTTCCAGCCTCTACTGTAGAGAAGCAGGCTGAGTATTTTCACTAGCCACAGGGCTAGAGGTCATGGGGTAGCCTTCTAGATGCAACTTTTACCAAGGACACAGCCAAGGATAAGCCATGATGAGAGATGTAGTGTAAAAACATCTGGTGACCCACACTCACAGAGCCCAACTTTATCTTAGGGAAATGTTTTGGTCCTGTTTAAATTTCCCAGGTGTTTCTTTAGACAAGGAAATCTCAAAAGCAAATTTGATCTGAGATGAATTTTTAAAACAACATTATTAATATTACAGTGGCTCTCTCTTTCCCTAGGAGACATTAGTGTGGTGCCTAGAAAATTCTGAAGTTTATATTTGCACACCATATAAATCTGGCTTCTAAGCAGAAGTGATCTCCTTAAAAAAAAAAATGAAATCTTTTACGGCACAGAGTAACGTTTATATAGTTGGATTCTCTGTATGTTTACTTAAAGTAATCCCTACTGAGTTCAATGAGGATTTCTTCCAAGCATGCACTGGACTGGATTAAATAATCACTGGAGAGTAAAGGTTTCTGCTTTGGAAGAACTTAGAATTAGCAAGACAGCTGAAACTCAAAATTAGTCAGTTTGTAAAATGAATCCAATTGAGTTCATAATTCTCACAGTATAATGAGCCCTGGCTGAGATTCAGTGAAAGTACTTCGTATTTTCATAATTCAGACTCAAATTGAGTTAATTTACAGTTTTCTGCACCTGAGCAGTCTGACAAGGCAACCAGACTTCACCATTTTTAAGTATACTCAGATTTTCTTAGGTGTAATGCTTTCAGTCTGGAAAAGGTCTTATTTGCAATGCATGGCTGCACAATTATTTTACTTTAACTATCTTGTTCCCCTTTGTCAAAGGAAGAAATCTGTTTGGATCTGAAATGACATTACATCTAGTCATATCAAATAAGCATTTTTCTTTCTTGTTGTTTCTATTTGTTCTAGTTCCACCATTAATGCCCCTGCCTGCCATGTGGCTCCCTGTTGAATTGCCCTGGTAATCAACACACAGGAGTCAATTTTCCTGATAAAGAAACAGGTGTGGTGAAATGCATGGGGTAAGAACTCTATACTGTGCATGTCACATTCTCCCATTCTGGTGGTGCAAGTGGAAAAACATTTAAATAGACTTTGAATAGTTTGCCGATGAGAAAAAGCAGTACAGTGGCCCCTCTACATTTGCAAGGGTTCAAAGTGCAGGACCCTCACGAAAGAGGGGAAAATGCCAATAACTCCTCCCAGCAACCCCTCTCCCACTCCCCTCCAGACTCCCCCCTCCTATTCAGTTCCCTCTGGCCCTGGTGCTCTCAGGGGAAAGAAAAAAAACAAGATAAAGGGCTTACTGGTACTTTCCCCTCAGGCAGAAAACAGCAGAGTGCTGAGTTTTGGCATTCTAGGTACTGGTCACCATCTTGAGAAAGGAGATTTCTCCAGAGGGGAGATGCAGGAGCAAAGAGAGAACCTGACCAGCAGAATGTGCAGCCATGTGGCAGAGAGAACATGCCTCCAACAGTGAGAGGGGCTACACTCACCCAAAAGGAAAAAAAGTCAGTTTTAAACACAAGCCTCGGGTGAGGAATGCAAGGGAATGGGAGGAGGAGAAAGAGAGGGAGTCAAGCATGTTCCTCATGGATAATCAAATTCATGAAGGTCAAACCCATGAATGCAGAGAGAGGACTGTCTACAGATGCTTCAACAACCTTACTTACTAAAAGAACATGTTGGGAGCATGTGTATAGCCTCTAATATTTCACAAATCAAAATCGAAACATTTATGGCCAAGCAACATCACTGTGGTCAAAGATGGCAAAGGTTAAGATTAAGGAAGAAGAAACAAGCTGGGAGAGACACCAGCAGTTTGCTTCAGCCTACTGATTCTAGACAGTGGTGCCTGAGGATAGCTTGAGGATAGCTGCCCTTTCAAAAAAGGGAACTGTTATATGGCATATCACAAGGTGCTATTCTATCCCCCATGCTTTTTAACATCTACATGAAACTGTTGAGAGAAATCATCTGAAGGCATGGGACAGGGTGCTATCCATACACTGATGCCACCCAAATATACTTCCCCATGCCTTCTAAAACAGTCTTATCCAGAGATAGTGTGGGCTGGATGAAGAAAAACAAATTGAAACTCAATCCAGACAAGACAGAGATGCTTACTAATAAGGGTCCTAATCTGGATTTGGAGATATGTCAACCAGTTCTGGGTAGAATCAGACTCCCCCCTGGAAAACTCCCACAGCTTGGGAGTGCCTTTAGATCCATCATTCCAAATGTCAGCTCAGACAGAAGTGATGGTCAGGAGTGCTTATTATCAGCTTCAGCTGAAACAGCAATTGCACCCCTTCCCAAAATGGGAACGTGCCAGTAACCTCAAGGCTGGACCTCTGCAAAGCGCTGTACATCGGGCTACCGTTTTACCAAGTTCAGAAACTCCAACTGGTCCAAAATATGGCAGCTAGACTGGTTACAGGTGCTTTGAGGAGAGAGCCAATCACACTGATAGTAAAATCACTCCACTGGCTGCCAA
Organism: Iguana delicatissima; assembly: GCA_948472985.1. NCBI lineage: Eukaryota > Metazoa > Chordata > Lepidosauria > Squamata > Iguanidae > Iguana > Iguana delicatissima. The sequence continues at coordinate 236,335 of CAOKZL010000809.1, read as the reverse complement.
TTAGTTTCCAGGAAAGTACAAAGTGTTGGTTATCACCTTTAAAGCCCTACATGGTTGGGGTCCAAGTTACCTGCAGGATCCCTTTCTCTTGTACAATCCTTCCTGTATACTCAGGGGCTCTGGGGGCCATTTGCATTAACCAGCCAGGACTAGACTGGTAACGGTAACCCAGAGGACTTTTTTGTCGGCTACCCATGGACTGTGGAATGACCTGCTAGAAGAGATTCAATAACTGAATGTGCTGTCTGAATTTTAAAAAGTACTTGAGACCTATCTCTTCTAGCAGGGCTATCCAGTCAATTTTACACTATGAATTTTAAATTGATGCATTTTAAATGGTTTAATATGTCTTTGATTGTATTTTAATCTATGCTGTAACCCACCTTGAAACTGAAAGCAGTTTTTATTTATTTTTATTTATTTACATTTTTATAACCCTGCTTGCTCTGAAGCCTTCTTGGCCTTGCCTCTAAAAGTGGCTATTTTGCAAGAAATGTTGCATGATGAAGGAAATGTTTGTAATGTTGGATTCCTAAAGTGGTGAGAAAATTAGGAGTGATGACACGGTAGCTTCCCTATCTCTACTCAGGATCATTCTCTTTCAAGCCAATTGCCCAAATAATCCCAACCTGGAGAAGAACCTCATCTCCTGATAAGGGGCCCAAAATGCCTGCTAGGTCAAATTGAACGCCACGATTAAAAGCCCACAGCAGATGCATTACGCCTCTGCATACCAGACCTGTGACCTGGGTATGTTCATATGGGAGAATAGAAGAAGACAAGAGAATGACTCCATATAGTAAATCAGTGGTACCGGTATTCTCTTCTGAGAGGTGAAAGCAGCAGGGAGGAGGCAAAGTGAAGCCAAGGGGAGCTTTGCTGCCAACCAAATCATTACAGTTCCCTGGAGGCGGCTCAGCAGCCATCTGTGTAGGAATCAATACAAGGACCAGGTCTTCATTTCCAAACACATATCCCTGTCTCTACACATTACAACTAACCAGCATGGTGGCCCTTCTCCCTCCCCGAGAAGAAAGAAAGAGAGGAAAGTGAGAGCAGGACAGAATGCTGAAAGAAGGGAGAGAACTGGGGAGAAAAACAAGGTATGTTATACCTGTGTGGTAGAGCTCAGGGACCTAAAGCAGTTGTCTCCTGGCGCTGCTGATAGCTAGCCATGGGAAACAAAAAGCAGAAGTAAATTTTGGATATTTTAGAGAGAAAACTGATGGTGGAGGATGGTAAATGAGGCTGCACTTCCTGCTTCGACAAGAAGCTCAGGTGCACCTGATTTGTGAAACAACCTGCAACTATGCATCCAAAGGCCCTCCCACACTACATAGTTATAGCACTATGATTCCACTTTGACCACCAGGGTTATATTCTACAGAATCCTGGGATTTGCAGCCACAGGAAGAGTATTTAGAATTCTCTGCCAGAGAGCTCTAGTGCTTCCCCAAACTACAGATACAGGGGGCTTATTCGTACCACACAGTCATAACACTATGAGCCTTTCTGCACTACACTGTTAGAGTGCTATCATTCCACTTTCAACATCCTATGGAATTCTGAGGTTTGCAGTTTAGTGAGGGGCCTTTAGAATCCTCAGCCAGAGAGCTCTTTGGCCTCAGTAAACTACAAACCCCAGAATTCCACAGGATGTTGAAAGTAGAATAATAGCATCATAACAGTGTAGTCCATGATTCTATCCACTTGTCTTAGCTACAATGGAAGAGGCCATCTTACAGCCAGTGTTGAGGAAAGAGTCCACTGTCGGCTGGATGTTTTGCCTACTTGAAGAAATGTCATCTTGTCTTCACCTCAGATATATCTTGAACTGTTTCAGCCCATACTGGCGTTTTGATACATGTCCAGCTTAGACTAGACATAATCACAGGCAGACTCAGAAAAATCAGATTTCTAGAATCACAGGCAATCTCACACCTGAGATGAGAATCACACAGCTTTGAGACCACACTAGATGTGAAGGTGGTGAATCTCTGCTCATTAAACTCAGCTCTGTCCCAACTGTATATTAAACAGGAGACTGAGAGGAATGTCTAATTTTTGGAAAGAATCATTAATGTCCATGAGAAGAAAATCCTCCCTGGCATCATCTTCTCACTTGCCCACAGCCTCTCCCCCAAGCAAAATCTTCTTTTAGAACTGGAGATCAATTGCAAAGAAAAATGTTTGAGGGATAAACTACAGACAGGTAAATGTACAAGAAAGTAAATTGTGTTAAGTTAGTCTAAAAATAGAAACCTGCCCACCACTCTCACGTTCAGTTTGGTCCTCCCTCTATCAACCAGCTTGCATCCAACACTTCAGAGCTAGATCTCGGACACATCACAAGTTGAGTCACTCTATAGCAGAAGGGTGCATGAGTCATCCTTTCCACCTACCACCCATCTTAATCACAGCTGCACATTTATTATGATCTAAAATTCACATCATCTAGGAAGCAGGTAGCAAGAACAACAACAGATGCTGCTGTTTTCTGCTGCAAAGAAAATTGCAACGTGTAGGTGTGGGGAGAGAGAAGGAGGAGATAGGGCACATGTAGAATGTCTTCTTCCTGTTCCATAGCAGTAGAAAGATACAGAGACATGGGGGCGGGGGAAGGTGGCCAATCCACAGAATACACTTTATACACTCATCTTAAGCAAGGATCCAAAGTGAGCCCACTGAGGAAATAAAGCACACTGGAAAGCAAAATGTAGGAAGAAGTAGGTCTATCATGCAAGCACATGTTCACAGGTGTGTGACTGTGCCTTCAAATTGCTTGTCAACTTATGCTGATCCTATAAATTTCAAGGGGTTTTCTTAGGCAAGGAACATTCAGAGATGCTTTTTCCAGATCTTTCCTCTGAAATATAACTTACAGCACTTGGTATTCTTTGGCGGTCACCTACCCAAGTACTAAACAGAGCAAACATTGCTTAGCTTACAAGATCAAATAGAATCTGGTGCCTTTAGGGTATTTAGATCTACTGCAGATAGATGGAATTAACTGCAACTCCCCATCAGAAATGCAAATTTAGGTTTGACACAATGCAGAAGTGATGAGTGGGTAGCCCCCCTAAAGGCTTCTGGTAAAGGGGACCAGCACCTTTCTAGTGTCCAGGCATCAGTACTGTATTCGAACCTATTGGCCACAGTTCTTTCTTTCTTTCCTGGAAACTCTCCCAAGGACAGGGAGCTGATAGTACATGGGCCAGCACTGTTCTATGGACTATCACTTTGAGTAGCATTGCTTTAAATATTGTTTGACTGCAATGTTCATCATCCCTATCTAGGATAGCAAATGGTAAGGCTACCACTATGGCAGTTTCAGCCCAAAAGCATCTAGAGGGCCACATGTTCTCCACCCTGACACAGTGCATGAAATAGCCTTTAAAAGTCTAAGTAAAATTGATGGCTCTCTTAATCAAGCACAAGGAAAACGATCTGGACAAAGACCTCTTCTTCTGGGAAGGACTTTAGGAGTGGAGGGAAGCAGACAAGAGACTCAGGCCTACTCCAGTTGCATTTCCCCATCTCCCATAAGACCATCAAACACCAACAGCCCTGTAGGAAGTATCCTGATGTTACTTGTTACATACCAATTATTTTGATCTTTTTAATATATATATTATTGCTTCTTGTAATCTGCCTTGGGGGACGATCCCCATAGAAGGTAGATTATAGATGAATAAACAGCATGTTTGGCATCCTGCCTACTTAGGACTAACAACAAAATCAAGGCCTCTATCTGTCAACCCATCCACCAGATTCCTCTATTACTTTTTGTCTGGGGCAGAGGTAAAGCATGTGTGACCCCCCCGATACTGTTTCTCTGCAAACATGCCAGCACAGCCAATGGTAAGGAATCATGGGAATTGAAGTCCAGTACCTTTTGGAGGGCCCCATGGTCCTCACAGCTGCTCCAAGGACCTTAGATAATCGCTCTACCCAAATATTTTGGCTAGAATCCTGTAGTATTTGACACATGCCTATGTTCCCCTACAGAAGCAACTGGATATTACTACCCAATGTAAGGCATCTTGATTCAGTTCAAGGTGGCAGAAGGGGAATTGTGCACATGGTGTTGTTGTGGAGTCAGATGCGTATTCAGTTGTGCATTTCGGTGTGCAACACTGTCATTCTCTACATGGGCAGCCATGTATAGCACAATCAATATGCAACTCCATGCTATGCAACCCTGATGCAGGAGTTCAGCTTGCAATGTAAGTGGGCTGGAGAGATTAGTCATCTCCAGATCTTCCAGTAAGTTTAATGGTTGAGTATGGATCCAAGCCCAACAGTTTCCACTTCCTAGATGTTGAGCCATGCCATTCCTTCCTCTTAGTCTTTGTCTTGTTGTGCGCCTTCAGATAATTTCTGACTTATGAGGCAAACCTAACACAGTGTTTTCTAGGGCTGAAAGTGTATAATGTGCCCAAGGTCATCCAGTGGGTTTCCATAGCTGGACAGGGACTCCGACTCTGAACTCCAGGGTCATAGTCCAATGCTCAGACCAGTACAACACCTTCGTTCTCCTCCCAGGTGGCTGTTAGTCTTTCCACCTGATAAAGGTGGGTGTTCATTAGTTTTTTCACTGCTGAGAAGATGTTAAAACCCAGAAGACATTTCAGAACTAGAAATACTGAACTGATACAGCTAAGCATTTACAATAAAGCTACAGCTCCCTGGCATCTATCAATCTATCAATCACCATCTATCAGTTAATTCCCAGAGCATCCATATGGATATGCCAGGCATTGGGGAATCAGCAAGTCTTGGAGAAATTTTGAGAATTCAGACAGTTTTTCTCTTTTGTGAACAGAAGAAAGGGAAAGAGAGAGAGAGAAAAAGAATGCAGCTTCCTTTCTGTTATAAAAATTCCTCAAAGTTTTTGATCAAAGCCCTGCCCTGCTTGGAAACATTTATAACACAAAGAAGGACAATTAGAGAGATAAAAATGATGATTGCCCATTCTAGAATGCTAGTGGCTCTGAGACTAAGCTAAAATCAGAAAGTCCCTGATTCATGTCTCACCTCTACCATGAACTCACCCACTGTTTTCTTAACTTTTCTTGACACCCAATATAGTAATCATATACTGGCCAACCTTATATGTGTTTCATAAAATTTACATGGTGATGGACAGGAAGGCCTCTAAATAGTTCAAAGAGTCCTTCTAAATTGGGCACCCCAATTTAGAAGAATATAGACAAAATGGAAAACATTCAGAAAAAGGCAACTAAGGAACTGGAAACCAAGCCCATTTCTGCATGGCGTCATTGTCCCATGATCGGAACACAATGGCAGCTGTCTGTGAGTCATGTTTCGCTTGATGTTGTCGAGATCCCACTGCCAACCTGTCCCCACTCATCACAATAGTGGAATATTCACTTAACAGAAAAAGTCTGTTAAGCATCAGCAATTGCACAATGCTTCCATAACTGCTGACCATGCAGAAGGTGCAGAAGCACAATCATGTACTTCCTTCCCCAGCACAGCACAAGAAAGAGGCCAGCTGTGCCACAGAAGGAAGGTGCGTGTTGCTTGTGCTCTCCTCTGCAGGAAGCCCACCGGGTGCAGTTAGTATCATGCTCCCATCCTAGCAAAGGTGCTGCTGGGATCGCACTGGGACATTGACAGGAACCGGTAAGGTGCAGAAATGGCCCAAGTCCTATGAAGAACAGTCAAGGGAGTTGGGCATGTTTAGCATTAAGGGCAGAAGACTGAGAGGTGATGTGTTGCGCATCATCAAACATATGAAGGGCTGTCATGCGAAGACAGAATAGACTTGTTTTGTACTACTCCAGAGGGTAGATCCCAAACTAGTTGATTCATATTACAAGAAAGGGGGATCATGTCATGCGATACTCTTCAAGAAAAAGAGGAAGAGGACAGGCTCTCCTTCATTAGGGGATCTTATACCAACACTAGATGACTTCTTGTAAGAGATGTCTTAGCTGCACAGGAGCTGGTACTAGACAACCCAAGGGTACTAATGACCTTTGGAATTCATTCCAGTTCTACATATCTGTGACTGTGTGATCTTCAAAGTAATCTACCAGGAATTCCCATGTCTATATCCATGATTTCTGCTTTTGTGGTCCCCCAGAAGTTGGGTCTTTATTTAAGTACTGAAGAGATATTTTATACTACCTTTCAGTCGTGTTCCCAGAACAAATGTCCGTTAAGTAAACAAACAACAATATAATTGATCAAATACTCAGCAAGATCTCAAAATCAGCATAAGAGAATTATCAGTAAAAATGGCATTTGCATGCAGCTTAGGTCAAAAAAATAGGGTTTACCCCAAGACTAAAAGAAAATCAAAGCGGGCACCATGAAAATTGGGCTGCATTCCACAATTACAGCCCTACCTCTAAGAAGACTGTTTCTCTCTTTCTGGTAGCCACTTGCTTTCTTTCAGATGTGGGAGCACTGTCTTCTGAAGATCCAAGTAAGTGGTTTGCAGAGGTACAATGAAAGCTACACAAGCAAAAATGAGATTGCATGTTCTTCAATGAAAAAAAAATCAGAACTTGAATCAAGCTTGCAGCCACTGCCCTCGTCTTCCTGGGATACTAAAAAAATTGTTTCCATGCAGGGAAGATTTGAAAGTGCAAGTTGCACACAATCCTCATGTAAGCTCTTATGCAAAATTCTTTCCTGTCCTCGGTAGCCATCATGTCAGGATGGTTAAGGAAGCTGTAGCACAACACACTTAGAGGATGTAGGGTAAGGGAAGGCTGGTCTGTAACACTGAGACTGCTGGATAGATTATGCTTCTGAAGTCCCATTAAGCCAATTCTCTGCAAAGGCCAGTAAGGAGTAAATGAGCTAGGTACTCATTCAGGGCACCAAGCTGAAGAGATGGAAAGCTCTCTTCAGGATCTCACTGTCTGTTGCAGTGAGATAAGGCAAAAGAAAAACAAACAAACAAACAAAAAGCGGGGAGCATCTTTAAAATATCTTTCCACATTATTCTTGTTATCTGGGTACTAGTTACAATAAAGAAACTTGGCACCTTGGTTGTACATTTTTTTCTAGAAGCTAGACAGCTTCTTATAAAAATCAGCAGAATCCAAGTTTACCTTAATGTGAAATTACCAATCACTACAAATAATAAGCATGCTAAGCACAACTTAAGAGACACAGCAAAACTTATCATGATGGTGGTCAGGAACATATAATCAAAGCAGTAACTTGCCCAGGGCCTTATTTACCCTTGGACCAGTCCTCTCAAACCTGCTAAGCCCGAGTGGTGCCCTGCCGCCACCTCAATCTGTCAGATAACTCAGCAAACCAACCTTTCACATTGTCTGCACTATACTACAACTGCTCCGTAAAGCACAGTCACTTGGTGCTCAAAATTAATAAATTATTAAAGTGAGTTTTCCAGTTTCCAAAATTCCACTCCCAAACGTTCAATATCAGGGTGTTTGGAGGAGGAAGTCATGTATTTCCTACATGCCTCTGTACGTCCCTCCTAAAATTGCTAATATTGGCTGCACAACTCTAATATTTTCTTCTTGCCTCTTGTTCCCCAGCACTTGCACAGTCCATCAAGCACAGTACTATTTATTCTGGGAGAAGGTGGGAAGGAAAGGGGAAGAGAGAAGCAGAAGGTGGGATTGAAAACCAAGCCTTTATTTTGCCATTCTTCCTCCTGCTCCTTGCACCAACTATGGAACAGGAAAAACCTACAACATTTTGTTCTGCAAGGCAAAGGACAAGATGGTGGACACCTCTACTCTTTTTACAAAAGGCAAGTGGACTGGCTGTAGAATTGTCCTTCAGCACTGGTGATGCTACAACATCCTCCATCCCATCAGAAAGCATCTAGGTGAGGAGGATGCAAAGCAAGCCACAGGGCACGGAGAGGTTTTTCTGCCAACGTCTTGTGGCCATCTCACAGAATCTGCCTGCCTTTGTACCATGGCAGGGCTGCTACAAAACAAAAACAAAACAAAAATGACAAGAGTCTGTTCCAGTTTGAGAAGCAGCAGATAAGTTAATGCACATACCTTCTAAGCCCTAAATTTGTTTCAGGGACTTTTCTGGATTATCATGATTTGAGGAGTGGGATTTGGGAAACCAACTGAAGGGAAGCTTTGGAGAGTTCTAGTGCCACTAAGAAAATACTCTTATCTCTACTAGAGAGAGGAGAGGGGGAAAAAAGAACAAAGGAGCTTGGTTAAAGTCTGATGGTATCAGGAAACAGAGATTCAGCCTATGTTAGATGGGGTTACACTCTGAAGACAGGTTTGCAATTTGGGTATGTTCCCAGACTCAGCTTTGAACCTGGAGGTTTCTGCAGTGGCCTGGAGTGCTTTTGCACATTTCAAGCTTCTGTGCCAACTGCACCCATTCCTTGAGATGCCAGATTTGTTCACAGTGGCACATGCCTTAGTTACATTGTATTTGGACTAAAGTAACATACTCTACATAGGGCTGCATTTGAAGAGTGTTTGGAAACTTCAGCCAATTCAAAGAGCTGAAATCAAAGTAATAACTGGGGCAGATTACAGGAATGATACTACTCCCCTGTTAAAACAGCTACACTGGCTCCTAGTTTGTTTCCAGACAGAATTCAAATTGCTTGTTTTGCCCTATAAAGCCCTATATGGCTCAGATCCAGGCTATCTAGCAGACTATGATCATTTCTGCACTAGACTATTACAGTGCTATGATTCCACTTTCAATATCCTATGGAATCCTGGGTCTGCAGTTTCGGGAGGTGGAAATGGCCTATATCTCTCTGTATGAGCCTGCTTGGGCCCTCAGACCATCATGAGAATTGGTGAGGATGCAAGAGAGAGCCTTCTTGATGGCTTCTCCTAGGCTCTGGAACTCACTTCCCAGGGAGGCCAGAACAGCTTTTCCCTCCTGGTTGTCCTTCTTTAGACAGGAAGAAACCTTTTTATTCAGACAGGCTTTGAAAACAGAAAGGTTTTACAACACAGGCTAGAGAATGCTGCGCTATTTAAAACTGAATTGTATTTAATAGCTTTTTTATCTTTTAAAAATTGCATTGAATCCTTTTAATTAGAAATTTGAAGGTTTTTTTTAATATTGCGACTAGTTTAATTCTACTTTAATGTGCACTGTTTGTACGTTTTAACTATATTGTTCTTTTAAACTGTAAGCCACCTTGAGTCCCAATTTTGGGAGGAAAAAGGAGGAAGAGGAAGAGCAGGAGGAGGAAGAGGAGAACTTTGGTCCAGGAACTGGTGCTAAGCACATGTTAAGTCCTTACAACACAGAAAACCACACCTCGTTCTTCCTCATGTTCTCTTTTAGCAATCTAAGGTCTTTGCAGGAGAAAGATGTCTTTCACACAACTTGATAGGTGATCCATATGATGAGATCTCCATCTTGTTTGTTGCTGTGTGGCTTTGAGGCATTTCCAATTTACAGTGACCCTAAAGCAGATCTAACACAGATTCTAACCCTGGTCTCCCAGAGTCTTAATGCAAGGGTCAAACCATGTCACCATGCTTTCTCCCCATCTTGTAACCTCCATCCCTCACTTATCTTCCATCTTCTTACTGTCTGTAATATATAATTAGGGAGAAAATGATGGAATAGCTGTACAGTGTTTTTTGATTGACAGTGCTGGGAGACCCTCTTTGGAAACACTCCTAATAGGGGGTGGGGAGTTTTTTAGCTGTAGCTATTGTTAAACATTTGGGAAGCTGAAACCCTTGCCAATCTACATCAAATTACTCAGAGATCTGCCAAGAGATCTAAATCTACCTTCCACACACTTGTGCAAGAAGTGATTGTGACAGGCCAGCACTGAATGGCACTTACAGTGAGCAATTCTTTCTTTTTTCACAGTTATTATGTACGTGTACCAATGTGTCTTGGACATAAACCGTTTGTTCAGAAGAACATCCTAACTGGTCTGAAACTGATTTTGAGGCCAGTAGCAGCAAGTGGTGGCTGCCACATCAGTGAGGCAGTTTAGTCCAAATGTTAAAGGAGCTATCCAGAGTGCTGAACTCTACTCACAAAATAATCAAGAGCCTGGATGTATACATGTGCCTTCAAGTCACCTGTTGACTTATGGTGACCTCATAATTTCATAGATTTTTCTTAGGCAAGGAATACCCAGAGGTGGCTTTGCCAGTTTCTTCCTCTGAAATATAGCCTACTGGAGACCAAATTCAACTCGGATACAAATCTCAGTCTCCAAAGCCACAGTCCTATTCAACATAAGCTAGTGCAACCCAAGGTTATGTTGGTGTGTGCATTTTAATGGATGTTCTGAAAGGAGGTATCCACTAACTCTGTATACCAATCCCTTCCACCCCAGTGCAACCAGTCCTCCTCAGTGTTTGATAATGCCAGAAACACCTACAGTTAATGGATGAGGCAGTGTGGAGGTGCCAAGGCATTGTCCAATTGCAGGAAAAGAAAGAGTCATTGCCCTTCCAAAACTCCCACAATATGCTATATGTATTGCACTGAAGGTCCAGAAGACGACATCTGTAACCTTTTTGCTGCCTTTCCTCTCCAACAATAGCTACTACTTTGCTGTGGGGATACACCTCTATCCAGCTGTGTTGCACAGACATGAAACAGACAAGTCCAGCAGAGGAACACTGGTGAAGCTTTATGTTCTGCTGCACTAATATTGGATCTCAGCTCAACTCTTCATGCTGAATCCAAAGTAGTCCCCTGACGGCTATCATTTCTCCCCACCTTCCATGCAAGAAAACCGCATTCCAACCATGGCACCATTTTGCAAGTTATGGGTGTTTTTTGTTGTTGTGTATCTTCAAGTTGTTTCCAGCTTCTGGCAACCCTAAGGCAAACTTATCATCTTTTTTTGGGGGGCAGGATTTGTTTAAAGAAGGTTTCCGAGTGCCTTCCTCTGTGGCTGAGAGTGTGATTTGCTCAAGGTCACCCAGTAGGTTTCCACAGCTGAGTGGGGATTCCAACTTTGGTCTTCTAGTGTTCTAGTCTGACACTTAAACCACTACACTGCAAGGGCAGAATTCCCCAGCGCAATAATCATGCATACACCCATGTGTGTAGAACTCACTAATCCAGATGCTACACTTCATCACAGCTTCCCATAGAAACAGCTGCCATAGCACAACGACAAGTTTCCCACGATTACATTCAGTTAATGCAAGGCTTTTGTATTGAGAAATCCAAACTGTTTCATCAATCTCTCTCTGCAAGGAGAGACTGAGGCAATTCAAGAAGCCCCTTTCTTTCAGTGTTCAGCTTTACCCCTTCTGCACACACATACACAGGCACACTTGCATTATTCTCTAGGTGCTGCTGAATCGTGGGTCTTTTCTTTCTACCTGGAGTCTGTTCTTCTTGCACACTGTGCTGCCCTCTAGTGCTTTGAACTACACTTGGCCTGCAATAAAATCATGGCTCAGAGGCCGAAGAGCCTTCTCTAATGAAGAAGCCGCATCTATCCAGCTCAAATGAAGGCTTACTTGGTGGAGGCCTGACAAATGCATTACTATTTTAAAGTGCCCCAAGGGCATTGCCAATTGGACCACATATGAATCTCCTCTGATCAATAAATAAGTACCAAGTACTCGCCATTTCTTTAACATCTTTGTTACTCTATTCAGGCTAACAATAGCACCAAGAGAGGTCTCTGCTCAAATAAAATTCTAGGATATATTTGGAAAAAAAGAAGAAGGAAGGAAAGACAGCTGGGTAGGCCAGGGTAACAGGGCCACTGGTCAAGGGGATCTCCTCACTGGTGTTCTTAGGAATTCATAATTCCTTTATGTCTTTAGTAAAAACAAAAATCAGAAGAAAAAGGAGTTGCTGAGAAGGCACTGCTCAGAAAAATGAGAAGAGTGCAGTGGTTTCTGATACTGAGTCCTTGGGAGCTGCTGGACTGCAACCAGACTATGAGAGCAATGTTTATAAGTAACATGTTGCTGTTGTGTGTCTTCAAGTCATTTCCAACTTATGAGGTTTTCTTGGGCTGAGAGTGTGTGATACACCCAGTGGGTTTCCATGGCCAAGTGAGGAATCGAACCCTGGTCTCCAGGGTCATAGTTCACTGCTCAAATCACTATACCATGCTAGCTCTCTACAAGTAACACAGTCACTTATAACGCAGGGGTGGTTTTATGAATTTCATATCAGTGAAGATGAAAATATGCTCCAAGTTTTCACCTGAACTTTAAAAGAGATAGCCACAAGGCTGGACTCAATTTGAAGAATTATGGATAAACACCATAGATAGCACTTTTAAAAACCTGGACTAGATGCACCACCTCACTGACATGGAAGCCACCCTATCTATCTATCTATCTATCTATCTATCTATCTATCTATCTATCTATCTATCTATCTACATATACATATACACGTGTACAAACTTATGCTCTCTCTCTCTCTCTCTCTCTCTATATATATATATACATATACGTAATGCAGGTGTAACAGAATTACATTTCAAATGTATTGTTATCAGTGAGAACTGTGGTATGGCAGTACAATGAATAATATTTTCTGAGGGCATCTTTAGAAGCATTTTTCACCATTTTCTTATCAATTTTTTAAAAGAAAGTAAGTAAAATCAATGAGTAATATGATCAGACACCTTTAAAATCTTATACATTTCTATGTTAATAGTAGAGAATTGTTTCAACTTCTCAAAAATATGTTATACAACAAATTCCTTTAAAAAATTCATTTCCCAAGCGCTGACTGCAACAAATTTGTCTACTGATATATTGACTGGTGATGATAGGATTTGTAGTCAGATACCACCTGGTGGTGGGCAGTTTGTGAACTACCGATGTACAGTCCGCAAACAGATGTGCTGGCATGAGATACCAAGATCACAGGTCTCAGCTGCCTCAAACCGAGGGTCCATGCCATGTGTCTTCCATAGCAGCCAACCAAAAGATCTGGGGAAGTGTCAAAGCAGAGAAGGATGGAAGTAGTTGTCTATATACTATGCGCTCCAAGAGTATGTCTGATTAATAACGGTTCAAACATCGTGGATCCTTGCTCAGTTTTTGGAGAAATGCAGTCTGGTGAGGTTAGAATTCCAGAAACCTAGAATTCTACTTCCAGGGATCACCCAGCAAGTGGAAATTCTTGATAACATTTTCTAGGATGTAGGCACAGCTCAAGGGTATAGCTATATGTTGAAGATCTGCAGCATTGTCAGTAAGAAAAGTCTCAGATAGCAAAACTGAGCAAAACTTCTGGCTGGAATCCATAGGACGTGCTACCAAGCAGAGCAGCCAATGCTACCACATCCAATGGTCCAGTGGTTTGACTCAGTATAAAATTATCTTAAGTATGTCCATTCTAAGTGCAGATAGTGTCAAGATAACCCAACAAGATAACCATGACCCCCTCCAGACTCCACCTCCCTCTCTCTCTTACTCTGAAGTCTCTTTCCGTTATCTGCCAATTCCTCCCAAAGACTACACAGCTGACAAGAGTCAGTGGCTGAGATTCTGGATCCATTCTAAAACCCTATCATCCAATGGTTATTTCTTCTCTCTCTCAATCTCTCTCTCATGCACACACTCAAAATTAACCCCAACAAGGTAGCCAACTTATTTTTAAATGGTCTTATTTCTGCATCTTTTAAATATCAGTCCAGCACCCAGAAATTAAGACGGGAAAAGTTTTCCACATCAATTCTCTGCTGTTCAAGGGGAAAAAGTAAATACCTACCTCTGTTTAATTTCTCAATGCCAAGTTGCCATTGGAAAAGTAAAGGAGCTGGTCCGGAAGCCAGGCTGTTATTGGAAATTACAGAAGCAAGGCCAGTGATGTAAAAATTATGATGGAAATCCAACAAGCCAGATCTTTGAGGTTTCTGGACCTGTGGAAGTCAACAGCCACTACTACCTTCATTCACTCCAGTTTTCCAACACAATCCGATTAGTATCTTGGAAAGCCAGTTCACTGGGCTCAAAGTCTGCTGGCAAAACCTAGGAATGGTGTTTTTGTTTCCCCATGTGATCCAACCCAGGCCCCTGTAATGGAATTACAAAGGAGATATGGAAGGAAAGCTCCATGTAGAGACTCCCTTAAAAAGAAAGGAGCTTGTCTAACAAGCTAGATACATGATCCACTCAACCTCTATTTTATTTCAGTAGCAAATCAGGATTTCTTACACAGAAATGCTGCCAAGGTTGCTAGCTGTGTTTCTTTCAGCTGGAACTCCCTGGGATTGAATTGGAACTCGAATAGCCAGTATGGCATGGAGTTTCAATCCTCCTCTTTCTGATAAACAGGTTCCATTCCAAGAACAACAATCACAGAAACATAGAATTGGAAGGGGCCTCATGGGTCATCGAGTAGAATGTCCTACTCTGTGTAGGATCTCCAGTTAAAACATCCCTGGCAGTTAATTGTCCAGATTTTTTCTGAAGGAGTCCAGAGAAGGAGATCACACAACCTTTCTAGGCAATTGGTTTCATTGCCCATCTGCTCTAACTGTCAAGAAGTACCTTCTAATGTCCAATCGAAATCTACTCTCCTATAATTTCAGACCATTAGATCTAATCCTATCTTCTGGAGAAGCAGAGAACAGGCCTGCCCTCTCCTCTCTGTGACAGCCCTTGAGGTATTAAAAAAGAGTACAATCATGCCACCCCTCAGACTTTTTTTCACTAAGCTGAATATGCCCAGCCTTTCAAGCATTCCTCAAGATCACCCCTGCTCTACCAACAGCTCCTGGGTCCTTCAACACTCCTCATGTTACAAGCTTAATGAAATAATACCAGAGTCCAGAGTCATCCCATGAAGCTGAGAGATGGAATATTCATTCTGAACAAACGGAAGCACATCTCCACCTGGTGTGGAGTTAAATTATGGTATTCAGCACCCCAAAAGGTTGTGACGGAAGGCTTTACAAGGGGGATAAAATAATTTAATGGAAGATATAACTACTGATGGCTCTCAGCCACAATGGCTATATATTACCTGCTGGATCAGAGGCAACCATAAGCAGGAAGGAAAACTATATGTCTTACTTATGGGCTTTCCCAGGAACCTGTACACTGTAGCAATAAAAATTATGGAAATCTGGGCCATCTTCTGCCCTCTTTTATTGTTTTGCTTTGTTTTGGTTTTTTTCCCCAATGTATGTTGTACCTGTTGTTACAGATTTTGGTAATGCATAAGGGACCACTGCTGCATGAATTCAGGGTGGAGCCCTCTCCTGAAAGAAGGGAGAGAGATAAGAAGCTGCCTTCTACCACTTCAGGCTATCCGTCTTCTAATCCAGGGATGAGCACACTGTGGCTCATAGGATGCAGGTGGCCTTTGGGACTACAAGGTGTGCCCTCAGAAGCCCCCAAATCAGCCCCCCAAATCAATGGATTTTTATGCCATCTTTACCGCACAAACCAGCCCAAATCTGCCAATACGGCAGCCGTTTTGTTTCCCCAACCCTCCAAAGCCCCCCAATCCTCTTGAAAATATAGCATTTTTTAAAAGATCTTGCAATCAGCCCAAATGGCAACTGGAATCAGCACTGTGACCATTTGAGCATGCTGAGATATGCTAGTGTAGCTCACCAGGCAGGTGCAGGGAGGGAAAACGGCTCCCATCCCCTGTGCAGCTGCACACCTCTGCTGTAGCCCAGTATTGTTCAGACTAATCATGGTTTCTCCAGGGTCTTTAATGACGGTAATTCTTTGTCACCTGCTCCTTGTTCCTTTTTTGGAGGGTGATGCCAGGGATTGAACCTGCTGCCTTTTACATGTAACTATAGACTCCACTACTATCAGGCCACAGCTATGCCATTGCAATTTGGTTTGCCACTATACCAGTGATGTAGGCTCGAGTCAATTGACTCAGACTCAAGTTGGGCTTAAGTTGCTTCAGTGCCTTAACTCAGCAATAAATGAGGCACTGACTCCACTCAACTCGAGACTTGTATATTTTTAGTGACTGACTTGCTGCCGTTCAATAACATAACCCATTCATCCAGAACAGCACTTCCATCTCTTTTTGCCTACTGGTCACATGATGATCCATCTCAAGCCCAAAGTGTGGGCACATTTCTCAGAGGGGAACAGCATATGGGTTAGGCTATGGGCTTGGGGCAGCTTTGAGGTCTGCTTAACAGGCTGTCCCCGCTGTATATTGGAGGAGCTGTCTAAAATGTTTCCTAAGAGCACAAGACAAGACTTGCTTCCAGAGTGCAGAGTGCATTTCTTAGAGGGGAACAGCAAATGTGTTAAGCAACAAGCTTGAGGAGGAAGGATCCTTCCCTCTAAAGCTTTCGAAGCTTCAGTAATGAGAAGTAAGAATTCTCCACGCCCCAAACTGCTTACTCTTTTATGTCCATTGGCACAAAAGCCTCCAGCTTTGGGAAGGGGGAGTAAGAAAGATCCTATATGCCACTTCTGAAGCTTCAGATGGCAAAATCCAAATGTGGACGGCTGACTCTGCTTAAATTGTTAACACTGTCTTTATTTGACATTGTTCAGAATATAGATTGGTATATAAAGTTGGCTCCCAGACTTGACTTGACACTCAACTTGAAAGCATTTTCAGGGACTTGAGACTTGACTCGATGCTTGAAGGTAGAGACTTGAGACTTGGAATAAAAGACTGAAATATATCACTGCACTATACCCATCCAGCTCCCCAGCCCCAGGACTTATTTCCAGTTTCCATCTATCCCACCAACCAGCCCTTCAGATTTTCATTTTCATTTTCCTGGATTTCCAGGAAACCCCTACAACAACTCCTATCAATCAGCTCCCAACTTCCCCGTGTGATTTGTTTTAGAAAAGATCACCCAATAGACACCATGAATCTTATCCCTGGATATGTTTCCAAAAGAGAGTCCAGCACCTCAGTGCTGCTCCTAAATTCTTGGCACACGTTTCTTTCTTGGAAGTAAAAGTTATTTACATAAACCTTTCCTTTGCAAGTTTTATTTTTAGAGACAGGAAAGAGACTTGGCGGGAGTGCCCTTGTAACTTAAAAATGCAAGAGGGGAATCAACCTTCAGCCATGGTTCACCAAAAGCCCTCTGTTCTTCCCCCTCCCCTTCTAAAATTAGACAGCCATGTCTGTTCCACTTTCCTTCAGAGGCAGCCTTTTAGAGAGCACAGTGATAAAGCAAGACAGATCCTTGGTAAATGACAGAGCCTAGAACTGGCACTCACCAAAGTAATGTATTACTTATTTCACATTAAATTGTGTAAGTAATACATCCAGCGTTCATTCCTTACTTGCAAGAAACATGGGATACATGGCTGGCAAAGTTATTTTTAAACAATGTTGCCAAACAAAATCACTTAAAACAGCAAAAACATGTTGAACCTGCCCCCAAGAATTTCTATGTGATCACCAGTATACTTTATTGATCACGAAAATAGATATAGAATCATAGAGTTGGAAGGAACCTCATGGTCCATTGAGTACAACCTCCTGCTCAATGTAGGATCTCCCGATAAAACATCCCTAGCAGGTAACTGTCCATTCTCTTCATGAAGACATCCAAAGAAGAAGACACCACCAACTATCCAGGCATTTTGTTCCACTGCTGAACTGCTTTTAATGCCAAGAAGTTCCTCCTGATGTTCAATCAAAATCTACTCTCCTGTAACTTCAGACCATTAGATCTGGTCCTACCCTCTAGGAAAGCATAAAGCAAAACCGCATGCTCCTTTTTGTGACATTGAGGTATTTAAAGAGTACCTTCTCTTCACCAAGCTGAACATGCCCAGCTTCTTCAACCTTTCTTCATATGTTTTTTCTATATACCTCTTATCATCCTTGCTGCCCTTTTCTGAACTACTTGTCTATATCCTTCTTAAAAAGAGGCACCTAGAACTGAACATAGCACTCCCAATGAGGTCTGACCAGTACAGAATATAGCGGAACCATCCCTTGACTTGGAAACTATGCTTCTATTAATATAGCTTAAAATGGCGTTCACCTTCATTGCTGCAGCATCATCTGCTGGCTCATGTTCAACTTATGATCCCAAGTTCCTTTCTGCACATAGTACTGCTGAGCCATGTATTCCCCATTCTATAACTGTGCATGTGGTTTTTATGGCCTAAGTGTAAAATTTTCCATTTGTCTCTATTGAATTTCATCTTATTAATTTCTGCCCAATTTTCTAATTGTAACGTTTCTGACATTCTCACTAAAATATTAAGGAGTAATATTAAGAAGCAATGACACAAACTGCCATTACACAAAATCTAACAAATTATGAGTAGCATTGTTAATGTAGCACATAATTTCTAAACCCTGGTTTATCAGACACAACATGATCTATTTCGTGTTGGCAAATGATAGGTTAGGGTATACTAATTTATGGTGATTGACAGCAGATCAATAATGATTTGTCTTCCCAGTAGTTTAACTTCCGGATAGGGTGCCTCAAAAGGTAGGGGACTTTCCTTCATTACAAAATCACTGCAAAGACTAGGCGACCCTCTATCAGGGATGTTGGAGCAACAGATTCCCTACATCAGCATGGGTTGCTCTGAATGATTTTGAAATCTCTTCCAAGTCTGCAAGCATATGATTTACTGCTTTGGACTTGCAATCTTCCAATCAGTCTTCACCGGGGTTAGGTGGGTTATTTTACCGATCTCCTTCTCGGCTACAATTGGAGCATTTAACAGCTTGACGTGTGAGCAAAAACTGCAGGTAACAATGTTAGCCCACCGGAAACATGCGGAGAGACAATGGAATTGCCTGTCCTCAAAGGAGGCAGGTTGTCACATCCCTGCATGAGTCACTGCTCTTGGCTTGCTTGCTTCAAATGACAGGTCAGCTAACCAACAGAAGGGATATTTGGCTTATCTGAAGGTAGACAGTTTAAAAACTCCCACTATCGCAAAGTAGATTTTTCAGATGTAAACATGATGTGTTCACCCAATTTTAATTCAACAGGTGGTGTTTATACCCCAGCTATCTGAATACTGGGGAACGCTGCGGCCAGAGATTCTAGAAATAGAGCTCACAACAAACAAGTCCACAGTATGTTCTTTATCAGCAAATGCTGGTTTATAATCTGCACATGTCTCTTCTATCACTCGGTAACTGCAACATCAATCAGGCATTTGTATTTTATTTCGTAAAATAATTAAAAAGCTCCATGAATTGCAGTGCCCGTTTTATTATTCCATACTCCCTCCCAGAACCTGAGGGCAGCATAAATGCTTGTCTATTTCACAATTGTTATCCCCTTAAGAACCCTGTGAGGTAGGTTAGACTGACAGAGAGGGAGAGAAAGAGAGAGAGAGAGAGAAAGGAGAGAAAGTGTCAAGGCAGACATGTGAAAAATACTCATTAATATTTACACAGTGAAATATGGGTTTCCTAACCTAAAGAAACCCTGCTGAGCAAAAGGAGAAGACCAGCAGGATTCTATGTATATCAGAGCTTCATTCAAGAAAATGTATTTACCTCAAAATGCATATGGTATTTTTGTGCCCCGTTGTTTGGGGAGAAGAAAACATATTTTGTGCAAGAAAAACCATACTTTTATTTAAGAGAATGCATTATCCACAAAACACACTGATTCTGGCACAACCCCCCATTGCTTTCTATGGGAAAATACAGCATTTTGGCACAAGAATTACAGAATGGCAGAGGTGGGACCACAAGGGCCATCTACACCAACTCCTGCCATGCAGAAATACACAATAAAAGGACTCTTGAGATATAGACATCCAACCTCTTTTGAAAGACCTCCACAGAAAGAGAATCAAACTCCTTTGGAGTTTGCTGGACAGCTCTTCCCATCAGGAAGGTCTCCCTAATGTTTTATTGCATATATTTTCTTGTACTTTGAATCCATTGGTTCATGTCCTAGTCTCAGGAAAGCAGAAAACAAGCTTGTTCCATTTTCTAAATAACATCCCTTCCAACATCTTGATCACACTCCTCTGGACACATTCTAGCTTGTCAAGATCATTCCTGAACTGTGATTCCTAGAACTGATGCAATATGTCAGGTGAAGTCTCACCAAAGGAAAATACAGTGCTATTATTCCTTCCCTTGGTCCAGACACTATATCCTGTTGATTCAGCCAAGAATTGAATTGACTTTTTTGGCCACCTCATCACACATTTATATGGTGGTCTACCAAGACCACTAGATCATTTGTCACATGTACTACTCTTAAGCCAGTTCTCAGTCATTCTGTATTTCTGAATTTCTTTTTTCCTACTCTATATAGTTCCTTATATTTATTCTAGCTGAAATTAATTTTGTTAGTTTTGGCCCAGCTCTCCAACTGGTTAAGGTCATTCTGAATTCTGATCCTCTGAGGCATTATCTCTTTTGCTAATTTGGTCTCACCTGCAAAATTGATAGACATGCCCTCTGTTCCATCATCCAAATGTGTATATCATTGATCATCATTGGACCCAGAACAGAACCCTTTGTTTTCCCACTGGTTTCTTCTCTCCAGGGTGAAGTGCAATCACTGGTGAATACTCTTTAGTTTTTGGTCCAACCAGTTAAAAGCTATCTAAAAACAGCACTGTCTTGTCCATGTTTTGTCAGCTTATCTGCAAGAATATCAAAAGCCTTACTGATATCAAGATATACTAGATCAACTGTATTCCATGTATCTATCAAGTTGTTACTCTATCCAGAAAGAGAAAGAGAGAGAGACAGACAGAAGACTTTCCTTATTAAAAAGTCACAAACTGACTGTTTAATTAGCTCTTTTAGAAAATGTTCTGGTATTAATGTCAAGCTGACTGGTCATCAGTTGCCCAGGATATCTATTTCCTTGTTTTTGAAGATGAAGACAACATTTGCCTTTCTCCATTCTGCTGGGACCTCTCCTATTCTCCAAGAATTCTCAAAGATTACCAACAATGCCTCTGAAATCCCATTTACAAATTCCTTGGATGAAGTTCATCCAGCCCTAGCAGCCTGAATGTAGTAAGTGTAGCTATATGTTCCTATACTATCTCTTTATCCCATCCTGGGCTGCAGTTCCCTTACTGTACCATTTGTTTTATTTGTACCAGGCAGAGTACTGTTTTTCTTTTGGAAGAAGACAGCAGCAAAGGAGGCGTTGATAAGTTCTGCCTTCTCACTGCCCTTGTTAGATTCTTACCTTCTTCACCATGAAGAACATCTTCCTTGTTCTTCCTCTTGCTTCAAACATAGCCACCACCACCACTCCTTATTAATTATTTTTTGTCTTTCTCCCAGGCCTGAGCTCATTCTGAACCTTAGCTTTTCTGACTACACTGTCAGTGCATTTTGTGCAAAATAAGCTATGTCTTGATCAAACACAAACACATTGTTTTTGAACAGTAAAAAAATCTGTCAAGCACATTTTCTGCACAGGAAAACTGTATGTATTTTTGCACAAACAAATATTCTCAAAGTATCAAAATGCAAAAATTCAAAAGTGTACAAAAATTGCACATAAACCCTTGTATTCTCACAGAGTGGGGAGAAAATTGCTAAAATTATTCATGCATGCATGTGGAATGAAATGAGTCATGACTTACGTCCTTAAACCAAGCTCATCCAGAAAGCATCTATACATTTAAGTGGGGATTTGCAACTTAAACTCACTGCATGAACTCTAGTGCCCTCCTGACATTCTGGACTTCTAGTCCCATGGTCTCTTAGCACTTGCCATGTTAAGCCAGACTGATGACAGCTACAGTCCAAAACTTCTGGAAGCAGCTGGAGGGCACCAGAATGAGGAAGAGTCCTCTAGCTGTTATGGTACTGTGTCACTCAGTTCAAATCTACTGTGAAATCACTAGGCAGCCCAACTCTCCCTGCCACTCCAACTCCCAGAAGACCTATACCAACCTTACAAAGTATCACCAGTGCAAAGGAGCCAATACAAATTCAACACCATTTCTTAGATTCAGAAAACCACCAGCAAAAAGGGAAAATCTCACTGGTTTGGTTCTACAAAAATTATGCAAAAGTTCAGAGTACTGTACTGCGCCCTATCATACAAGTAGAAGTGCAGCGAGAAGAATACCGTTGGATTTAATTTCATTTTGGTCACATAACCCTGTAGAACAAGGAAGAACACAGCCCTTACCATGAGTGGAAAGGCATTTTTGGTCTGGATTATCAAGCAATACGCACTACTGTGCAAATTATAGACTCTGGTGAAGCTGCCCAGTTTGCTTTTCAGTCTATGAGTGATGGGAAAATTGTGACTTTCTGGATGTTTCCAGCTTATGAAGCTCATAATCCCTGACCACTCACTACAACAGCAATGATTGATGGGAGCTACAGCCCACCAATGTCTGGAGTGTTACAGATTCCCATTCTTGATCTTGAAGTTCTCAACACAGCACTGCCTTTCCCAAAAATTGGCAACCTCTTCTTCACACACTGCTGTGAGCAATACTCAACCAGTTTCTCAGTCAATCAGAAAACAAACTGATATTCCAACAGATTTGTAAACAAGGTCACGCACAAGCCTACTGCCAAGTCCCGATCCCAAAATAGCCATCTTGGTCATTTATATCCTGGATGAAGGGGGAAAAATGCAGCTTTCAGAAAGCTTGCCTCCTAAATCACCTGTAGGTTATTACTACTCACCAAAGAAGACCAAGGAGGCAATGATTTGCAAGCCTTGTCTCACTCTGCTGGCCTTTCTGTATGATCGCCTTCCTCTAGGGAATAGCACAGAAGAGACTTTATTTCTCCATCTATCAAGCCTGTTTTCTTCACCTTTCGCCTACACACAAAGCTCACACCAGCCTCTTTCAAGGAGCATAACAAAATGTGCTAGAATAACAGAGGGATGCCTAAAACTGCCAAGCATACATCACCAGAGATGTTGTTCCTCATATTACAGGCAAGGAAAAGCACGTTTCTGTGGCAAGTCTACCACATATGCAGTTATTTGCCTGGCACCACTGGCCCAACTGGCATTTTGCTTAGTTACGTGTAGAAGACAGCAGAGCTTGGTTACAGTCTTTGAGTGGAACTGTGCATGAGCTCAGAACACGTGCTTTATGGTGGCCGTGTTTTCAAAGGTGATATGAAGACAGTACGCACAAGGCAGAACCAGTTGGCAAGAGGAAAGGTGTTACAAAACATCACTGCTCACCAATTACTGTCCAATAAATGCCTGCTCTTCCCCCCTCCGCAGGCTCACTTTGAGTTTCAGGGCCTTGGTGGGACGAAAAATATTATGGGGTGAGGAGGGGAGAAAGGGGTCATTTATGGGGAGGGGACAACAGGGGGGAAGAGTTAAGCACCACTGCCTAATGCCCAAATTCTCCTCTGCAAATTTATCTGTGTCCCAATATCACTGTTAAAAGGCAAATGCAAGGTTCCTAACCTTGCACTGCCCTCTTTACAAGTGGTACCATTTTGACACTTCGGGAGACAAAGAAGAGAAGCGAAAGATAACAAGAATTTTTTAAAGGTCATATTTATAGCGCGGTGTCCACTTTTATAGCAGCCGAAAAGAGGAAATGCATTGCATACAAAAAGAACAAAAGAAGATGGCAGTGTCTGTTTTTAAAAAACCGTACTTTATAGCACAGATGCAAATTTAGAAATATTTGCTATCAGATGAAGCGAAATATGTCTCAACGTAGTGGAAGAGACCATGACCAAGTCCTCGATCTATTGTCCTCGTGCTAACTATTGATGGGCCGTTTCAAGGTCCCTAGCCATCTGGCTGGCTGGCTGGCTGGCTGGCTGGCTGGCTGGCTGGCTGGCTGGCTGGCTTGCTTGCTTGCTTGCTTGCTTGCTTTCTTTCTTTCTTTAAAAATCAGACTTGGAATGGACAGCTAATCAACTCAAGGCCACCATCGAGAAAAGAAGGACATAGGCATTCCTCCAATTTCATGCTTACATTCCATTTATAAAGCTGAAGGATGGCTGCCAAGCAGATCATATCAAGAAGTATCTCTCCCCATACTGTTCAAAGGCATCCCTGTTTAGCGTAAACTCGCAATGCATAGATTTATGCTTCCCATCAATTCTATTCATTTGCTGCTCCCCTGATTAGTTATGGTCTGACACTTATGACACCCAAATTTTGATTTAAGTGAGATTAATTTTGGATTCTGACATTACATAGTTTGCCTCAGTTCTCCATTCTTTCATTTTGGTTGCATTATTCTGACGGTTTACACCCCAAGCCACATAACCCAACAGCAGTGATAACACACACAGACATCCCTGAGATGTAATGCTAGAGAACTGCCTAAATGACTTCTCAATAGTTTTTAGACATTCTGCAGATTCTGCAAATGTTCAGCAGGGAGATCGTTTAAAAAGTGGGAGGAGGAATCTCAGGGTGAGACTCACCAGCAGCAGTGGCTTCTCTTTCCTAAAGTTTTGTCTTTTATTTTGCAACTGCTGCTGATGGCAGCCTGGCTATATCATTTTGCAATATTCAGATTTACAGTTGTTCCTGGGTATGTAGACTGAATCCTACTGGTGATGTAGATATGAGTATTGCGGGATTACATGTGCTTACATTCTTTTCCATAAGTTCCATATTTTCCTTTTACAATGTCCTCACCCCAAATCAGTTTTGAAGTACCAGAGTACACTGCTACATAACCATTTAATTTCTGGAAGAGGGGGCAGCACCCAGCTGCAATTTTGCTGCCCAAACCAGAGTTGCTGGAGATCTGGGATGACAACATCAGCTGTCCTTTCTCATTCACACAACTGTTTGGTGCTATTTGGGCATGTCCTGCCCTCCCTTCTTCCATTTCTCCAATCCTGCCAGTAAACAGCCATGGCAACATGCTCCAGTACTTGGAAATTGCTCTCTAGGTGTGGGAGGGACATAAAACTGTGCAAGCAAAGCCTTATGCTCAATCCACACAATGTTAGGCCATAACATGTGTGCACAGATGCACATGCATGCCAAAAACGCACAAAACAGTAACTACCAGCAAAAAAGAAAAAAGAAAAACATGTAGGATAAGAATATGTCTGGCAAAATATCCTGTTTTTCCTAGGGTGGAGAAAAAGAAAAACATCAGGAAAAGACTGTAAAGTTTCAACTCCAATATAGACCACAATTATGACTGCACCAAGATTCATTCTGTGCTTTGCTTTGCCAAAGCACTTTACACTGTATGATACTATTCGAAATGAATCTGGATATGATCATATGTAAAACTGCATCAAGGTTACTATTATTACATGTTATATTGACTTTTAACTAAGCAATTCATTGGTCAGGAAGAACAGCAACAAATAGGTTTTTAATAGTTCATTTAGTGGACATTGTCGTGTGTATCTTTTTGTACTGCATTAAGGAGATTTATATAGGTATAAAAGCAACCAAAAGCATCTTTCCAGTTGGTAATGTAAAAGAAGAGTTAGGTGAGTGAGGAAACTAAAGACTGAAGCAACTGACATGGGATATACAAAGCCCTTGAAAAATGAAGACTACCAAATATGTGAGTTCCACTTTGAAGTTTAATTTGGATTTCTTAGTTACAAATGAGAAGAATGTATTGCTTGATTTATTATCTAACTTTTTTAAAAAAAGCTACTGCATCATGGTCCTTTTCAAGCAAGGAAGGAAGATTATCCTTAATTTTTCCTACTTTTCCCAATTTTGCAATGCAATAAAGGCATATAAATACGTTGAATTGCAAAACTGGAAAAAGTAGGAAAAAATTAAAGATAATTGTGTTTCAGTTCCTGTATGAGACTCAGCATGGCATAGTGATTTAAAGATTGGATTAGGGCTCTGGAGGATAGAATTTGAATCCCCACTCAGCCATGGAAACCCACTAGGTGACCTTGGGCAAATCACAGTCTCTCAGTCTCAGAGGAAGGCAAAGATAAAGCCCCTCTGAACAAATCTTGCCAAGAAAATGCCATGATAAGTTTGTCTTGGAGTTGTCATAAGTTGGAAACAACTTGAACACAACACACAACAGCAGCAGCAGCAGCAACAAAGAGAGAGAGAGAGAGAGAGCAAGTGACATAAATATGTGCAATGGAGAATTAGCATAGAAAAAAGCACATATCATATGAAATTGCTGGCAAATATGCATAAATTGAGGGGAATGGATATGCAAAAATGCATATGTATTTTCATATCTCTAAAAACCTATATAAATTTTCATGTGGACTATTTTAAAAAACACCAACTGATGCAGAAACAGGATGCAGCAAACTAGTGCATGAAAAATATGTGACAAATACAGAATGCAGATCACAGATATTTCACTATCCCTAGTGATCTTGGATCATTCATAGCACATGTACTATGACATGTATAAATATGCATGTATAGGTTTCGTTTCAGAAGGAGATGAAGGCTGTTACTTGGCTGAGATTGGCATCTGTGTATACATAGGAGATGAATGGACACTTTCATTGTTCTCCTATTATTACAAGTGCCAAGAAGAACAGAAATGTTGCAACATGATCCTATATACATCTACCTAGCAATAAGTCTCATTGGTTTTCACATGGAGAAGAATAACTGTATAGGGGCCAGGGTCAATTTCTCCCACTGATACACACAGACCTGCAGACCTCACAGCAAGCCCAAATACTTCCACTTTCCTTTGCAGGCCTTTTCAAAATGTTGACTGGAAGTAAAGGTGCATCTCTTCCTGTTGCTATTTTGAGAATGACTGCAGAAAAACTAAGATATTCGGAGGCAACAGAAAGTCCTATCATGCTTATGTGGTTGTTTAGGGTATTTCTGTGTATTTTCATACAAATGGCAGGGCTTTCTAAAGGATTTTAGGGCAAAAATTACCTGAAAAACATGCCAGTTTTTAAAGAAATGTTTTTTGCAAGGTTGGGGGACTTGGTGGACTGGTGGAGGAGCTTCAGGTGCCACAAAATTAGGGTTCAAGGAACACATTTTACCCATCTGTAACTTATTGAGGCTTATTTCCAGGTAAATTTATAAAGGATTGCAACCTTAGGCCATAGAATCATAGCGTTGGAAGAGAGCACAGGGGCCATCTAGCCATTGCACGAGGAGGTACCGGATATCTCCTTGTGCAATGCCCAATAAAGAATTCATATTGACATTAACAGGGGCTACAATCATGTACATCACCAGCAGGATTCTGGACTCAGTCTACTGCCATAAAAAACAAGCAGAGACAATACTATGGAATTTAAACAAAAGTGTATTTAATATGTTGTAAGTTTGCATGCTCAAGATCATATTGAACCACTGGTAGAGTGTAAACCTCTGCCAGTATACTTACGTTGTTGGCCTGAGTGGCAAATGCTACTTCTTTCCTGCATACACAAAGGCACCAGGACAGGTCCTGGGTGCAGATTCAGCCCCCAACCATGGACTGGCTGTGGGGTTGCACCCAGGGGCCATTCAACTGCTCATGTGTAGCCAAGAATTAGTAGAGCAGGAGGAAGCAGCCTGCCTTCACACACGCTATGGCCAAAGGGGAGGGCTCGCTCTTCTTCTCTAGTTAAAAATTACATGTTTGACTTTCATATGATGTGAATTTTTAGCTATGCTTATTTTAACTGCTTGTAAGTTATTCTGGGATGATGATGATCAAGATGAAGATGATGAAAAGGAGGAAGAGGAGGATTGTAGTAAGGTGGGTAGAGGGGAAATCCAAACAGGAAGATCACATCAAAATACTAGAAAGAGAAGGAGTCATTTCAGTCAAAACGGTTAATAACAGTTTTAAACTTGTGATTTTTAAGAAGCCACCTTCGTCATAATCTTTGGGTATGGAAGTTGGGATAGAAATCACCTAATAATATGATTGATTAAATATGTTGATTAGTAACACAATCAGAGGGGTCTAATTGGCAAAGGCACTGAAAGTAGAAGTATACAAATCAGTCTGTGTGCATTCTGGGATAGTTTCAAATGCATTCAGTCACATGCATTTTATCCTAAAATCAATAATCTCAATCTGATTTCATTTTCCTAAAATTATTTCCTATATTTTGTAATTCTGATTTTAAGGTCTGAAAATGTGGTTCAATTTCAAAATAGAATTTGAAATTTTTGCTTTTGCATGCAATTTTCTTCACTGTACACATTTGGCAAGATCATTTCCCTAATATTGCTGTTGCTGTTGTGTCCCTTCCAGTCATTTTCTATCACGGGGTTTTCTGGGGCTGAGAGTGTGTGGCACACCCAAGGTTACCCAATGGGTTTTCTGGCTGACTGGGGAATCAAACTCTGATCTCCAGAGTCACAGTCCAATATTCAAACCACGACACCATGCTTGATCTGACATACAGTACACAGTCCCCTAATATACAGTACAATGCATTCAGTCTAACGCAGTGGTTCTCAACCTGTGGGTCCCCAGATGTTTGTGGACTTCAGCTCCCAGAACCCCAGCCACCATGGTCAATGCTTAGGGCTTCTGGGAGCTGAAGTCCACAAACATCTGGGGACCCACAGGTTGAGAACCACTGGTCTAACGTATATAATTTTTCAACTGAGACATGCACTCAAGCAATCAAAGAGGTGTGGAATCCTAAGGAAAGCTATGTACTAATCTCTATCACAGGCTGGGAAGTATTAATTTTGTAGGTCTGCTTAAAACATGGGCCAAATGAATTTCTCCAACATTTCTACCAGATTGGTTGAATTATGAGATCTGTAGTCCAAAAGAGTAATTTTCTGAAACATGGATTTCTACCTAAGAGAAATAAAAAAATCTTTCAAGGGCTGCCCAATAATTCTAATAATAATTCCATCTAAACTACAGTAGTCCTCCTAAGAGCATGGTATAGTGGTTTGAGAGTTGAACTACAATCTTGAAGACCAGGGTTAGATTCCCTCCTTGGCCAAGAAAACACACTGGGTGACCTTGGGTGTGTCAAACACTCTCAGCCTCGCCCCCCAAAAAACCCATAATAGGTTTGCCTTAAGGTCACAGTAAGTTGGAAATGAAGGCCCATACAATAACAACGGCCATTTCCGCACTAGACTGTTATAGAGCTATTATTCTGCTTTCAACATCCTATGAAATCCTTGGGTTTGCAGTTTAGGAAGGGACCTTGGTCCCTCCCTAAACTGCAAACCCCAGGATTCCATAGGATGTTCAAAGTGGAATAATAACTCTGTAACAGTCTAGTGCAGAAATGGCCAACAACAACTTCCCCTGAAGCCATGGCAAAGTCCCTAAGTCTCTCAAGGTAGAACAACAGAGCATCTGCCTTTTGCCTGGAAAGAAACAAACACTTTCTCCCACAGTGCAAATATCCCCTTGCCTCTTTTCTGTCCAGCTGTTGCAAGAGACACAGCATCTCACAGAATTAAAACCCTATCCCTTTGCCCACAATAATGCTTGCAGGGGAAAATATTGGATGGACACCACTACCTACCCAAAGAGGGTAGGTAGTGGTGTCACATACAACAGAAGAGGAATGTTGGGATGATGCCATCAGCAGATAGGCTGTTTGGCAACAGCCAAAGAAACAGCGGATGGCCAGATGGCTCAACTCCTTCGTGCCTTCTTTCCCCTCTGCATGCCTCCTGCCACACACACTCTCACAGAATTAGGACACAGAGAATGCGAGAACTGCCCTACCAGTGCCAAATATGACAAAAACAGCAACTACACACCAGTCACTTTCCCCTACCCTGAGAGAAGGGGGATAATGCTAGCATTGCTGAATGGAAACTAGGCTCCAGAACCGGCTCACAAAATCCTTACCCACGTTTAACGGATGCAAGCTCAATGTTAACAAATAAAAGGTAGAAATGAAATAAAATAAATAAAAACTACAAATAGATTACTGCAAACTCAAACTGCAACTATGAGCCCGACATGTACAGTAAAAGGGCTCTTTAACCCCAGAAACAATTGATAACCTGACAATTTCACCCTGAAGCACCTAATGTGTCCTATTTCCGCATTTCTATGCTTTATGGATTGTCTAGGATCAAACATTCAAGTTGCTTAGGAGAATTTTGTCACAAAACGTCCATAGCTTACAACGTTCATAGCTTCCCATTGTTTACACTGCTTCCTATTGCTTTCAATGGAAATGAGGAAGGGGATGAAGAGGAATTCTTTTCCCATGTTATTGGCAAATCAAAGTTACTTTGCTCCAAGTTCCAAACAGCGATCAAAGACAATCCCATCATTGGACAGCTGCCAGCCTAAACTATCTCCATCTACACAAATAAGTGTTCTGTCTCCTTTGGAAGATTTTCAAGAATAGGGAGTTCACAAACTCCACTATTTATCTTCCCTTATGCATTGTTTCAGCCTGCATCATCCTTTCTGCCTTTTAGTCCCATGCCTTTGCTGTCCTTCTCAGACGGGGATTTTTGTGAAAGGGGTTGTGTCAGTCAAGGTCAAGCATGCAGGTTTTTGTCATAGACTTGAAAGCACGTGCCAACAACAAAAATACAGTGAGTCTGCTACTTTAGTAGGGGTTAAGGGCACAAAATGAAAATGAGAAAAATGTGAATAAATATAATATAATTAAATTAAAATCACAAATGAGATTCTTCTTACCTGAGAACACTTCTGTGGGAATCTCTAGGTCCTCCAGCAGAAGTGAGCTATGGAGTCATGTTGAAGAACCTAGCAATGCCTAGAGATGTGCTCTTTCTCTCTCTAGGAATCTCTAGATCCTCCAGCTCAACTCTATGTTCCACTTCTGGCAGAAATGCAACACAGAATTGCACTGGAGGACCTAGAGATTCCTAAGAGAACTTTTTTTTTCCCATGGCAGGGCAAAAAGAGTAGGATTTTTTAAATAAATAAACCCACAAATGATCTAACCAACAAATGATGAACCAGCAAATGTGGAGGGCCAACTGTATATCTAAATGTCTCTCTAAATTTAGAGTGAAGCAAACGCTTCCTTCTTGGTCACAGATTCTACAGTCCCAAACTACAAGATCATGACTCCTTAGGAACAAAGAAAATTCTGGTATCAGCAAACTGCATGGCAGCTTCCATCACCATCCCTACTTGCTATCTCTTTATTATTATTTTTACTGACATGTCATTTTAAACAGCTATGTGGCAGACAGATACAAGATGTGACCCTCTCCATGCTGGAAATAGCTATACCTGTTGAATACGGTCAATCTAGATTTCTGAGACTTTTGTTCATTAATAAGAAGGA
This sequence comes from Iguana delicatissima, assembly GCA_948472985.1. Lineage (NCBI taxonomy): Eukaryota > Metazoa > Chordata > Lepidosauria > Squamata > Iguanidae > Iguana > Iguana delicatissima. Next base: position 205,297 of record CAOKZL010000809.1, on the reverse strand, counting down.
CTGACCAAAATTTGCAACAATAAAAAACTTCAACATTCCCAGGAAAGAGTTTAAGATATTAAAAAAAATTGAAAGTAGGCAAAAGTTGGTCATCCGGAAGGCAAAAATAGCTGCATTTCCCCCCTCCCACTTCCCTGAGCCCCTCCACTAAAACTGTCACCAATTCTATTCTGCAGTGGTTGCACATTATGTGCTGCTCAGGCGGAGGAGAAATCCAGGTTTCTCCTGCCAAAGCAGCACTTTGAATGCTGCCTTGAAAATTATGACCCTAACAGGAGTCATGACACAGACAAAAACGTCCCCCTGCCTCATCAGTCAGTCCTAATAAGGCAACACAGTCAACAAAACGGACCATTTCTGCCAGTTTTCCCAGGGATGCTACAAATGCAAATCAAAAGCCAGTATACTACCTTGGTTAGAGTGCTCAGCTAGGACCTGGGGGGTCCAGATAGTGTAGGGTTGTGACCAGAGCACGGAGCTGGGACACAGGAGATCTTAGGACACAGGTTCAAATCCTCACTCAGCCATGCAGGCTAGGTTGGGTAAACCTGGACCAAGAGCTCTCTCTTAGCCTATGCTACCTCACAGGGCTTTTAGAGGATAAAACATGCTCCTTGGGCTCACTGGAAGAAAGCCTGAACATAAATCAAACAAATATAAATAATACCTTTCCCAATTTTTAAAGTAGATTGCACAGTGTTCCAGCAGTTATGTTTACAGCCCACATTAAGAAAGCAACAAGGTTTTTCCCTTACCTCTGCAGCAATTCCATGGAAGCCCATTGAAACTGACAATGCTTGTGAGCTTCACCAGCCTTATTCTGACTGCTGCTGAGGTCAGGAAAATCCTGTGCCAGCTTCATCTAATACTAATACTAATAACAACAGCAGCTGGCAACAGGTAAGGGCAACTGGGATGGGAGGTGAAGGGCAACACCCTTTCACCAACAGCTTCGTCTACCTATTTATTTATGGAACACATATCCTTTCTATTTTAGGAATGTGCAAGGTGACTCATGATAGGTTCATTTTAAAAAATTAAACACACACAAATGCTTAAACAAGGATTTTTTAAAAAAGTACTAAAGAATCAAACCAGTTTTTTTTAAAAAAAAATATACAAAAGTCATCACTGTTCATTAAACATGCTGGCAAAACCAGATTGTCTAACCTGGCATATAAATAACAACAATTGATAATACCAGGTGACCTTCAGCATGGAGAGGAATTCCAAAGCAGAGATGTGACCAATTCAAAAGTCCCTCTGGCCATTAACCATTTCCCCATCTGATGAAGGGAAAATATGGAAGAAAACCACAGTTGGTAACTGAAGGGTGAGTAAGAAGAAAGGGGAACCTTAATCACTGATAATTTCCACTGCCACTTGTGAAAACAAAGTCTAATTGTCCATTCACACCCTAAGACTTGGCTGTCATATCCCAGGAAATGGGGGACGGAATACAATCGATCTGTCCTCTGGAAGGGAGAAAACAATCTGGGATATATAGATTTGAGCAAACAAATCATAGAATCACAGAACAACAGACCTGGAAGAGACCACAAGAGCCATCAAGTCCACCCCTGCCATGCAGGAATGCACCATCAACGCACTCCCAATAAACGACCATCCGGCTTCTGTTTAGAAACCTCCAAAGAAGGAGACTCCACCACACTCTAACACAGCAGTGTATTCCACTGTCAAACTGCTCTTATCATCAGGAAGTTCTTCCTAATGTGTAGGTGGAATCTTTTTTCCTGAAGACTGAAGCCATTGCTCCATAGTGTCCTAGTTTCTGAAGCAGCAGAAAACAAGCGTATTTCATCTTCCATATGACACCCTTTCAAATATTTAAACATAGCTATCATGTCACCTTTTAACTTTCTCTTTTCCAGGCTAAACATATCCAGCTCCTTAAGCCACTCCTCACAGGGCATAGTTTCCAGGCCTTTTAGCATTTTGGTTGCCCTCCTCTGGACAGATTCCTGCTTGTCACTAGCCTTCCCAAACTGTGGTGCCTAGAACCGGACACAGTATTGCAGGTGTGGTCTGACCAAAGCAGAATAGAGTGATACTATCACTTCCCTTGACCTAGACACTGTACTCCTATTGATGAAGCCTAGAATTGCATTGGCCTTTTCAGCTGCCACATCACACTGCTTTTTTTACTGCCACCTAACACTAAATGAGCAAACATCTACCATCAATATGCATCTACTGGAAGTGGAGAAACATTCAAAAGGAACAGCTACCCTAGTTTGATTGCTGCCAATCTGCTCTGTTTCAGGATGCAGGTAAGGATATGATGTCTGCATATCTTGCTGCTCAGATGCCCCCAGCACTTAGAAGACTGGCATGAAAAGAACAGCAGAATGGAAATCTCTTCCCCAACATGTTCATTTTGTATACATAGGATTCATTCATTTGTAAATTTAAAAGAATTCAAATACAAAGTCATTGTAACCTGTAGTCCAAAATGATAACAACCAAGCACTATGTGATTAATCTGTTACTGCAACTTCTAAGAACAGGTATACTGGAAATCCCATCCCAAACCATACTTGTCTTTACTTCCAAAAATCAGTAGCAATCACCAAGCAACTACAGTCTTCCCCTACTTATCTGATCAATTAGGGTTGGAGCACTGGTGGAAAACAAAACTGGTGAAAAGCAGAACCCACGTACTGTGCTGTAGAAACCATGAAGGACTTACAGAGGCTCACGTGGGGACTGACCACATGCACTGCTTGCAAATTCTCTCAGTCGGCTTCACACTCCCTCCCCCTTCAGCTCACTTTGCAAGCAGCATGCAAGTGCAAGCAGTCCCAAATGAGCCTCCATGGCAAGAAGAAATGATGAAAGAGCAGAGCCCCCATCAAACTAATGGAACTTGTCCTTAATTTGGAAGTGTTGGAAGACTGAGTCATCAGATAACAGAGCATCAAAAGGTAGGGACTTCCTGTACTGAAATTCGGTGGCAACTCCAGCAATACCCAATGGTGCCACAGGGTAACAGAGTACCCTTCAGCCTTAGAGAACCCTGCAGATCAGTGAAGCAGAGAGTCTTCTTCCTTTACGAAAGAGAAAAAGAAACAGTGTCACCAAGTGAATGTGGGGGCTGAAATATCAGCCCTAATCCTTCTTGGAGGCTCTACCTTCCACATCTAGAATTCATGCCCTGCCATTGAGCTGTGGCTGTTAGCATTCATTTCTACAGACCTTATAAAAGGTGTGTACATTTCAGCATGCCTGTTTTTACAAGGATCAGCGCTGCAGCAGTTCCACATTCATGGCTGGCTTCTCTATTGGGTACATTCAGTTTCCTCACGTTTGCCTAGAAATTAATCAAAGGATCTGTATTTGTAGCATTTTGCCCCATTGATCCATATGCTTTTAGGAGCATTACTGTTATCAGGTTGGCCCACCCTGTACCATCCCTTATTAATGACTGATATCAGATTGTCTCATCCCACACCAGCCAACCTCTGAGAAAAGGTTCAAGAGAAGGGCTCAGTTTGCTTTACCTAGCAAACACAGCCGAACTTTTAAAGCAGTCATTCTCAAACTGTGGGTGGGAAAGCCCAAGGAGTTGCAATAGTTGCTCAAGTACCGGCGGGGAGGGTGCAAGAAAATTTTTGGACATTAATGTATTATAGTTGGCCCTTGCTAACTCACTGGGGGAGGGAGGGGGAGGGACCAGGAGGGAACAGGGATAGGGAGGGATGGCAGAGGAGAGGAGGCTCTTCTCCATCAATTGTTCCACAGCCTGCTCCAGATTCCAGTGCCCACTCTGCAGTCATGAGGTGCTATCCTCATTCCCTTCCTTTCCCCCCACCACTTCACAAGTGCACATGCTAGAGAAAAAGAAGGAACCCTAAGCATTCCGGAAAGGATAGCAGTAGTCACCACCCTCTCATCTTCCTCATTCTCTCCCCCACCTCGCTCTCTCCATCCACAATGCAGACTGTGCAATCACAGCCACATTCCAGGGCACGACATCTATGTGCCACTTCCATGTATGGAACAGGAGGAGGTGGTGGATGCAGGAGAGAGAGAGAGAAAAGAGAAAGAGAGAGAGAAAGGTGATACAAGGGAGAGTCCACAAGGATCTGTTTTTGAATATTTCTTTCTGATCCTTCCCCCCAACCTCTAGGGAGCAGAGTTATTCACTTCCACACCCATAAGTCCCATTTTGGATAGTGCTTCTGATCCTTCACTTCCACAGACTGGGTTAAGTATTGAATATAGTTAAAAATTTTAAAATAAAACTTTTCTAATATGAACAACATTGTTTCCTTACAAAAATGTTAACATACAGATACACACAAATGTGTAAATGAAAATATGCACACTAAACAAAATATTTTTATTCATGTACTATGTCGGGGGGCAATATATGCATTCTGATGTAAAGGAAGTCACAGGCTAAAAATTTTGAAAACCCCTGTTTTAAAGCATTCTTGACCAAGCCACTCTGAACAAGAGCGCGCACACACACACATTACATGCATTACATTACATACACATACCTTGTGGACCATCCATCCTCTTCTTTCCCACCCATACCCAAAAGCGGCACAGAACCTCCAACCCAGAACTTCACAGACAAAAATATTTCAACACTATGAAGAAAACTGGTGTGGCTTCTCCCAAAGAATTTGGGGAACCATATTTTCCAAGGCTGCAACAGATAAGCCACTGTGGGTAATCTAAATGCAAAGCTGCTCATCCACTATTAACAGGAACTTTGGGGGGCCATGTCAACACACTTCAGGGTCCCCCAGGTGTTAGTGCAAAGTATTGTAAATGAGCCCAACTTCAATCACACATTTTCTATTAAGCTAACTGAATAAGAAAAGAAGCAATTCCAGGCAACAGTCCATATCACAGGAAGACAAAGGCAAATCCACTCTGAAGAAATCTTGCCAATAAAACTCAGCGATAGGATCACTTTAGGGTCACTATAAGTTGGAAATGACTTGAAGGCACACTACAACAACAATAGTGCACAGGCTTTGTCGTCTGCCAGGTGCATCAAGGACCAAAATAACCCTGTAGCAGCACAACATGGCAGTGGTGTGGAGAAGATCAGGGCTTTCTGGAGGTTTTACAAGGTTCTTCCAAAAACGGTGGAGAGAAACACACAAAACATCATGTCTCTGCAAGTCAGCTGGCGTTAAGTGATCTCCCAACCTCCAGAACAGCTGTTCAGACAAGGAGTGGGGCTGACCCTACATGACAAAAGATAACGGCTCAGCTTGTGTGAATCCCTGGGGAGGACAAGGAAAGCTTAATGGCTCACGGTCAGGACCTCATCCCTGGAGGCATCAAGACAGATGTATTTGCAGCACTTTCAAGCAAAGGAGACCAGTGTCCCCAGATTCTCACCAAAAAGGCAAGCTTAAGGGAGGAGCAAGACAGCCATGGCTTCTCATCCCACCCCAGTTTAAGAGCACAGCTCAGCCTGCTTTTCCTAGAACCACAATAGACCCTTTAAACAGCATTCCCAGCCCAGTGTTCTTGCAACACTCTCTCACACACAGAAATACAAGAAATACGTTAGAGCAGATGGAGCTTTCAATAGAGAGTGTTGTGTTTCTATTTACTATGCTTTAAATATGTTTTAAAAGTTTCTTTTAACTGTATGTTAATTTTAAAAAAAATGATTAAATTGTGTTTTCACCTTTGTATAAATAGGGTGTTTTCTTTTCTTTTCTTTTTTTTTAATTGTACTGTGTTCTCAAATAGTTGTAAGCTGCCTCAAATCCTATGCTTGGAGAAAGATGGAATAGATATTAAATAAATAAGACTTAAAATCGGAGGCACATTTCTCTTTTACACCCCAGGAAAAATTGCTTTCAAAGGTTAGAAGAGGAATCACCCAGTGGCAGAATACCATGGATCTCTTCCTTGGCTTTCAAAACAATCGTTTGGCTTTGGGTAGCATGAAAACAGCCAGACACAAATCAGCAAGTGTTGGTACTGGACTCACAGAATAAAAGCAGTGGTAAGCCCCAAAGGCAGCCTCATGAGGAGAAGAAAGGTCTGAAGGGAGTCTGAAGTCCAAGCTCAGGGTGGTACGCTGAACAGTCCGATCAGGAATAGACAGCTTCTGGGGGTTTAGGAACCAATGTGAGCTGCACTGGCCCTTCAAAATATCAACCATGGTAATAACACACCCTGTGTCTCCTAAAAAGTACTTGGGACAAGAAACACTTTTTGATTTTGTGTGTGTGTGTGTGTGTGTGTGTGTGTGTGTGTGCGTGCACATGCACAAGTAGGTAATGTAGGGGGAAGCCCACCCCAAGTCTTCTGCGGGGTGCAATTCAGCCCCCTTAGCCTCTACAGTTGCCTGTTTCTGGCATAAGGGAACACTATGGCTATTTCTGCCCGATATTCTTACAGTGCTATCATTCCACTTTCAATATCTTGTGGAATTCTGGGCTTTGTAGTTTACTAAGGCCAAAGAGCACTCTGGCTGAGAATTCTAAATGCCCCTCCCTAAATTGCAAACCCCAGGATTCCATAGGATGTTTAAAATGGAATAACAGCACTATAACAGTGTAGGGTGGAAATAGCCTGTGTCGTCTTCTGAGGCAAAATTACCATCCTAGAGACTTCCAGAAGCAGAATTTGATATTTTGGGCCTAATGTGCAGGAGAAGGGCACTTGGGGAATAATGTCCATAAAAATGTCCTTGGGGCTTAAATACAGTCAATAAGCCTTGCTGTGTTCCCCTGAGCACTAATGCACAGAAAAAAATACATTTTATTCAGACTCTTTTTTTTAACAAAAAAGATACATTAAGAATGATAGAGACTGAGAAAAAAATATAGAAAATGAGCATACAATAAAATAAAAATTGAAATGTGCAGGACAAAAATAAAGGAAGAAAAAGAAAAGAAATGAAGACAAAAAGAAAAAGACGCCTTCCAATCTTCCATTTCGTAGTTACATATGCACATAGGTATTCGCACCTCTCTCTCCAAAAGTATAACATATTTCCTTCTCCCATTTGGCTATTGATTGTAAACATGAAAACCAAAACTTACTAAGTCAGTTTGTTTGAATATTTAAAATCCTGAAGACTATCAGTATTAAAACCATGGAATCGTCTACCAGCATCCTACTCAAAAGTGAAGCTCTATTCACAAGAGGAACCTTCTTCTACTGGTGAGCCTTTCTACACTTTGGGTTCCATACTGGGGTTCAAATTAAACTAATACATCTAGTGACCAAGCAAAACTGTTCACCTTTAGGAACCTGAGCTTCGGAGTGGGTAGGTTCCTTCGTACCCCCTGTCAATCCAGAAAGGGAGCTCTTTGCATCACAGAGCAAAGGTTCCCCTCTTGTCTCCCTGTCTGGAAGGTCACAGACCTTCCTGATCACCCTCGGAGACTAAGGTTTTATCTCCATGATGGTTGGTCCAGTAAGCCCCAGGCCATGCTTTGATGAAGATCCATCCAACAGGAACATGGCAAGGAGACCCTCCTGGCTGGAAAGAAGTCAGTCCAGAGAGACTTCTCATGCAGTGATATGCTAGGCAGTCATCTCTGAGGACCACAGAGACTCATAGATGGGAGTGACTAAGGCCCTTTCTGGACCATACCCCATTAGCATGTTCTTCCATTACAATCCCAGCATTGCCATTTGCGCAATGGTAGCAAGTTAGAAACGCTCTCATCCACACCCTTCCGACTTAAGTGGGTGAGCAGCGGTATTGCCACCGGTGTTCTTCCCACATTACAGTGTCCTTGGCCACTCCCTTTCTTCACCTTCACCTCACTCCACTGCCCCTGATTGGTTGGAATTTCTTTCTTTCTTTCTTTCTTTCTTTCTTTCTTGGAACCCTACTAGTGCAGCAATGTTGTAACGGCATGACATGCCAGTACGCTATTGCACTTTTGCACTATAATGCTTAAAAATTTATTTTTTAAAAATAAAACTTTTAACTCAAAGGAGAAAGTTAAAATAAACATGGAGGTGATAAAGTTTGAAGCTACCATGCCATGGAAGTAGCTGAGGGAGAGGCAAAGTGGGCACACGCAGACCCTGCCCACTCCTAGATCTCTGATAACAGGAACTACTATCAAGCTCTATTACGGTACTGCACAGAGCTGGCTGGTGGGACTGAAGTGCTAAAATAGGCTCTTAACAGATATTTTTCTGGAAGTAGTATAAGGTAGTTTGGCAACTCTTGGGTATGGGATAGCAGCTGGACAGAGATAACGTTGGGCAGTAGCACAACTCCTGGACTGGAAACAACCCACTGCTGTTGCAAGATAGCCACATCCGGCAGAAATGGCCTAAATGTTCCAGCCACACCCAACGAATAGATGCAATGGATGCTGTTGTTCTTGATGTTCTTCTTACTGCATAGTATTACCACCACTACCAGGACTACACATTCAAGGACATTAGGGCAATGAACATGATTCTCTTCTTTCTTACACACAATGGTATACTCAATAACAACCCTGCAACATAGGTTAAGTTGAGCTAGTGTGTAAGCCGCCCAAAATCACTCAGGGAGTTTGATGGCTGAGTAAGGATTTGAACCCACAGTAACCCACATGTACATGTCAAGTAAAAGATGACAGACAGAAGTAAAGTGAGGAGACAAAGACAAAGACAGACCAGCAATTCATACAGAGCAATGTTAGGTAGCCCCCTTCCTCCAAATGGTATTAATTTTGGGTTCACACGAAGTTTCCTATTTGTCCTGTAGCACATCTCTCATGGCATATAAACGCCACTCTGATACTATCCTCTATTCCATTATGTGCTAGCTGAGAAAACAATGATATTAACAAAAGTCTAGCAATTTGTCTAACTACCTCCACCATTGGAAACCAACATGTGTGATCCTCTTCAAAAAGCTGATGTGCTGTCTTCCAATCCACAGCCTCTTAGTCTCTCCCACTCACTCAAGTTTCCCCTGACCTTGGTTCCCTTCTGCAGCAGACAATATCAGGCAGTGCTAGCTTTGCCCTCAATGAACATGTCTGCTCTGTCCACAGAGAGAGAGAGGGAGAGAGAGAGATCTCAGAATGGGAGAGGGAGGAGAAAAACCATTCAAAGCAGCATGTTAATTAATTGAGGCTTTGGTTCAGCTTCTCAACAAGCATTAAAATGGTAGACTGAGTTACACCAAGGATGATAACATCACGCTGAGATAGTGGATGATGCAGAGCAGCCAGAAGTGCAGAGCAGAGCAGGCTGGGGTTAATTGCTTCAAAATGAGGCATCTGGGTTTTGCCATCACCAGCTCACTTTGCAACACTACAGGCTGCTGTTACTGGCATGACCAAAAAGGCACATATGCAAACAGCTGCCAATGACAGACTAGTATTATCTGGTCATACCACAGCCGTTGTACTAACACAGTTCTGCAGGTAAAAACAAACAAACAAACAAGGATCCACAGAGCCAAGCCAGTGGGGCTATCTGGGGGTCTAGGTTTCAACCAAGCTTCAGATGAAACACAACAAAACCATATCTGGGAAATAGGGGGGGCTCCAGTTCTACAGCTTCTAGGATGCTTCTCAGCAACAGAAAAGAAAACGGACTGGACCCAAAAGTGGACTGAGATATCCTAGGAAGGGAGATCTGTCTGAAGACCATCACTAGTTCACCTGTTGACACCACAGGGAAGAGGGACCAGGCTGAAATATTTTAGTTGATCTTTCAGCTCTATATCAGCCATACAGCAAGATGAAAACTAAAGCACCCGAGTTCTGTGGCAGAGTCCATGTTTTGCATAAAAACTAGTTTCTGGGTGCCAGTTTCAGTTGTTGGTATCTTTACACAGCTTGAGAAGATCAATATCTTCAACCCTGGAAAGCTACTGCTAATCACTGTCAACAAGATCAAGCAGATGAACTAAAAGCCACACTGGTTATGCACTCCTAATTTAATGCCTGAAGCTTCCTGCCTGCTCCTTTCCATTCACATGTCCACCCTTTATAAAGATGCATGCATTTCTAGACGGTCAAGATGAAAAGAACTTAAAAAAAAATAATGTGGGAAAAATTGAAATTCACAGGTTCCTCCATTCATGCCCAGAGATTTGGATACTTGAGTCTTACCGGCCAGGGTTTGAATTTCTGCATGTAAATAATGAATTCATCTTGCCACTTTTTTTCCCCCAGAGATGGAAAAAACTCACAAATAGGGCAATATGATCCTTTCTTCGCTAAGAATAAGATGTCTCTGTTGTATTTGGTCAGCATGGATAGTAGAGAATCTTGTTTCAGAACATACTTTTAAAAAGAATGTATCAAAATTTATTTATACTCGGGATGGGAAAAAATTCCATTTTTGTGTGTGACCAATTTACCTCTTAAGATTCTTTATGATAAGTGCTATAAATCAGCTCTAGTAATACCAAACTAGAAAGAAGAGTAGATTTGTCACTGCTCTTTCATCATGACAGGTGATAATCATCTTGAACAATTCAGCTAGTCCATCTGCCTATCAACACAAAGGGAGAGTTCAATGTGGACTATGCTTATTAATGACACCAATATATACCACCTTTCCTTCAAGTTCTCTGCATGATTCCCTTCACCACCATTGTGGTGAGGAGTCAAATCACCCCATTGAGCTAGGCTTGGGTGAGAGATAATATCTAGCTCAAGATCACTTAATGAGTTTCAGGGAAGAGTCGATCTGCAGCTCTCGAGGCTTAATTCCAAATTTGAAATGCTACGCCCCAATGGTTATGGAGGGTTTGTGTGGAATAGTAGCCAAGAGGCCATGCAAAGAGTTAGCAAGATGCTTGTTCTAGTCTAACTGTGCCACAAACTCCTTTGCCAGGCATAGGGAAGCTACATATTTTCAACCCAGATCAAGTCACCATCTATTCCCACTCTCCAATGGGGAGATGCTGCTGCTACTGATGGTGGTGGTGAGTATACAGGCTTGTAAAGACTGCAAAATAATGTCCAGTGTGCAATTTGAACACCTCTAAATTGCTATAAAGATGCTATTATTGTATCTGGTGTGCTGATTCAGCAGCACAGGTCACTCGCAAACCCTTTGCCTGGAAGCAACCTTAATCCGTCACTCAGCGTTAGAGCACATGGTGTTGCATGTGGAAGGTCTCTGCTTCTATCTCTGGCATCTCTGCTTAAACAAAGCAGGGAGTATCACCGGGAAATGCTCCTGCCTAAGGCCTTGGAGAACCCCTGCCAATCAGAGCAAATCATATCAAGGCAGCAAAAGCATGGTCCAGACTTAGTGCAAGACAACTTTGCTCAGATGTTATTGGGCTAAAACTCCCATTATCCATCATCATTACATACGCTGTCTAAGGCTAATGAGTTGTAGTTCAACAACACAGGGTTACAGTTTGTCCAGTCCTGCTTCATTTCCGCACTAGCCTGTTATAGCGCGATAATTCCACTTTCAACATCCTCTGGAATCCTGGGGTTTGCAGTTTTAGGAGGGGCCAACTGGCCCCTCCTGAAACTGCAAATCTTAGGATTCCAGAGGATGTTGAAAGTGGAATCATCGTGCTATAACAGGCTAGTGTGGAAAACTATTGTAACCCATGTACTGGTCCTCTTCATAGTACAGGAATATGTGTCTGTGTAAGAGGAGGAGAGACTAACAGACTGAGAAAGACAGAAAACAATCTTGAATGTTTATTTCTAAATCTATTCCTGTTCAAGTATACTTTTTAAAAAAATAATAATCTGAAATCACACTTTTTCCAAGCATTTTAAACATGATCACTTTATTGTAAACTTTGGAGACCTATGAATCCTGAAGGATGACTATGGCCGGGTCCTCACATTAGCGCAGTGCTTAGAGATTGGGGCAACTGGGCTCAGAATTTGTAAGGATAAAGTTCTTCAAGCATCCCTAAATATAACTATTTGAAAATACAGGTGAATTGAAATTTACATTGCTCCAATTTTTGACAATTCAAATTTTCAAGATTTCTCTAGAAATGAATGAATGAATGAATGAATGAATGAATGAATGAATGGAAGTCTCACCCACAATGCACAACCCTCCCAGCATTCATGTGGATGCTGATGGACGGGACACCAAAATGTTTGGAGTTTTGGCACTGAGTTTTGAATAGTAAGGTGAGAAAGCAACTGCAGTCTTGACATTACTGGAAGGAGCTTCCTTTGCCTGCTTAGAAAGAGAAGCATGAGGGGGATGAAAAAACTGGAATCTTGGGAGTAGCTGGAAGGAATTTCTCTACTTGCTTAGGTGGGGAAAGGTGAGAAACTGGAATCTTATCATCTGAAAGGGAAAATTGTCTCTAGTCTTGGTATAGTAAGCTCTGGTGGGGTTTTTTCCCTTTAAATCCCTTTAAAATCAGTGGCAAGTTGAGTAAAATCATTAACTTTGTGGCTACCTGAGCTTCATCAGAATGCATCCCCTAGTCTCCAATGATCCTCTACAGAACTGACTATATATCTACCTCAGTTTACACCAAACACCAAAGAATACAACATTGATGTAAGTCAAGGTCCTGCCTGTAATAAATAGCATTCACTACTTTAAATGCAATATTCAGACTGGCCTAAGGTGAAAAAAGTTTAGAGCAGGCTGTCTAACACACTTTCATGAAAAGGTTTCCATAACTTCTTCTGTCTTAGGGACATCTTCATTCCTCTTATATCAACATGGCCTGAGGTTTTTTATTCCAACTCTTTACCCATCACTGAGCAGAAGTTTGAAAAAAGTTTGACCAGTCATTCCAAAGCCCAGTAAGCTACCACCTAAATCCCTCACAACTTTTAAAAACTAAAGAATGTGGGATTGACAAAGAAAGAGATTGTGATTGCTGAACTCAAAAAATTGATGGAGGAAGAAAAGAAAGACATATCTCTACTGTATCAGAAAATACTGCAATTTCACCACTACAGCTAAGAAAGCATGAAAAAAAAAAGACACTGAGATCTCAGCTGGCAGACAAACTTTGGCCTACACACTTCTCTGGTGTTCTGATGGCTACATCTAGAAACATGGAAAGCTGCCTGACAACATCTAGTATTCTAAGCTCAACAATCAGAATGGCAGTGAGTGAACGTGTGATCCACTTATCTCAGTATTGTCCATTTAGCTCAGTATTCCTGAGGGCTTCAGACAGCACTACCTGGAAATGCCAGGGACTGAACCTAGATGTAAAGCATGAGTTCTACCACTGAGCTACAGCTATCTTATCTCCCCAAGACTGTCCAGGTACACAACAAGCCAAGTACCCTGCTCCTTCTCAACTTGTTCCCATAAGATGCTGAAAGTATCACTAAGAAACTTGGTCATATAACAAACTTTAGACAGTAGAATTGACATCCCATCTCAATGTCCCCAATCTAGAGGGAGGGAGGGAGGGAGGACAGAAGGAAGGGTGGGTCTGGAAAAGATGTTCAGATGATTTGGAGCCAGGGATGTTATTTTGATTTGTTTGACTCCATGTGTAAAGAAAAAAATTCCAAGGCCAATGTTATGTCTCACCATCACAGTTTCAATCTCTGAAAGAAATGGCCTCCTTCTTCCACATGACTTGGTTAAAAAAATGGAAAGTCCCTGATGGAACTTACAAAGAGAACTTTTTTTGGTTTTTTATTGTTAAAAACACAAAAAGTCATTACATTCCACATACATCAACTTCCTCCTGACTGGTCTTGACATAAAAATAGCCTATGAATTTCATATCTCATTTTCAATATTTAAAACACTGACCTTATCCCATATATGTTGAAGAGTTTGTTATCTTAGATAAAAAAATTCGATTTCAATATTACATTTCTTTTATATTTATGGATAACGAGATTTTCTTATGTCATAATAATTTTGTCTTACAGTCATCTTGATCTTACACAGCAGGTTAGCCACTTAATTTCACCATGGGAACCCCAAAGGGAGGAATGCTTCTTTTGTCTCGACCCTTGACCATAGGCCTTTTCACATTACAAAATTACAGCACTATGATTCCACTTTAACTGCCACGGTTCCATCCAGTTCAGTTTGAGTGTTCTAGAGTGGGCCATTTAAAATTCTCAATCAGAGAGCAATAGTGCTTTGCCAAAGTCAAAGCCAAAGTTCTCACAGGATCCAACCATGACAATTGATGGAAACGTAGTGCTATAATTCTGTTGTGTGAAAGGGCTCCATGTCTTTTGGGCTGTGGCAATTCACTCGGACCACAAGAAGGCTATTTGTAACAAGGCAGACCACTGGTCCATATATATATGGGCTGGCAATAGCCATCTATAAAGTTAGCAAGAGTTTTCGCTGGCTTACCTGAAGATGCCAGAGACTGAACTGGCACCTTCTGCATGGAAAGCATATGCTGTACAGCTGTTCTAGATCTCTTCATTATAGAGAAGTGTACACTGAGGGTTCTAGATGAATTAATAAACAAGGCCTAAGTATATGGAACTGAGGAACAGAAATGGGCAATCCTTGGTCTCCTGTCTGTCAACTAGAGCATGAACTAATGAATTCAAATTATACATTATTCCCCCTCACCATTAGGAAGAACTTCTTGACAGTAAGAGCCTTTTGACAGTAAAATGGGCAGCCTTCGAAGGCGGTGAACTTTCCATCTTTAAACAGAGGGCATCTTTCAGGAATGCTGCACTTGCGTATTCCTGCCTGGCAGGGGTGAGACTAGATGGCCTTTGTAGTCCCTTCCAACTCTGTGAGTCTATGAATCCATCAACTTTCCATAACCTTGCAACATTTTCTGCCAGTGTTCCACAGAATTTAGGGGAGGATGACTAAAGGATTCTAGGAACATTTGTCAAATCCAGTAACTCTTCTGTGCTCTAGTTTTCCACTTACAACCTCTTTTAGGCTAACATTACAGGTTCCTGAGGAATGTTACCAAAGGACAGAGGAAGAGATCCATGTATGCACACCTGGTAGTCCACACATACCATAAGACCACTGCTGAATCAGATGAGAATCCAACTAGTCCAGCATTTTGCTTCCAACAGTGGCCATCAAGGAAGCCCAAAAGTGGGGCAAAAAAGCACTGACCCTCTAAAATTCTTTGTTCCCAGGATTTGGTACTGAGTGGCAAACTGCACCTCAAGATAACAGACTACCGTAGCATATAACCACTGATGATCTTATTGTTACTACATACATTCTAAACCTATTTTAAGATCAGCCCAATGCACACACACATACGCACACACACACTTTTTAAAGAGTTCCTTAGTCCAAAACAAATTTTGTCCAAATTTTGCAGGACAACACTAGCCTGTGAAACATTCACCACCTTTCCCCCTTAGTTATTTTTGAAAAGCCAACATCACAAATGGACTCAATTCTGTGAGCTCAACAACCCCCAATTGTTTCCTGATTTCAAAAAAAACTAAAATAATGGGAATAAAAACATGTTTTCATTCTTCAAAATACACACATCACCTTCACTTATCCTGGAGTTTGAAAGGGTCCTCCATCTACTTTGCTAACCGCTTGATCAGCATTTCCAAAGCAGTCAAGTTATTTCCCGGACACAAAAGATTCACATAATCATATCTCCCCCAGCAGTTCAGATTATGATATACACGCACTGGCTAAAATACACATGTAACAAAATGTTAGAAAGACTTCTATCAAGGCAGAGTGCCATTGTAGTGGAGAGGGCTCTCTTTCTCCTCAACCTTCAAAGTGTGCCTCCAAAGGTTCAAAGGCCAGAACATCAACCTCAAACCCAGAACAACTTTCTCTCCTTCTTTTTTTTCTCCTCAGATTACCTGTAAGTCTCTCAGTACTGACAAAACACGGACGTGCTTGAGAACAGAAGGCGGCACTACGTCCAGAGTCAGTTTTTCTGGTTATGTGGGAGAACATTTGCGTGGGTAAAAAAAAGGGGGGCAGAAGAGAAAATGGGCGGTATGAAGCAGACTTAGAGGAAAGAAGATAGCTATAGAAGGAATTCATTGCAGGGAGCATGGGCTTCAAAGCAGCCATTTGGCTAGTTGCCTCTGGGGAGGTCCAATCACCTCCAGGCAATCAAACAGATAAGCATTTGTCAGCTCAGACTCGGGTGCCTATTTTCTTCTCCTTCCCACATCTCTGCAGTCTAGTAACTTTTGTGGGCTTATTTGTGCAAAGCTGGAGAGGTAACCCATTCTTGATACAGAACCAGGCCTGGGGAATTATGAAGATCTATTTCTGAGGGCATTATTGGGGGGAGGATACACTATGAAGCCATTTCTGGGGTCCAAAACAACCACTGTGGCAACTCTTCCAAAGCTGTACTAAATCGGAACAACACAGCCTTTGAGGGCAGAAGGAAGAACAGAAAAGGCAACAATCCAGAAGATCATGTCTACACTCTCCCCACTCCAAGAAGCGCTGTGTACCATGGAATATTAATTAATTAATTAATTAATTAATTGCCCAATTCTTCCCCTTTCCCTTGTTTCTGGCCTTCTTGCACTGGACTGCCAAAAATTAAGCAATCCACATTCCAAACCCTGCCTCCATTTGACTGGGACAGGAGACTTATTTGGGGCAAGGGGGGAGGATACACAGCTCTCTCAATCCCCCACCCTTGCAATTAGCAAAAGGCTAATGAGGTGGCTTAGTGTTACATCGTCACGCATTCTCCCCAAAGCGGTATGTGTGTGCATTACTCGAAATAGCACAATGCAGAGGGATCTAAAGCAGAGCAGGGTTTTTAAAAATACATACACAATTAAAATCTAGATGGATGGAACTCACAAGAAGGGGAAGGAGGGTGCCTCCTTTTCTCGCTCTCTCCCTCAGTCTCCCTTGCCACGCTCATGGGGTTTTGCATGGATTTCGCATGGGGGATTAACCACTGGGATCTTCTGACAAGGATAAAGGAAGTTGGGAGTTGATTTTCCTGATAAACAATCAGACATGCCTTTTTTTTCTTTTTTTCTTTTTTTGTGGAAACCACTCCACTAAAAATATCTCTCCATTTCAACCATCCTCACCTCAGCTACTCTGAGATGAAAACATTCACTGCAAAAAGAAAGGGAAAAAAATAATAAAAGAGGTGGGAGAGGGAGGCTGGAAGGTAGTTTGGCATCAAAGTCCTTGTTTGCAACCCTAAAAGATATCTAGTATGAACCTGAAGAAGCTATTTAAGGGACATCTTTCCATGTCCTATTTCTAAACGACATCATACACAGGCTCACACACATATACACAGAGAGAGAGAAAGAGAGAGAAATCCCACAAACAAGAGCACAGAAAGGTGGATCCGTGGGAAAAGGAAAAGAGAAAATCCATCCTCTGGTCATGGCAAATCTTCCAAAAAGGGGAGAGAAATGGGAGAGAGAGGGAGGCAATTAAAGCAAGCTAGGAGGTATCTCCAGCCATGATCTCCCTGCTACACACACACACACACACACACACACACACACACACACGCGAGACACAAGCCCGGGTTTTTCCCCATTCCCAAGGTGGCTACCAACCTCTTCTTCTTCCTCTTCTTCCTCTCCGTCTTTTTTTTTTTTACTTCACAGCCTTACCCAAACTGTTGCTTTTTTCAGCAGGAGGAGGGGGCACTGGGACGCCCCCCTCTCTGCCCAATTTTTTGTGGTGGGGGGAGAAACAAGCAGCTAGAGGGATCTGCATTCTGCATAAAGCCTATACCCCGATCCAACTCATCCCCCCTCTATGCACTCATATGCAGTGGGGCATCCCAGCTCTCCCGCACACACGTTCGACCTGCACCCCTTTCTAACCCCCCTCCCTTTTGCAAACCCCAAACACATGTGTGAACACTGAGAGCTTTGAAAAGGAAGAAGGAGGGGATGCGGGGGGAGAGATCCAAGTGAAGAGGAAGCCGTGGGGAGAGGGGGGCTCAGACTTACATCGAAGTGATATTCCTCGAGATGTCCGTGATGTTGATGCTGGTGTTGCCGTTGGTGGTGCCCGAATCCTGCCCTTCCAGCAGCGGGAAAATGTTGCCATCATCCGGTTTCTTGCAATTGATCTCGGTCTTATTGCAAAGGCAGTTGGCCGGGCAACCCCAGACGGAAACCAAGTAGTCCCCCCAAATGCTCCAGAGCCAAAAAAGCTTCCAAAAACTACCTTTGGTCGGACAAAGCGAGACATCCATCTTCGGGGGAACCGATGGTCTTGAGATCAAAAGGGGGAGGAGGGGGAGAAAAGGAAAGGGAGAAGAAAAAGGGGGGAGGAAATAGGAAAAGGTTTTTTGGAGGGGGAAAGAGAGAAGGGCACGAAACACGGGGGGGAGGTTTGACGGGGGGGAGAAAACCAAATCCCCGCCAAGCCACCTAGCCACCTTCAAGCGCTCCGATGGGCCAAAAATCCTCCCGACGTGGAAATCATGTTGGGAGCTGGAGAGGAGGTTAATTCCCTCTACAGGAGCGGTGCGCGATGCATCGCGGCTCTCCCGAGCGTGCGAGTGTGCGCGCGCGCGCGCGTGTGCAAGAGAGATGGAGAGCGCGCGCACGGCGGGGGGGGCGCGCGCGTGCCTGTGTGCCCGGGCGCGCGCGCGCGCCTGTGTCTCCCGGTGCCTTGTTGATCCACCGTAGTTCTCTGCCTGCTCGCTGCTCTCCCCTCTCTCCCTCTCTCCGTGAGACTTGAGAAGATTGCGAGAGGCGATGGGAAGGCAAAAGCAGCCGCGGAGGAAGAGGAAGGAGGGCGGGCGAGCCTGATGATGGGGAAGCGGGAGGATGGGCCTTCGAGTCCCCAAGTCCCACCTCCCGCGTGGCCGAATTGAAATGGCAACACCTGCGGGGGGGGGGGAATAACACACAGCCGGCAGAAGGAGCGAGGAGGGTCACGCCGAAAGGGTGCCCCTCGCTTCTTCCAGCGGCTCTCCTTCTCTAGCTCGCCTTTCCCACGCCCAACAGTACCGCAGAAGCTCCAGGCAGACAACCAGAGAGAAAGAGAGATTGGGGCCATTTCCGCACTAGCCTGTTTATCGCGCGATTGTTCCACTTTCAACATCCTATGGAATCCTGGGGTTTGCAGTTTAGGGTGGGGGTCTCAAAGGGGCCTCAAAGGCCGTTCCCTAAACTGCAAACCCCAGGATTCCATAGGATGTTGAAAGTGGAATAATAACGCTATAACAGGCAAGTGCGGAAACGGCCTGGGAGAGAGCTGTGCGCCTTCCGATGTTTGAACGCTTCTTCTCGCCGGGGCGCGCAAAGGACTCCAAGGGGAGCCCCTCCCCTCCGCTTTGCGGGTGTGCATGTATTTGTTTATTTGCCCTAACAAGGATGGACCTCCCTATTTCGCAGGATCGCTGCTGGGGGAGGTGGAAGTAACAGGGAATGGATGCTGGGGATGCTGATAACGGTCTGGGCTGCGAAGCGAAGGAGCCGATCCGAGGGCGGTGGAGTTGGCTGGCGACCCCGCTGCGTTTCGAGGGGGGATCTCGAGGTCCAGTTGGAGGAAGAGGAAGAGGAGGAGGACATCCTCTCGGCCGCCGTGTTTCCTTGGGGAGGGAGCTCTTCCCTTGGACTGGGCGGGACTTTGACACCCGAGGAAGCACGTGGAGGAGGAAGAGGCATCGGGGTGCGTACGTACACAAACACAGGCAGGCAGCGAGCGGCCTCCCATCTCGGAGACGCAGGCACGTGGGCGCGTGTGTGTATACCCCGCCATTGCCGTGGCGCTTACATCCGAGTAGAGCTGCCGGCACAGGCTCAGGCAGCCCATAGGAGAAAAGTTTCCACCGGGCTAGCAACCCTAGGATGGGCCTGAGGGTTGCCAGCTGGAAAACTGGAGCGGGGGCCCTTTCGTGGTGACAGTGGTGAGGAGGCAATTTCAGCAGGTGTGGCTTGCTGCGCAAGGTAACGAGCAACGCCCGGTGAAATTCCCAATTCTATGCAAACCGTTAAAGGGCCAGGAACCCTCTCCAGTTTTCCGTCTGGCGAGTCCTGGCTGCTTGTGGATGGCGTCCATCGTTCAGAGCTTCAGGACCCAGAGAAGAAAGAAATCAGGGTACGGAGAGCAAGAGTCTGGAGAAAAACGATGGAAAGCCCGGAGAAGAACAGCTCAGGAGGAACTAAAAATGTGCAAGCCGGGGCAGAATTGGGCGGTTTGGGAAATGGCAAAAAGGGGGGAAGACGGTGGGGAAAAAGTGTGACCGGTGGGACGTCTTCCTATACCTTGCGAAGAAAATAATACAATTTTTTGCAAGCGTACTCGCAGCGCTAAACGGTGAAGCCGAGGGGTGACAGAGGAAGAAATCCTGCCCTGGCTGAGGGAACGTGCTCACCAGCCGTGAGGAGGGGTGTGCGTGTGCAACGGAGGGGAGTGGGCGCGCAGGCGGGGACGCGCCTTCTGAATGCCGGAGCGCATTAGGATGCAGGGCGCATTTGGAGGGCGAGCCGAAACCCAAAGCCTCTCGCAGCTCGGTTTAATTTGCGTGGCTTCCCTCGCTGGCGCTTCCCTCGCCTTCCTCCTCCCCATCACCTCCCCCTTCTCCCCCGCCCCTTTTAATAGGTTCTTATTTCTGCTCCCTTGCGCACAGACAGAAGAAGGCTGATCAAGGGGCGGACTTGTCGGCCTTCGGCAGCAAGAGGAGGGGGAGACGAGGAGGCTTACAGGTGTATCCTCCCGGCACCGGACGGATTCTTGGCAACCCCGGGAAAGCTTTCTTGGTTTCTCCGAGGGGAGAAGGGAGCGCCCTGGAAAGTCTCCTGCTCCCAGACCGGCGTGTGCCAAACTTAGAAAAGCGCCGTCTCTTCTTCCCCCTCATCCTTGACGCATCATGCTTCATCCTTGCCTCCGAAGGTGGCTACGTTTAGAAAGCGAGAAAGAAAAGAGGCGTGTGGCCTTGGAGGCAGAAGAAGCTCCCTCCTTGTGGCTTTGTGAGTCATTAAAGGCATGTCTCAGTCAACGAAGTCGATGTGTTTCTGAGCTTATTTCCATATCCGCCAACTGTCCCGAAATGGCAGGGACGATCCCGACTAGTCTTCTGTCCTCTCACCTTTTCACCTATCTTTAAAATGTCCCAGTTTCTCTGACCTACTCGTATCCTCCCTCCCTTTCAGGTTACTCCAGTCATTGCCAGCTGAATTCAAAATGGAAAAGGAGTTTACACTCCTTTGTGGGGAGAGGAGAGGAAAGCATAGAATCATAGAATCATAGAAATGTAGAGTTGGAAGAGACCACATGGGCCATCCAGTCCAACTCCCTGTTATGCAGGAATACCCTCAAAGCACTCCCGACAGATGGCCATCTAGCCTCTGCTTAAAAACCTCCAAGGAAGGAGACTCCACTACATTTGGAGGCAGCAGATTCCAGCCCTTTCCGACAGAGTCAAGCAAGAGCTCCTATCTTGTGTGTTCTTCCCCATTAATAACTTTTGCAATCTTGACTACAGTCTGACTTAGCTTGGCCACCTGTGTCCCAGTTTCTATCTATGAAACAGAAACTTTGGTAAATCTTGCTAAATATAGAAAATTTGGTAGAATATGATAGTATAGGCAGAAACAATATGGAAAAAACAGGATAGGTTCCTACATCACAAAAAAAAAAAAATTGACCAAACATGTTTTGGTAAACCTTTTCTTCAAAACTGACAATGTGCACTTATGAAAGGAAGCAACTCAGGGAAACCTTGGGTAAGGAAACAGAAATATTTCCAGTCTACTAGAGATAGCCTGAAGCCTTTTTCTAAAAGATAGCTGGGAATTTCTTTCACCAGCCTCCGCTTTTCTTATGATTCCCATTTTGGTGGCCATACACATTTTTAACATACTGGAGATCGCTGGCAAGACAGGCTTATCTATTTTCCCATTCTCTCTATTTTGCTATTCACTGGTGCTCAGTAAGGGATTTTGGAGGCAGCTGCTTCTTACTTTGCCTGCTATAGGAGGCACACACAGCTAAAGTGGGATCCTTAACAGGTGGTCTTCTATGGGACTGATCAGTTCCCCTGTCCCCCTGCAGAGAGACTGACCAAATGATCCAACTTCATGCAGTGCAAAAGTGCAACAGAGCAACCTCCACCCAAGAACAGCAAAAAAGCACAAGATCAGCAAGTCATAAAGAAACAAGAATAGGTAGTTTCCATGATGGATGAGTGTCTCAGGTTCAGAGGAGCCCTTGATTGTTCAATTACAGGTTGGTCTTGGTTTATGTCATGATTGTGTTCCTTGACTTGTGATGTAAATTGAGACGGATGTAAATGCAGGAAGCCAGTTCTACAGGGAATCATCAAAGATGGGGAGATTTGTTCAGACAGAGCTGAAGTAGCCATAAAGTAAGCAATTTTACTCACCCTTCCCAGCAGGTTTAAAGAGGTTCAAAGCTTAAAATATCAGAGCTCACCTTTTGCAGGCTAGAAAAATGTGGGGATGATTTCCAAAGGGACCAGAAGTGGCAATAACTGCAGATGCCAAGGGGGCTTGGATAGAGAGAACTGGCTTGCCATTAGACAACAGTTTCTCTTCAAGGGAGCACATAGAGAGTAACTGGTAAGGACTGTGTTCTTGTGCTGTGCCTTCTCCGACAGTGTTCCCAGGTGAAAGCACATCAGAGAGAGAGAGAGAACACAGCAGGTGAAGAGGGCACAACAGGAGGAGGGGTTGCACATCACCTAAACAGTAATCAGCTACACTAAAAAAAATTTAAATAGTCCTTGTACAAAATGTTCACTGATTTCTTTCCTACTCAGTCCTCTATGATAAGCAGACTTAAGATGCCAAAAGGTGGTTCATCATTATTTCTGCAGCTGTTTAGCAGAGTTACCCATTTTGACTTTAGTGTTACCCACTTGGTCTCTCTTTCTATCACTTAAGGTAGGTAGGAGAAACCTTTCTTTCCAGCCACACGAAAATTGTAAGAGTTCACTTTCTTCCTCCCCACCCTGCACATGCTTCTAAGCAGACAAAGGAAACCTCTTCCTTCCAGCAATGCCAAGAGTGCAGTTGCTTTCTGCCTCTTCCCACTCGCCCAGCCCAGCCAGCTTTTCTTATCCAGCCCAGCCAGGCCCTTTTTTTATGCTTATCCCAGCTCACTTCACCCTCTTTACCTCTACAGCCTCACTCAACTGCAAACCATGCCGGGAAACTTATGCATGGCAGGCAAGACTTTTTTTCATTTGTTTCTGGAAAAACATTGTAAATTTGAAATGTTACAAATGGGGGTAATTTAAAGTGAAACTTGCCTGTAGTTTATTCATTTTAGCACAGAGCCACTAGCTATAGGCAGCAGGACAGAACTGGAATCCAGGTCTTCCAAGGCTCCAACCAAATGCATGCCTACTTCTCCAAAAAGACTTCAGGCATGCTACTTTTGAGCCTTTGTTGATGTGAATTGGAGCATAGAAACCACCACCAATTAAAGCATAGAAACCTCCATCTAGCCTTGTGTTGTCTTATTTCCCTCAAGTCTACCTAAACACTACCTTAGTTTCTGGGCCAATTTGTTACCAAGTACAAAGTGTTGGTTATTATGCTAAAGCCCACCATGGTTTGGTTCCGGGTTGCCTACAAGACTTTCTTTTCCCATATAATCCCCCCCCCCCACAATACACTCAGGAACTCTGGAGGACATCTATTTCAGTCAGTCAAAACTAGGAGTGCCACAGGGTCCTGTCCAGGTCCCAGTGCTGTTCAACATCTTTATCAAAGATTCGGATGACGGAACACAGGACATGCTTATCAGATGTGCACATCACAATAAATTAGGAGGGGTACCTAATACCCCAGTGAACAGGATCAGAATTCAAAATGACAACAGATTAGAAAGCTAGGCCAAAACCAATAAAATGAATTTTGAAATGGAGAAATGTAAGGTACTCCAGTTAGGCAGGGGGAAAAAATGAAATGTATAGGAATAAGATTGATGAGAACTGGCTTAACCACAGCACATGTGAAAGGATCTAGGAGACTTAGTAGACCACAAGCTGAACATGAGTCAACAATCTGATGTAGCAGCTAAAAGGCTAATGCAGGTCTAGGCTGCATCCATGGGAGCATAGTGTCTCAGTCATGGGAAGTAATAGTACCACTCTATTATGCTTTGGTCAGACTTACTGTGTTCAGTTCTTGACACACAATTCAAGAAGGATATTGACAAGCTGGACCATGGCCAGAGGAGGGCAATTGAAACTAAAAGTCCTGGAAACCATACTCTATGAGGAGTGGCTTAAGAGAGGACATGATAGCCATGTTTAAATATTTGAAAGGATGTCAAGTAGAAGATTGGGCAAGCTTGTTTTCTCCTGCTCCAAAAGCTAGGACACAGAGCAATGGATTCAAACTACAGGAAAAGAAAACATTTAGAAGAACTTCCTGACAGTAAGAGCAGTTCAGCAACAGAATATATTGCTAGAGTCTTCTTCTTTGGAAGGATGACTGTCTGTTGGGACTGCTTTGATGGTGTATTCCTGCATGACAGGAGATTGGACTAGATGGTCCTTATGATGTCTTCCAACTTTCTGATTCTGTGATTCTATTATACACAGGACATTTTCTTCACCCACTCAGAGACTGTGGAATGACCTGCCAGAAGAGATCTGTTATCTGGATATGCTGTCTGCATTTAAAACAGCAATAACGATCAGTCTGTTACTGCAGTTTAGGCCTACCTGGCGATAGCACCCGATATCACTTTGATATCATAATTTGGCCTTACCATACCACCCTTCTCCACATGTTTGTGAGGCCCCTGGACAAGCACGAAACTAGGCTCGGCATTTAACTGCTGAAATATTCTCAAACAATACAGGCAAGCCAGAAATAGCCAGATTGCAGCTTCAGGGACCTCCCCGGCAAACACCACATTATGTATGCGCGCTACGTACAAAAGGCTCCCTGCCCCGAGCAGGCAACTTGACAAAGGCTGAACCATCCACTGTCAAGTGTTGTGCATTTACATACTGGCTACACCATTGTTAATTCGGCTCTGATTCCATCATGCTAAATTATGACCTTTCAGAGACATTGTCTCGCACCCAAAACTCATTGTTGTCCCCGAGTAAGGCATAGCCTGCAGTAACACTTCTCCCTATAAAAACCCCTGATCCCGAGACCTTCCTCGGATCGCTCCCAACTTCCAACTGCCTTGCTGCCGCTTTGCTTGGCAAGCTTCCCCTCAGCTCCACGTGCTGAGCCACACCGAACCCCAGCATCGCTCTCTATCTTCTTCTGGGCTTCAGGAACAGGTTTCGTATCACCCGAACCAACTATCCCTCTGAAAATTCCACTATCTTACTCACACCTTTATTCTCCTTAGTTATCTGTGTGCGTGTGTTGCTTACATTGTATGCCTGTAATTAATAAAGATCATTCATTATTTTCAAACCGGTCTGCTCCTTGACTTGGCCTGACCCCGTAAACACTGGGTTACAAGATCCTGCTAAGTTACCCTGCCTCTCGTAACGCTAAAGCAGTGCTCTGAGCTAATTTTCCCCACCTATAGTTGAGCACATTTTGGTGTCTCTCACGGGACCCCCAGGAAACAGGGTAACAAATCTCTTTTGTCTGGCCTATCCAATTATTTTTAAATTATGAATTTTAAAATATTTATTAATATGTTTTAATATGTACAGTGGGCCCTTGATATCAACTCGGGTTTGGTTACAGCATCTCCTGTGGATACCAAAATCCACAGATGCTCACATCCCATTATGTAAAATGATATAGTAAAATGGTGTCCCTTATATAAAATGACAAAAACAACATTTGTTTTTCAGATTTTTTAAAAAATATTCTCAAGCCATGGGTAGTTGAATCCATGGATATGAAGAGCTGACTATATTGGTTTTATATACTCTTTGAACTGTTATTATGTATTATGTGTTGCTATTTCCTGCCTCAGTTCAAAAGGACTGGTGGGTAAGAAATTGTTGTTGTTGTTACTGCTACTGGTACTACCTTAAGAAC
The DNA here is from genome assembly GCA_948472985.1 of Iguana delicatissima. Classification (NCBI taxonomy): domain Eukaryota; kingdom Metazoa; phylum Chordata; class Lepidosauria; order Squamata; family Iguanidae; genus Iguana; species Iguana delicatissima. The sequence goes on along the minus strand of CAOKZL010000809.1, from coordinate 179,465 downwards.
AAGTACTGAGCTGCAGCTTTTCACATGCTAAGCATGTATTCTGCCACTGAGCCAAAGTCCTCGGCACATGTGAAGGGGCAGAAATGCAGTTCAGAGAATGCCCACGTGCCAAGCTTTTACACTGACTTGAGAGCCACGCAGGAAGATTTCAGTCTTTCTACAGGTCTTTTAGGGTGGGATACCTGTGGCCAGATACCTACTATCTGAAATGTTTATATTTATTAAAATGCTTCATTTTCTAGCTTGCTTCTCTGTCTAATGCCCTCAAAACTGGAAGTGTGCAAAAATGATAGGAGATGCTAAAATAGCAAAAACTTAAAAACAAAGTAAAGGATGAAAAAAATCACTAGTCATTACTAAAACAGCAAGAAAAATCAAAGAAAAATAAAGAGAGGAAGAGATCTTTAACTTCTACCTAAACAAAGCAAGGTGGGTCCCTGATAGTGGCAGAGAATTACAAAGAAAAGGTACTACAACATAGAGAAAAAAAGGCAGCTGCCTTGTGGAATTAGGTTTAAGTCCATTAAGCCCAGTATCGACAAATCTGACAGCAGTGACTTAGGGCTTTTTCACATCACACAACAATATTGTTATGATTCCACATTAACAGCCATGTCAACATCCTATGGAATCTTGGGATTTGTAGTTCTGGGAGGAATATTTAGATTTCTCTTCCAGAAAATTCTTGTGCTACAAACCCCACGATGCCACAAGATGCAGCCACAGCAGATATAATGGTATCATAGCACTGTAATTGTATAGTGTGAAAGGTCTTTTTAAATCAGGAGGTTCTAGTGTTTCAGGCAGGATTTGTTCTTGGTCCTCCCTGGAGATGTTGGGGATTGAACCTAAGCATCTTTCAGCTGAAGCCCCTCCCTAGTGTATGCGGGTAGTCTGCATCCAAATACTAGGCAGGCCCCCTCCTGCTTAATCTGGAATCATATGAGATTGTACATATTTATGGTGGCATGATGGTAACTGAAGAGGATCTGCTCTGTGTGGGCATCCACATCCCTTCAAAACATGGGCCATTTCCGCACTACACTCTTACTGCGCGATTATTCCACTTTCAACATCCTATGGAATCCTGGGGTTTGCAGTTGAAAGTGGAATAATCATGCTGTAAGAGTGCAGAAACAGCCATGAAGAACTGAGCAGAAGAGAATCTGACTGGTTAGGTTTATAGGAGAACAGACAGTCCTTGAAATATCCTGAGCTTTGTTCACTTAGGTTTTTCAATGCTCTGAATCATGCCTAGAAAAGAAGTGATAACTTTTCAAGTGCTGGCAGGAGGTGATCCTACTAGAGAGGAACTGCTACCTTGTGGACCTAATCCAGCCCAAAGAGATTCCTAATCTAGCCTACATAGACTTCTCCCTCTCATTAAAGCCTGGATCCTCATGCCTGGCTGGGAGATGAGTCCTTGCTATGGCCATTTCCACGCTACACTGTTCTAGTGATATTATTCCACTTTCAACTTCCTGTGGAATTCTGAGGTTTGTAATTTCCTGAGGTTAAAGAACTCTCTGGCTGAAAATTCTAAATGTTCCTCCCTAAGCTGAAAACCCCAGGATTCTATAGAGTGTTGAAAGTGGAATAATAGCGCTAGTGTGGAAATGACCTGTCTCTGATCATTGACTAGCAATAATGGGGATTGCCATCTGAGGCACAAATGTGCTTTCAGACACTGATTGGGTCCCAATGCCAAGATTCACCCAATACGTGAAAGCACAAGCTGAACATGCTTGGCCTTCCCTTACCCTCCAACTGTCCCAATTTGGCAAGGACAGCGCTGATTAATTCTCCCTCATCCCACTTTTTCAGCTGTTTGTAAAACATATCTCCTCCTTCCTTTTTTCCTCTTCCTCTTCATCTTATTTTAGTTGCTGCAAACTGAGTTCAAAATGCAAAAGTAGTTTCCTCTCAGGCCAGTTCCACACTGCGACCCCCATCCTGTCATGGGGATGGGTTGAAGCCAGGCTACGATGTCATCACAGTTCCACTCCTGTTGTGTCCCCAGCTGTCGTAATCATGCATTATACTATTACCAGAAAAAAAAAATCTGATAATAACCCCTTTTTGTGCTACAGTTGGATTTGCTGGGGCCACGAAGGAAGGGTGGAAGCACTATTAAGGTGCTTCCTTCCTCCATGCAGCACAGAAAGAGGTCGGCAGAAGGAAGGAGCGCATGCTACAATCTGCTGGCAGCTGGCCAGATGTGGAGGGGAGTGTTCAGGACACACTCCCATCCTGGCAAAGGTATTGCTAGGATCACGACGGAATAAGACGGGATCATAGTAAGGTGCAGAAAGGGCTTTAATTAACACTTTTTTGGTGGGAGAGGAGAAGAAGGGGTGGAATCTTTCCCTCCCCAATAGGCTTAAGCAAAAGCAAGCTGCTGCAGCCTCCCTAGCTTGTTCGCTCTTCCTCCTTAGTAGGTTTTGCCATCTTGACCACACTCTGAGGCTGCTCAGCCGTGTATCTGTTTTATTTGTGCAATGGTGGCGGGTATGCCCTTCTTGCTCTTTTTGAGGAAAAGGAGCAGGGACTGCAAAGCTGACACTTGCAACTGGGGCTTTGCAAGTACTGGTTGGGACCTGTAGACTCTGCTGGCACTTGCAAATACCAGCTGCGAGTACTTTGCTCCTGCTCCCCTTTTCTTAACTGAGGAAAGAGTGATGGGGAAATGAAGCCACATCCCAGGCAAAGAGGTAAGTGAAGCAACTGTGCGAGAGTTGAGGTTGGGATCCGTGCCCATTCCAATATTGTTCCCCACACCTGTTGTATAACCTTTGACACTGAGCAATTGTGCTTGTATCATTTCTGAGCAGACTTTAGAGCTCAGCATCATGACTAAACTATATCTGAGATGTTATCAGGGAATGTATAAAGGCCTTCCTTTCCTTTCTCCCATTTATCCTTGGTGCCAGCTTCCATTTGATCAAGAAGCACTGTAGCTGATATGCCAACTGAAGTTGGTAGAATGCACTGTAAGCCATGGAGGAAAACCATGGCTGCAAAGTGGGTTCAACAGAAGAAGGGCAGCCACAGCGAAATGAAAACAGGTCAACTTCCAAGCTTTTGGCCATACGATAGATAACTCTCTATCCCACTGCCTTCAACAGACATGGTTTGTGCGAATGCAAGAGAAAGTCTTCTCTGTGACTGTAAACTCTCTCCTTAGGGAAACTAGCTTAGCTCCTTTGTTGTCTTTTTGGCAGCAGATTAAGACCTCTGTTTTGCAGCAAGCGTCTGGAAATTAATTTTAATGAGGAAAGGGCTTTTTATGGTGCTGTATTGAGTAAAGAGCCAGCACAGTGTAGCAGTCTGAGCACTGGGCTATGGCCCTGGAGAGCAGGGTTCGATTTCCTATTCAGCCATGGAAACCCACTGGGTGACATTGAGTGTGTCACACACTCTCAGCTCCAGGAAACTCCATGAGTTGCTATAAGTCACAAACGACTTGATGGCACACAACAGCAACTCAGTTTTTAGTCTTTGTTTTAAAGTAAGACGCTAAATAGTTTCAATTCTGTTGTAATTTAATACTTAATTTTGCATTTTTTATACTGTGTGTTGTTATTGTAATTTTCTACCCTTTTGTAAACCGTCTTGAACTCCATGACCTTTCCACATTGCACTGTGCTATTATTCCACTTTCCACATCCTATGCAGTCCTGGGGTTTGTAGTTTAGGGAGGGGCATTTAGGATTCTTCGCCAAAGAGCTCTTTGGCATCAGGAAACTACAAACCCAGAATTGCACAGAATGTTGAAAGCGGAATAATAGTACTATCATAGTGCAGTGTGGAAATGACCCCAGTATGGGAGAAAGGCAGGATGGGATCAAGGGATGGATGGATCTATGGATCGTGTCCTCAGCCAATGATACATCCATCTCTTTGGGACTGAATTTCTTTTAAATATTTACCCACCTTTTTCTCAAACCTGGAACTGTACAGATCTGAAAACTGGTTCACCCACGCACATTTTAAGCTTCTCATAAAATACCTCTCTTTCATTAAAAGCTATAGTACAGCGATTTGCTTCACCATGCTTCCTCCCTGCTCTAAGTCCTAGGAAAATCTTGTTGTTTCCCCCAGCTTACCTCACCCTGCTCTTTGCTTATTTCATTCTTGCAGGGTAGAACAAATAACTTCAGAATTTCCCCCATCAAAAAAATGAAAAGAGGTTCTGCAGTGTGTGGTGGAATATTTTTCAGATTAGACAACTCTTGCAATGCAAAGTTCTTGTTCTGATGACAGCTTTTTTTGCAAAACACTTTTTTTCATAGAAAATATTTTGTTTGTTTGTTTGTTTATTTGATATCCTGCCTTTCTCCCAGAGCAAGATTTAAGGCGGCTTGTTGTTGTTGTTGTTGTTATTGTTGTTGTGTGCCTTCAAGTCATTTCTGACTTACAGTGACCCTAAGGTGAACCAATCACAAGGTTTTCTTGGCAAGATATGTTCAGAGGGAGTTTGTTCTTGCCTTCCTGCGAAGCTGAGAGAGTGTGACTTGCCCAAGGCCATCTGGTGAGTTTCCATGGCTGAGCAGGGTTTTGAATCCTGGGCCATTTCTGCACTAGACTGTCCTAGTGCTATTATTCCACTTGCAACATCCTGTGGAATCCTGGGGTTTGCAGTTTAGGGAGGGGCCGCAAGTGGATTAACAGCGCTATAACAGTCTAGTGCGGAAATGGCCTTTGTCTCCAGAGTCCTAGTCTGACACCCAAGCCATTACACTGCACTGACTCTCTCAAGGTAGCTTACAAAACATTGAGACAAAAGTACAGCTGAAAACTATTAAATACATTTTTAAAAAAGCAATTCTGTTTGACAAACACAGTTAGAAACAGTTTAAAAACACATTTATAATATAACAAGATAATGAAACAACATACCCCATTGAAAGCTCCATCTGTCACAAGTTAAAAACTGAAGGTTTGCCTAAATGAAAAAAGGCTTTGCCTGCTGTTGCGAAGCCATCAAGAAGGAGGATAACTGAAGCTCCGCTGGAAGGCTGTCCCACAGCTTGGGAGCAGCCACTGAGAAGACTTGCTCCCTTGTCCCCATCTAACTTGCCTTGGATGGTGGTGAGATTGACAGAAAGCCTTTCACAAATGTGCCAGTTCTGCAAAAATCTGCAAGGGATGCTCCTCAAAGCCATGGTTATACAGACTTTGGCCATGAGGGGAGGAGAGCAGAGGGACGTGCCAACAGAAGCTGAGCTGAACCAAGCTGAGTCAAGCCAGCACGTTCAATGGCTGGAGGAAGAGCTCATTTATGAAATGGCTGTGTCCTTAGTCAACTTCACCTGCCCGTTGCTGTCTCTAAGATGGCAAGTGGCAAGCAAAATGGCTGCACAGTCAGCAGGCACGTTCCAGTTGCCCCTCTTCTTGGTGCAGAGAAAGAGATGGAGCGATCACTTTCTGTATATCTCTCTGTTCACAGACAAAAAGGAAAGAGGTGACATCAAAGAGTGGGAATTCAAGGGGAAGGACCAGACATGAAGATCCTTTCGCTGCAATGTCATCCGACCCACAGAAATTGCCTTGAGAAGCAACCTCACATCACCCCAACCCTGAAACAATCCAATTTTCTCCCTTTACAGACAGTGTTATTTTCACTACAGGAAGATTGGCAGTCAGAGAACAAAGTTTGCTGTTCATTATTAGTTTTCATTAAATATTTAAAGTGTATTTAAATTTTAGATTGCTTTATATTTATATATTTATATGTATTTACATTGCTTTATGGTTTACATTGCCATTTTGGAGGCCAGCTATTAAAATATTACGAACAATACATGTACAAAAATGTGTCTGTATGTGGCATGGGAAGTTGTTAAACCCAGGAGTTGGGTTAAATTCCTAGGGCAACTTGGAACACCAACTCAAAAGACATGACAAAATGCCTGTAAAGACATTAAATACTACCAACTTAATGCCGAAGGATCTGGAATCTTTAAAAAGCAACATCAGAACATTGCAAAGATAAAACACTTTTGAATCAAAGCCTTGGGGAAAAAAATAAACAAGTCTTTTCTTGGTGCTAAAGTGACACCAGACACAGGTACCCCGTGAGTTCCATAGGGAGAACAGGAACTCATATTAGGGTCTCAGATGATTAAAACACTTTACAAAGAAATAGATGCTGACATAAAAGATCCAGGAGAGCTTTGTGGTAGAACTCCATCAGCTATACTGGCTGGGACTGTTAGGTGGGATATGTGTAGGAATATGTCTTTGTGTGAGACAGAGGGCCCTTTCCGCTTTAACTGTCATGGCATTTAGAATTATCAGGAGACAGCTGTAGTGTCTCTGCAGACTCTAAAACCCATCATTCTGTAGAATATTGCCATGGTAGTTAACATGGTGAACCAGTGTGCGGTAGTGGTTTGAGCACTGGACTATGACCCTGCACACCAGGGTTCAATTCCCCACTTGGCGATGGAAGCCCACTGGATGGCCTTGGGCACATCACATACTCTCAACCGCAAAAAACTTTGTGGTAGCTTTGCTTTAGGGTCTTGATAAGTCAGAAATGATTTTAGGAACACACAACAACAACAAAATCAACATGGGCCATTTCCACACTAGACTGTTAAAGTGCTATTATTCCACTTTCAACATCCTATGGAATCTTGGTGTTTACAGTATAGGGAGGTGCCTAAAGAATCACTGAGTTGGATGGAACGCCAAGGGCCCTCTCATCCAACCCCCTGCCATGGAAGGATCCACAGCTGTAGCATTCTTGAGAGATGCCCATTCAAACTCTGTTTAAAGACCTCCAAAGAAGAAAAGATCCCACCCCCAACCAAACAGCCATTTCATTGCCAAACTGCTCATATCATCAAGAAGTTCTTTGTAATGTTTAGGTGGATTCCTTTTTCTTGTAATTTGAATCCGTTGATTCATGTCCCAGCCTTTGGACCAGCAGGACACAAGCTTGTTCCTCCTTCTACCTAACATCCTTTGAGATGTTTAAAGAGAGTTGCCATCTCACCTCTCAGTCTTCTCTCCCCCGCCCTGCCTTTTTACTCACATATTTTAAGTCACTAGCAAATAACAGTGGAGTTTTCCAGATCACACATTTCTGCAGACTTTTTGCACTAAGTAAATATGTGCAGGATGTAGGTAAAGTATGATGTAATTTTACAGTGATATCATCATCCCTCCACATTTGTGGGTTTGACTTTCACAGATTTGATTATTTTTAAGTTTCTTCAATCCCTGTCCTGCCCCAATCTCAGGTACTTCTTTGCCTGGCGAACCTTCTTTCTTGGAGGCTCCAATCAGGCTGTGCAGCCCTTTAAAAGCCTCCCTCTGGTCCTCTTCCTCCACCCTCACCAGCTGCTGTCTAGCCATCTAAGGATGGGTTGCAGCCCAGTTTCTAAGCACCACAAAACCTCTCCTGATGCTTCTCCCCCACCCAAGGAAGGAGATGGGCAAGAGAGAGGAAGTACTATGCTGATTCACTCCCCCTTCCCTCTCTTTTCCCTGACCTGGGCCATTTCCACACTAGCCTGTTATAGTGCTATGATTCCACTTGCAACATCCTATGGAATCCTGGGGTTTGCAGTTTCAGGAGGAGGGGCCACTGCAAACCCCAGGATTCCATAGGATGTTGCAAGTGGAATCATAGCACTATAACAGGCTAGTGCGGAAATAGTCCTGGTTTGGACCTTGAGTGTCCACTCTCCCTACCATGCCTCATCCCTCTTCCCACAGACACACACACACATTTTTATATTTGCTTTTTTTCCACTTTTGCAGGGACCCTGTGCCCCTAACCCTAGTGAATATGGAGGACCAACTGTGTCTATTTATGCATTGTCTTTTAAAGTCTTTTGTACAGCCCCCTCAAGAAGGGCTTAAAATATTAATAGACCCAAACACATCAGGCTTTTTAATTATTGAATATCATTCTTCAGCATCTCGATGCATATCTTCTTGTTTGTGCCATTGGTTATATTGGTTTATTTTGTTTTCATACAAAAATAAGCCACATTGATTTTAACAGACTTCCAAGGAATTGCAGACAGGATTGCACGTATGAGGAGTATTTCCTTTCGACAGATCTCTGAAACTGCCTGCCTGCCAACTTCACCAATGCCACTGCACTGTACTATTGTGAGACACAGAGAACAGCGATTTCCCCCCTCTTTTTCTACCATCGCTACTTTTCCACTACCCCTTCTTGTCTGTTTGGGGTGATGTATAAACACTTCCCTTATTTATTATCCCAGTTTGACAACTGTGCTAGCATATACTGTAGCTCAGGAATGCAAAGACTTCAATTTTTTTTTTCCAGCAAGATGTTGTGTGACGACAACCCCAAACTTGCTAATGTGTGTCACTTTCATGTGAAAATGCACTTCCTGAATTAGGAAGAAAAATGTTTGTTTGAGATCCAAAACACCTGTACCCTTCTGCCACTTTAATAGTGATGTGAGGAATAATTCAACGGGTAAAGCCTGTTCTTTACTGCATATCTGTGTTTGGTGAAGAAAGCTGCACTTGTTGACTTTCTCCCCTGTGAAGACACAAAAGCTCTTCCTAAAGAAGAGGGGAAAAGAGTGTCACTTTTATCTTGAAATAGCTGAGGCTTACTGAAATTCAGTAGTCTAATCTCAACAAAGAACAACAGAATTCAGTGGACCTTTTTCTCAGCTAAGGCTGCATGTCTTTGATGTTGGGCTTGGAGAGCTCCAGATTATCTGCCTGATAAGGATTTGTCCAGTAGGAACCTGTGAATGGGCAGAGCTTGGGAAACTTATTTTTTGCACTGAGGCCATTTCCACACTACATTCTTATAGTGCTATCATTCCACTTTCAATATCCTGTGGAATTCTGAGGTTTGTTGCTTACTGAGGCCAAAGATGCCCCTCCCAAAATGCAATTCCCAGGATTTCATAAGATGATGAAAGTGGAATAATACTACTATAAAAATGTAGTGTGGAAATGGCCTTAGACCCCTCTGAATCTCCTAGCCAGAATGGCCAGTTGTGATGATTATAAGATGGCGGGGCGGGGGCGGGGGGAGAGACTGAGAGAGAGAAGAGAGAGAGAGAGAGAGAGAGAGAGAGAGGGATGAAACTGCAGTCTCAAAAAGCCACTTTTCCAAGCTCTGCAATCATGGAGGCTCACACGTGTAAGTGTGAGAGAAAGAGAAGACCATGGCCACTTCTGCACTACACTGTTACAGTGCTATTATTCTATTTTCAACATCCTGTGGAATCCTGGAGTTTGCTGTTGAAGGAGGGACATTTGGAATGCTCAGCCAGAAAGCTCTTTAGCCCCAGGAAACTACAAACCCCAGAATTCCACAGGAGGTTGAAAGTGGAATAATAGCACTATAACAATGTAGTGTGGAAATGGCCAGTGATGAACAGGGGAACAGAGAGAGACTGATACTCCTCTCTCCACATGTTCTTTGTATAATAAGGCCTGGGGACCTTTCACACTACTCCCTTATAGAGCTATGATTTCACTTTAACTACTCTGGCAATATTTTATGGAATCCTGGGGGTTGTAGGTTGTGGAGGCACTAATGCTCTCTGGCTGTGAAGTGCCCTTCCCTAAATGGCAAATCCCAATATCAAGTTTCTAGTCCTTAAGTTTGAAAGAAGTCTGCTTTAATGTACAGTAGGCAATGTCTGCTAACATCTCAGAAGCTAGAGGACTGTCTAAATTTGAGAGACTAGCGCTTCAATGCCTCATCTGACTGCAGGACAAGCGTGGAAAAATTCCTCTCTTTTTGCCAGTAGCCACGGTGGAAATTATAGGCCAAAAAAGGAACTTTCACAAATTTGGATGCAGAAGGAGACTGATTTTAATGTTTGAAACTGCTCTGTTTTGATTGTTTCAAAAATGCATTTTTAGGATTGTCTTTAGCTTTTTAAAAAGTTTTTACAGAGTATTCTAATGTGCTTTTTATTTATTTTTTTTAATCTTTGTATTGTTTTATTTGTTCATTGTCTCAGGAGCCCTTGTAAGCTGAGAGGCAATATAGAAATACCTTAAACAGATAAAATATGAATTTAGCAAAACAAGTTGTTGCTGTTGTATGCCTTCAAGTTGTTTCTGACCCTAAGGTGGCCATGAGAGCCGATGTGGTATAGTGCTTTGAGCTGAGGGCCAGAACCCTGGAGACCAGAGTTCAATTGTCCACTCAGCCATGGAAACCCACTGGATGCCCTTGGACATGTCACACACTCTCAGCCTCAGAACACCTTGCGATAGGGTCGCCTTAGGGTCGCCATAAGTCAGAAACAACTACAAGGCACATAACAACAACAAAGGCGGCCCTCCCATGGGGTTTTCTTGCCAAGATCTGTTTAGAGGGGAAGTTGCTATTGCCTTCCTCTGAGGCTGAGAGTGTGTGACCTGCCCAAGGTCACTGAGGATTCAGACTATGATATCCCGCAGCCCTCCTCCAAAACTCAAACCATAAGGCCAAACTGGGTCTCTAACAATAAAAGCATGTAAAATAATGAGTTATGCAAAACAGGTAAAAGAGAAATTTGCAATCCATTTGTAGAATTTCACTTTTCCTATTTGACAATTGGTTTTTCCACATCTGTTTGCATAAGCTATGCAAAGCTCTAGACAGGAGTGGGCTAGAATTTGGAAGCCTGCATCCCTGTGCCATTTTTCCCAGTGGTACCCCTGCCTGATGTATTGCCTCTGTTCTAATTCAAGCCCCAGCTTCCTATACAGCCACCTGGATCATTTGCTGCCTCAGGAAAGCAAGGCTTACGTCTGAGTTAGCATGATAATGGAGTGTAAATCTATATGCTGAGGTCTCCAATTCCTCTATAATGAATTGATAAAGTTGTTGCAGCTCCCACGTTTCCCCTAGAGCTCACTGTAAATAGCTCCCAGGCAGCAGGCAAAATCCCCAGACCTTTAGTAAATGGGCTCTTTTCTTGTGCAAACGGGAATTTACAATTTTCCCCAAAGTGTGGAAGGTCTTGCCTCTTGATTTCAAAGACACAGGCTGATCAAGCACCAGCTGAAGAAATGGAAGGCAGGGAAAGGCACCCTTCTCTTCTTTGAACCAGCCTTCAGTAAAATGTGATTGCTTATATAAACAGAACAAATGCAACAGCTACGAAAGTGGACAAAATAAGGCTAAGCACACAATGAAAGAAAGGAGCAACATAGAAATATATATATTAGTCAGTGGCACCCCCTTCAACTGTCTCAGTTTTGCAGGGACTGTGCCACTTAATTCTCTTCCATCCCACTTTTTGAGCTGCTTTTAAAATGTCCCAGTTTCTCTCTCTTCTTCTCACTTTCCCCCTTCATCTTCTGCTTACCTCAGATGCTGCAAACTGAGTTGAAAGTGCAAAAGTAGTTTGTACTCAGCTAGCAGCAGGGAGAAGAAGAGGGCAGAATCTTGGCCTTCCCTGTTATGTTAGACAGAAGCAAACTGATGCAGCCTCTCACAACTTGGCTGTTCTTCCTCATTAATAACTGTTACCAACCTCACCATACTGTGGTGTTGCTTGTTCACATATGCTCTGGTTTTCATCTGCGAAATGCAGGAGGGTACACAATGGCAAAATATCACTCTCCTGTATCACTTGACAGCAAGAAGATTCTGGTCTTTGGGGCTTTTTATTGTCTTGGATTCTCTCTACAGACTTAGGCCATTTCCACATTACACTGTTATAGTGCTATTATTCCACTTTCAACATCTTGTGGAATTCTGGGGTTTGTAGTTTACTGAGGTCAAAGAGCTCTCTGGCTGAGAATTTAAAGGCCCCTCCCTAAACTGCAAACCCCAGGATTCCACAGGATATTGAAAGTGAATAATAGCACTATAACAATGTAGTGTGGAAATGGCCTTATTAATCTGGGAGGAAATAAAATAAGGAGTTGCTGCCTGTCTAGTACAATTTGTGGCACTGACTAGATGAGAGCACTGTGATGGTGAAGACTCCCTGAAAGAATGCTGTTTACATGTTCATTTTGATTGGATTACTGCAATGAATTTGCCATGGGCCTGTTCTTCAAAAAGCTTTGAAAACTTCAGTTGATGCAAAATGTGGCTGCCCAGGTGTTAATGAGGGGTGCACAAAAAGTCTGACTGCATAACACCATTTTTGCAGTTGCACTGGCTAACATTACACTTCCATGCTTGATTCATAGAATCATAGAGTTGGAAGAGACCACAAGGGCCATCGAGTCCAACCCCCTGCTATGCAGGAACACACATCAAAGCCCTCCCGACAGATGGCCATCCAACCTGTGCTTAAAAACCTCCAAAGAAGGAGACTCAACCACATTCCGAGGCAGTATACTCCACTGCTGGACAGCTCTGACCATCAGGAAGTTCTTCCTAAGGTTCAGGTGGCATCTCTTTTCCTGCAGCTTGAATCCATTGTTCCCTGTCCTAGTCTCTGGAGCAGTGGAAAACAAGCCCACTCCCTCCTCACCATGACATCCCTTCAAATATTTAAACATGACAGTCATGTCCCCTCTTAAGCTTCTCTTCTGCAGACTAAGCATCCTCAGCTCCCAAAGCTGCTCCTCATAGGGCATGGCTTCCAGTCCCTTCACCCTTTTGGTTGCCTTCCTCTGGACACATTCCAGCTTGTGGATATCCTTCTTGAATTGAGGTGCCCGGAACTTGACACAGTATTCCAAATGCGGTCTAACCAATGCAGTGTTGAGGTCTAACCAATGCATTCAAAGTGTTGTTGTTTTTTATCTTTAAAGTTCTAAATGGCTTGGAACCTGATTACTGGTATCGTCCATTTGTTGTTCATATCAATTGTTGTCAAGTCAACTTTTATGGTGACCCTGTGAATAAGAGATCTCCAAGTCATCCTGTTATCAACAGTCCTGCACAAGTCTTGCCAACTCAGGGTCATGGCTTCCTTGTCTGAGTCTGTTTAGCTCTATAGTGCAGTCTTTCTCTTGTCTTGCTGCCTTCAAGCCTATAAAGCATGAGTCCTGTTTTCTCATGATATGTCCAAAGTATGACTATCCTAAGGGAGCCAGTGTGGTGTAGTAGTTTGAGCATTGTACTACAACCTTGAAGAACATGGAGACCCACTGGGCAGCCTTGGGTGCGTCACACACATTCAAATGCCTTCATAGGTTCACCTCACGGTCACCATAGGTCAGAAATGACATGAAGGCACACAACAAGACAGTGGCAGAACTTGGAGTGTGGGGGGGGCAGGTGGGGGATGTGGCCACAGTGCAGGGGGCAGGGCTATGGTGTAAGGGGGCAGGGCTACAGCACAGGGCAGTGGGGCTATGAGCTGGGACATTCCCCAAAAAAATTGCCTCCTGGGGCTAGCCATGCCCATTGCCCCCCCCCATCCCTATACAACTACAACATGAACACATGACAGTCTCATTTTAATTATTTTGGCTTTTAGGGAGAGTTCATCTATTTAGACCTGTCTATAGATTCTCATCTGATTTGGAAGCCCTGCTTGTGAGCTTGCAAGTAGGTTGAGGGGGCTTTGGGGCTTTTTCAGTGCTGGCTTCCATGGTTATAGAACTCTTTTCCAGTACAGGGCTAGAAATATTTAATCCTCCATACGTTGAAAGCTCTGTTATGATGCCCAAGGATAGCATCACCCAAAATCAGTTTATACCATTCTCTGAAAGAATCCTGAGAGTTGGGTGGTCATGCGCAAGGTGATTTAGAGAGTCTTAGAGCTGCTCAGAGAACTACAATTCCCAATGGTCCTCTGGGAAAGGGAAACAACTGTTCAGTGAAGAAAGTCTCATGCTTTCTCTCAGTTTTCTCCTTGCTGGTAGAGGAAGTCTTGGGGGCACTTTATCCCTCTCTTGTTGCCCTGAGCATCTGCTGAGAATTAATTTAGAGCCAACAGCAACTCTTGACGCCTCCCACCTCCGCCAGCTGCCTAGGGATTAACCCTATGGTCCTTGTCACATCCCTAATTTAGTGATGGAACTCCCAAGAGTCACACACAGCACACATCTTTCCCTCCCTTTTCCACCCACGCCCCTTTTTAAAGTCTCTCAGGGTGAGGGCTGATCTGTTTGCAAAAGGCAACTTCTTTGCTGTGCACATGGGCATCTTCTCCCAGTGTACTTGAAAAGGAAATCTAAAAAGCAGGCATCACATCAAAAGCTGCCTTGGGGCTATTCCCAAGGCTTTTTTGGGGGGGGGGTAGGGTAGGATGTGGAGCATTGCTTGCAATATCATTTCTTTCTAAAGTTTGGGCAGAAGGGGAACAAAAAGACTGCTGTGGGGACAGCAGTTGTTGGTTTGATTCTTCTTCGCTTTTGCTCCTTCCACCCTTCCCTTGACTGATGCTGCTTAAGGTGCTCTTGTGGCCTGGATGTTGAATTGGCCCTCGCACTGTGATACCACAATAGCAGCTGCTATGTGCCATTGATGCTTAGATGAAGATTTCCTTTTGAGGCAGTATTGGTCCACCACAGCAGCCTCTTCCCATTTGGTGCCCTTCAGGTACCCCATACTTCAACTCCTATCATCTTTACCTGCCTGGACTAAGGTTGGACTAACTAGGGATAATGAAAGCTGAACCTAGTACATCTGGGAAGCAATAGATTGGGGAAAACTGGTTATACAGCAAAGTTATACAACACACAGGTCAGACTTCCCTTCCTGGTTTACACTGGCATATCCAAGAGTTATGCCAGCATAAACACTTTTGGGGGCATTGTCCCAAAAGGTATATAGGCATCGTCCAAGGGTAGATACCTGCTGCTACATCTTTTCCACAACAACAGCTTGATGGTATCAGGGTATACTCTCCCAGTCACTCAGTAGCCAGAAATTGTGCCCTGGTATTGTCCAACTGAGAGCCAGTGTGGTGACTGCTGGACTAGGACTCTGCAACACTAGGGTTTGAACCTGGCTTGGCTGTGGAGACCTGCTGCATGATCTTGGGCCTCAGAGGAAGTCAATGGCAACCCCTGTCTGAATAAATCTTGTCAAGAAAACCCCATGGTAGGTTCACCCTAGGGTCACCATGAGTCAAAAATGACATGAAGGCACACAGCACTAAACAACTGTCCATTGCATAGCTCAAGAAAAAGAGCAGCATTCAGCCTTCTAGGGCTCAGGAGGGCAACAGCTACTACTGGCACCCAGACAAGGCCAGGTCAGAGATCCATCTCCTCCCCACTTATAACCTGCAGACTTCCACCTAGCAACATCCTACTGCTGTTGTGTGTTGTTGTTTGGACTACCAGTGCTAAGTATGCTGGCTGAGCAATATGTTCTGCCAGTGTCATACTGGATCTTGGGCACATAGTTGGCTATAGAGTGCATCCTCTTGTTGAACAACATTGGCATACATGAATCCAAGCTTGTGCAAAGCATCATGTCCATTATCATCAATGGACACAATGGGTACACGCCTGTGCTGCCACAAGTACTCATATGTCACAACCATTGAAAATAATAGGATGCTTTTTGCTTTTTTTTTTTTAACCTGGAACAGACCCCCGTATATACAGGGTGCACACTGTATTCACTTGTATGCTTATAAAGTGGAAGCTAATACACACAGGTTGGGTTGCTAAAACTATAAAAATCAACTGGTATACTGGGAGAACCAATATGGTGGTTAGAATGCTTATGTTATTTATTTATCATGCTATTTATACCCTGCCCAAAATCTAAAGTTCTCTGCATAGCAAGAGTGTTGGACTCAGATGTGAAAGATCTAGTTTCAAGCCCCTACTTGGGCTATGAAACTCACTATGCTTTGCCAGTCAGTCAATCTCTCTCTCTCTCTCAATCTCTCTCTCTCTCTCTCACACACACACACACACACACACACACACTTGACTTACTTGACAGGTTGTTGTGAGAGTCAGGGAGGGCGAGAAGAGAACCATGCATGTTGCTTTGACCTCTCTAAATCATTCCTTCCTTCATTCAAAGTTGGTGTATATTGTTTTTTAGAAGTAAGCCCTCCCAAAGTGATACAGGCACAGATAGAATTAGGCACATCCAGCAGCTGCACAGTGATAAAAAGAAGAATTGCTTTGAATCACACAAACCTTGTTAATGAAAAGCTTCAGCAAAGAGGATGGATTTCCCACATCGCCCACTCTGCACATTAGGAGCTTCAGATGAGTAGAATCAGTGGAGGATACATACTGTGCATTTATGATGAAGAGGGTCTTCTCTGTGGTATCACCCTAACGTTTAATTCCCTTATGTAGTACCTTGCTTTCTTTTTAGAACCAGTTTAAAATGTTCCTTTCTGCCAAGGGATTTTAAATTTTAACTCAGACGTGTTTTATTTAAAAAACCCAGTTGATTGTTACATTTTTTGGATTGGTAGGATGCATCTTAATTTGTATATTATGTGGTTTTATATGCCTGCTTTTAAGTTCCTGAATCTTAATATTTTTTTCCCAGTTGCCCACCAGGCCCTTTATTACCCCAGTTTTCCATATTTGTCTCCCTTTTCACCCGCAGTTGTCAGTCCAGTAGGTATGGTGATACCTACTGAAGTAAGAGTTCTTTGTGTCATATGATGGTGAACCAGTTTTAACAGGTATAGAGCCAGCATAGTGGAATGGTTTGTCTGTTGGACTATGACTCAGGGAGACCAGGGTTTGAACTCCTGCCTGGCCATGACTATTCATGGAGTAAGTCATATTCTTTTGATCTCAGAGGAAGCTTTTGGAACAAATTTTGTCAAGAAAACCCTATGATAAGTCTCATTTTAGGATTGATATAAGTAGGCAATGATCTGAAGGCACACAACAAATTGGAGATCTGGAACAAATTCACTGCCAGGTTGTGTTGTACACTGAGCAGTCTTTAGAGAAAAGATTCAACCTTCTACCATCCATTGTAGAAGAACTATCTTAGCTGACCTCTCAAGGCTCTTGGGATGCTAAAACAGAATAACCATATATATAGATTCCTGAGCTTCTCAAGAAGTAGATGGGGTATAATAGGATAGATCACTGTTCCATGCAGGCAATTTTTATTTTATTTTAATGACCAGAACTGACCTCTTGGGCTGAAGTTCTGTTGGTTTCTTAGGCATGTGTAAGTTTCCTTATGGAAGCAGTTGAGTATTTCTGGCCTGTTGCAGAATGTCCACATTCAGTTCAAATTTGTGGAAGTAGAGTAGTGCATGTGATGCTACTAAGCATGTGCACATTCAGTTGTGCATTCCATTGTGCATTTAGTGTCTTTGTTAAGTTGCACAATGCAGTCATTAAAGCAAAGTCTGTGCATGCAGCATGGTGAATGCATGAGATTTTTACTGCATCATCCTGATGTAGATTCGCAGCCACAGTCATCCGAAATTCACTCTGGATCTCTCCACTTCAGATACCTCAATTGCAACAGCCCAATTGACATTGCCATCTTATCAACACTTAATTGGCATTGCAGTCTTATACGTGCTTATTTAGGGCCAAGCTCATTGCACTGCATGGAGCTTATCACTGGCAAATATGCATAGGATTTTACTGTTGTGGTGATGAGTTTCTAATTTTGCCATTAAGAAAAAAACACAGAATACAATGAGTCATAAATCCTTGTCAAACTACTGCAAAACACCCAGAGTTCATCAATCTACTTTCCACTCTCCCCTGCTATAAAAGGAAGTGCGCTCGCTTGCACCTCAGGAATGTCGCTGTCCATGGTGTATTCATGCTCCTCTCTTTTGCCTGCACACTACATTTTCTCAAGATGTGGCTGCTCAGTTTTCCCAAGAGAATCAGAGAACAAAATAGAAGTCCAGTTTTTATTAAATGTTATAGACCTGGAGACACTTTGTTCTGGTTTTGAGGTGGGTTGAGGTAAGACACTCCAAAATCCATTAACAAAGTAGCACTGAAATGTTAGAAGATCCTCAATATCATACAATGGGAATCATTTTTGCAACACCAACTGTGCCTGAAGTGTAGGGTGAACAACCTTTTCTTTTTCTGCTTAGGGTCAAATTCCCTCAGGGATAATGCACCAGAAGCAACACATTTCTGCCTTCTGACTGCATAATAAGGCAATGGTCCTTCAAGAGTGGACAGAGGTTACAGCTGAACCTTGCTGAGATAACAGAAGACTCTTCCAGACAGATTTTCAGATAGGGAGCTAGCCAAGGTCCTGGAAACCCTTGCTTGGATTCCCTTTGCCTTGCTTTACCTAACTTGGGCCCTTTTTGCATGGCATTTCCCATGCGAAAGAGGGCCTGGAGTGTCACGCAATTGTGAGGAGCAATCTGCACGACGCATTCACAATCACGCGACACTTCAGGGGCCGGCAGGCACCAATTGTGAACCTTTTCATTTTTGGCTAGAAGCCAAAAATGGTGCACAATTGCACATTGCTCCCGGGCCCTGTGCGCAATTACCTGGTGTGCGGAGCCTTCAGAGCCACGCCAGTCACGCTTCCTGCCCTGGCGCAGTCTGGGAAAGTCCCAGGCTGCACTGCGGAAGGAAGAGGCGGGCTCTCGCACGAGCAGGCAGCTTGTGTGGAGCCAAAGGACACTGGACACGAGAGCCTCTCGCCGGAGGCTGCTTGCACGATCCCCGCACCCCAGTGCCAGAAAAAGGTAAGGTGCGGAAAGGGCCTTGATCATGCTTTGGCTGAAATGACTCAGACCAGCCAGCGGGTGGAGCAATATCAGTGGGCTGATAGAGCTAATACCAAAAAAAGGTTGAACAACCATACTTCTCTCTCTCTCTCTTTCTCTTTCTCTTTCTCTTTCTTCTGACATCCCCTTTCTCTCCTGTTCCTCTCTGTCCCCACTCACAGGGCTATCCAGAAAGGACAAACTGTTCCTTCCAGAAACATGAACTCTTTGCTTGAGAGTGGCTTTGTTTCTGAGGGCGGCATAAAATTAGATTGAAATCTTTGTGAGGTTGCCCATTCCTATATTAAGAGTTAGAAAATTCTCCTGAAGTGCTCTTGAAAGTGCATATTTCATTATTTCTGTGAGGTTTTTTGAGAGCCAAATAACAGCTTTGCACATCATCCATACTTCCAGAACACAGTCATTCTCTCCCACTCTTCTTTTTCTCCCCAGATAAATGCCTACATTCCTCCAAGCAGGAAAGAAAGGAAATATCTTTCAACAGTTTCTGTTCTGTCCTGACCATAGGTCTGGGGAAAGCTGGCTACAAGAGAAGGCCCTTCCTGGTGGGGTCTAAGTCATTTCAGGCAAAGTAAAATCAGGGTAGGTAAAGCAGGGAAAACCAAGCCAAGCAGGGACTTCCAGGACCGTAGCCATTTCCCCACCTGAAGATCTGTATGGAGGAGTCTTCCATGATCTCAGCAGGGTTCTGCTGTAGCCTCTGTCCATTCTAGAAGGGCTGTTGTCTTATTATGCCAAGGCTAACAAAATGAAATTCAACGGAGAGAAGTGTAAGGTCCTACACTTAGGTAGAAAAAATGGAATACAGAAATATAGGATGAGGGACACGTGGCTGGATAGCAGTATGTGCGAAAGGGATCTAGGAGTCTTCATAGATCACAAGCTGAACATGAGTCAGCAGTGTGATGCAGCAGCCAAGAAAGCCAATGCGATTCTCGGTCGCATCAATAGGAGTATGGTGTCTAGATCGAGGGAGGTACTGGTACCACTCTACTCTGCTTTGGTTAGACCTCATCTTGAATACTGTGTCCAGTTCTGGGCACCTCAATTCAAGAAGGACATGGTCAAGCTGGAGCAAGTCCAGAGGAGGGCGACCAAAATAGTGGGGGGCCTGGAAGCCATGCCCTATGAGGATAGACTTAGAGAGCTGGGTATGTTTAGTCTGCAGAAGAGAAGGTTAAGAGGGGACATGATAGCTATGTTTAAATATTTGAAGGGATGCCAAGTAGAGGAGGAAGAGGGCTTGTTTTCTGCTGCTCCAGAGACCAGGACAAGGAGCAATGGATTCAAGCTTCAGGAAAGGACAGTCAGGGTTGTCTGGCAGTGGAATATACTGCCTCAGAGTGTGGTGGAGTCTCCTTCTTTGGAGGTTTTTAAGCAGAGGCTAGATGGCCATCTGTCGGGAGTGCTTTGAGGGTGTTCCTGCATGGCAGGGGGTTGGACTGGATGGCCCCTGGGGTCTCTTCCAACTCTACATTTCTATGATTCTACGATTCTATGCAGCCTTCGCCCTGAATGGCATGAAGAGGGAGCTGCAATAAGGGTACAGCTTCTTTGAGGAGTCTGGCTGCACAACATTCTTTGGCCTAGCAGGTCCCAGATGTGGCCAATCCAATACAGATTCCAGACTGAGGCAAATAGGCTTCCATTTCACATGCAGAAGTCTGGCAGGAATTCTAACTTACTTTAGTACTGGCAATGTGATAGCACCCTTTATAACAGGCTACAGCTGCCAGTTGTGAAGACTGCATCAAGTTCTGGGATATAGAAGAGGGCATGTGGCACACACAGCTCTTTTCTCCAAGAGACAAAATGGCCAGGGGCTCAGGGTGATCATCAGGAAGCTCTCTGCTCTCTCCTGACATTTGCTACCTAAGCTCTTTGCCTAATAATACTGGACCTGATCTCTGAGTGGGTGAAATGAAATGAGCCAAGGCTTAAAATAAACATATGTGTGAATTGGGAGAATGGGACACTCACCAAAGGATAGTGCAAACAAATAGTACTTACAGGGAAAATTTTGGAAAAGGCACAGTTCAGAATAAGCTTATTCTAGCTAGACAGATTTAAAAAATAATAATGTCTGAAGCAAGAGGAAGAACAAGAAAATAGTAGGGCTACTACATAGATAAGATGAGGAGATACTGAAAGAAGATAGAGAGGAGGTGCTATTGGTCAACACCTGCTTTCCCTCAGTCATCTCTCAAAAGGAAAAGGAAACGTGCTCTAACTGGTGAGAATAGAAGAACTGGTGCAGTAGGGAGACTGCAGCCCAGAATGGGTAAAGAGGTTGTACAGGAATACCTAGTGCTTCTAAATGAACTCAGGTCTCCCAGGCTGGATGAACTGCATCCAAGGGTACTAAAGGAATTTACAGCTGTAATCTCAGAACCAATCTTTGAGAATTCTTGAAGAACAGGAGACGTTCCACAAGAGTGCAGGAGGGCAAATGTTGTTCCCATCTTCAAAAAGGGGAAAAAAAGAGGACCCAAACAACTATACTAGGAAAGGTTCAAGAACAGATAATTAAACAGTGAATTTGTGACCTCTTGGGTCATGAATGCTGGGATTACTAAGTGCTAGCATGAGTTTCTCAAAAATAAGTCTGTCAGCAATCAGAGAAGAACAGGAGATAGGTAAATGTTGTCCCCATGTTCAGAAAAGGAGGAAAGATGATCTACCAACGAGTCAACTTGATGACAGTACTAGGAAAGGTCCTACAACAGGTCATTAAACAGTCTGAGAGTGCTTAAAAAGATCTGCAATGATTGCTAAAAGCCATGATGGATTTCTCAAAAATAAGACATGCCAGACTAGTCTTATTTTATATTTGATTGAGCTACAATTTTAATAGATTGGAGAATGCTGTGAATGTAGTATATCTTGATTTCTGTAAGGATTTTGACAAGGTCTTTTTTGGCATTCTTGCAGGCAAGGTGAGAAAATGCAACAGTCCTAGACAGTCCTATTCTGAGGAGCATTTCTAATGGATTGATGGGTTTAACACAAATGTTGCTCACCAATGCTTCCACTTAATCCTGGAGAAAACTGACAAGTGGGGTGTCATCAATTTCTAGCCTGGGTCTGGGTGTCATTCAGAATCCTTATAAATGACAGTAAGTTCACTGTTTCTTTAAAGAAGGGGTATGGCCAAAGGCAAGATGGAATAGTATCAAAGAGGTAGAAGCAAATATTTCCAGGGATTGTTGGGAATTGCCAGCCCTATTAGACCTTGGGCCCTTTCTGCTCCACCCTCTCAACATGCTATAGGGATGGGAGAAGGGTGAGACTGCAACAATGGTTCTGCATGATGTCGTCACAGTCCTGTCCTTCTCCCATCTCCAGGTGGTGCGATCATGGAGTAAATCAATGATGGGTTTTCCCTGTCAATGACCTGTGATTATGCTGCCATCCCACACTTACTTGGTGTGCGGAGGGTTTGGAAGAGCAATGGTTGTGCTTCCTGCCCCAGCGGAGCCTGGGACAGTACCTGGCTCTGCTGTGGAAGGAAGCAGCAGGATCATCCCGCTTCCCGGATTCTGGAGATGGCTGGTGCAGACGTGAGCACTCCCATCATTCTCCCCTTCTGGCAGAGCCGCTGCCAGGATCCCCACAGGACACTGCTGGGAACAGGTAAGATGCAAAAAGGGGCTTGCTTTATACCAGGTAAATATGCTGCTCCTCATAGTCTGGAGCCGCCTATTCTGAATAACAGTGGCTGTCCAGCCAGAGAGGGAAATGTCCCATCAACTGCAAACCTGATGCTCTTAACTGAAGATGTTGTAATTTTAGATCTCCTGCACTGAAAGTAGATGCTCTACCAGTAAACCACAATCGCTCTTTCCAAAGTGCTAACAAAACTGCAGCCCCAAGGTCAGGAAGAGCAAGCCAAAAGCCACATGGGAATCAAAGGCAAATGGCACACACCACAGACAGGCTGAAAGGTCAGCAACACAGAGGCAATGCTTAAAGAACAGCTAGGACTAAGAGTAGCAGAATAGATCAGCAGTTAGTAAGCAGCCAGTTCTGGGGATATTTTTAAAACAACAACCTCCAGTTTTTTCTATCCTGTTCATGATAAAATTTGAAAACCTGGGAAACTTCTTTTCCAGGGAAAGAAAACAGACAACACTTTCACCCCATCACCTGGCCAAACTTTCCATACAGTTATGTTGTAGTTATGGAACTATGTTGTATTTCTCTGCCATGTCGATGTTAAAGTTGATTCAGTACCACAAACGTGGTCCAGTACAGAGAGATTCAAAGCCAGAGTTTTCCAGGCTAAATATTAAAAACTCTGTCTAGATTGGCAAAACTCACCCAACATCACATTTTCATTTTAAAATTTTTGTTAATCAGTTTTAACACATGTACACCAATAATCTAATTCACAAATAAAAACTAAAACTAAATTACAACTAAAACACAGACAGGTTCTGATTCTGCCCCTATCCAAACTATAATTAATGGAGAAAAAATAAAATAAAAAAGGAATATATTATTCTACCTTTACAGATCCACTAGAATTACTAGTAAGCATAGCTACAGATTATTAAAGCATTAGATTTCTTATTGCTCAAATAGTTGATATAACAGTCTCCAGTCTTTCAAAAAAAAAAGTCAATATGCACATCCTTTAAACTACAGTCACATTTTTTAAATCTCATGTTCTTTCCACTGAATCCATAAAGATAAGTGTGGATTTTGGAAAGGTTTTATCAACAGATGTACCAAATGAAATTCTCATCCATTCCTAGTTACCTCTTCTCAGAAGCAGAAGATTTACTTAGATTGCAAAACTGGCCTCTCCTTCTACAGAATCAAATGAAGTTTCATTGATTTCTTGGGTCTCCTTTCTAGGGATATAAATTGTGGCTTGCTTGTTCCCATGCACAAAGAAGAAACAACACAATTTTTCTCCAGACCTTCAAGATGATGAGATGCTTCCTGCTCTTTCTGACAAGAGTTCTTGTATCTGGGAGTACAATTTTTGTAGAAACTGCACCAAAATACTTCTCATATGGACTTTTCAAATTTTTAAAAATTAATAGCCTCAGATGGCTGTTTGCATCTTTTTTTTTTCATCCAGCAAGCAGTCTTTCTGTGCTCATTGTATGTGCATTTGCATGCATGCTTTGCTTTGCAAAGAGATGAGTTTTGAACATTACAGAAAGAGTACTCCTTATCTCACACTGGAAGTAAGAACTCAGGCCATTCCCACATGGGGTAATAAAAATGGTGCAGTGCATCCTTCACAGAGGACGTCTGCACCTTGGAGTAGACTGAGTCCGGACTACTTAGTGTAGATCCACACCTCAGTCCACTCCGGAATGACCCCAAGTGGTCCTCCAGCGTGCTTTGAAAGATCTGATTTTTCCGGTCTTTCAAAAGCACGGAGTGCACCATTGCAAGCCTGCTCCCTTATGCAGATTCACCGGCTCACACCAATGCAAGCCTGTGATCTGCTGGGGGTGGGTTTTAGGCTGGCGAGCTTCAGCAGTTGGTCGAGACCCATGACCAACCAGAAGCCGTCGTTTTGGACACCAGAGCAGAGCAGATCGATGACCACGCACTGCTCCAGAGCAGCCTGGACCGGACCGGGGAGTCAGAAGATCTAGTAAATAGCGGTGCGGGGCAATTCCCTTGCCCCATGTGGAAATGGCCTCAGACTTTTTAGTAGCTGCCTCTCTTAATACAAAGAAGCAATGTAAAATATTCTTCATTTTCTAACCTCTGACCAAGTGCTGTGACATCAAGAAAGACTTGTCATACTACTCATGTGTCAGCCCTGATTTTTTTTTTTTAAAAAAAAAAACACAACTCAGGGCTTCCAAGAAACCTGAGCTAATTGAATAGCAGAACTCACCCATTATAGAATCATAGGTTAGGAAGGGTCTGTGAGGGCCATCTGGTGTCACCCTTGCCATGCAAGAATACACAACTAAAGCACATCTGAGAAACAGCCATCCAATCTCTGTTTAAAAATCTCCACAGAAAGAGACCCCATCATCCTTCCAAGCAGCCTGTTCCAGTCTCAAACAGCTCTTAAAGTCAAGAAGTTCTTCCTAATGTTTAGGTGGAATCCCGTTTCATGACATATGAGTCCATGCAATTTGAATCCATGGCACTCAAGGACTTCTGGCCTTGCCATGCTAGACTGAGGGATTCTGGGAGCTGTAGTCCAAAAGGGTAACTTTTCCAAGCTCTGGCCTTCTAGTGTAGTGCTAACTGAAGATGTCCCCCCCCAGTAGGCTTTGTTGGCTATTTATACTGTTGACTTCAGGCCATTGGAGAAGAATCAGGAATGTCTGCCAACCTCCGAGGATGTGTGGATTAGCTCTAAAAGATACCGATATGTAATAACCGTGCACGAGGAAGCATCAGTGATGGAGTGAATCTTTATTTAGGAAACTATTTTTCCTCAAAGTAATTCCCCAAACCTCCGTTTTGGGAGATAAAGTGACAGGTTTATTACCACCACTGGAAACCAAAGGACAGAATGTCTTCCCCCCGCAAAAGCATCTGCATGTGTGTGTGTGTGTGTGCACGCCTGTGCTTTTCAATAGCAGCTTTTAAAAATCGTTAACCATCACTAAAATGTGGGATCTAATCTCTCCCTGTGCAAAGATGACAGCAGCCTCAGTGCTCGATGGCATAATTGTGTTTTGATCTGGCATGCCAAGTTCCCCGAGCCTCCGCTTGACACGTTGAGAAGTGATACCGTTAAAGAGAACAGGAGAGGGAGGGAGGAAAGAGAGGGGAAGCCCTTTCCAGTTCCGGAGAGCTCCTCCCATGGCGTACGAGGCCATCTTCAGCCTATGACAGAAGCCAAAGGAAATTAGGCACACTAAACGGAGAACAAAAGTACTCCAGCCTTCCCAAGTCCTCGAGGCCTTGGCTGCAGTGGAGACAGAGCTGCACAGCTGCAGGATCCAAAAAACCTGCAGTCAGACCCCTGCTGCTCTTCACCCCTCCCCACTCCCTGTGCCAAAATCTGATTCTCAATTTCCCCATTTAGTTATGGGCAAATCTGGCTCAAGAAGAAGCAACTATTGCCCTGCCAGTGTATTTACAAATCAATAATTAAGACAGGATACACACTAGTCTCTAAACAGGGCCCAGATGGATGTTCATTGTAGATCTTATGAGGAACACAGGAAATTGGGGAAATTTGTGAGAAGTGTTGGGTACAAGCATGTTGGTAATGTCAGAAATAGAGCAGGCAGCTCAGGTATGGGAGCATGGCTCACAGAGTCAGGTGATTTTAATAGGAGCTTTCTATTCAGTTTTGCAGTTACAAATTTGTAACCTAGACCATTTCCACACTACACTGTTATAGTGCTATTATTCCACTTTAAGCATCCTGTGCAATTCTGGGGTTTGCAGTTTATTCAAGGTCAAGAACTCTCTGGTCAAGAATTCTAAATGCCCTTCCCTAAACTGCAAACTCCAGGATTCCATAGGATGTTGAAAGTGGGATAATAACACTATAACAATATAGTGCAGAGATGGCTTTTGTCTTCCAGGGCCAAAAAAGGGGAGTGGCCTCTTCTTTCAGTGATATTCCTTCAGTCCATCTTAACTGACAACAACAAAAACAACATCTTGACAAAATATGGACCTGCTGCTCTAAAATTGTCATTTCTTTTCTTCCCTTGTATGATTTTTTTAGTGCCTTTTCATGATGAAGGAACCTGTGGAGTTTCAAAAGCTTGCATGATGTATTTTATGCATTTTTGATTGGCCCAATAATGGTATCACTGCTATGTGGATTTTGGATGTTATTGTACTTTGCTGTTTGGCCCACATAGCTACCCATAGATATATTTACCCAACATTTGTAATCCTAGAGCCTATACAGAGATTCTTGGACAGTTTGCTTTTAACTACACTAATCATTGCAAAACATTGTTATTCTTTGCCTTTATTTCTTTTATTGCTAGCTTCTAATTGCTAATAGGATGTTTGTAGGAAGATGTTCACCTTATCGTTTTTAAACAATTTAAATCAGTTCATTTGGAACTTTAGTTGATGGTTGTCTTGCTATGTCTTTCTTCTTTGTTTTAATTGGGGTCCTTATGGTCAGACGTGTGCTTGATTTGCCATTGCTCTTTTTAATTATGGTTTAATTGTAAGAAATAATTTTGTATCTTATTTTCATTGTAATTGCCATTTTTATAACATCTTAGTAAAGTGCTAACAACTTCTAATTGGTCTGATTTGTAATGAGAGAGGGTTTTTTTTTAAGAGTGTGTGTGAGAGAGAAAACTAACACACTGCAGGAGGGAGGCAGCTAAGCAGCCATTAGGTTGCCCCCAAACAGAAGCCAGTGGCCTAGACATATGAACCTCAAGGGCTTTGTTGGCTGGTAGCCATAAAGGATAGAGGACTTGATATTTGATATTTTTAAAGCCTCAAGTTCCTTCTGTTTCAAGTGTGAAGAAATCCGCAAATTTTTGGTGAATTCTTAGCAAAAATGAACTTAAAATTTCACTCCCACTTCTACCAGCCAAAAAGAATAGATATAGGCCTTCCAAGTTTGGAGAGAATCTTGCTGTCTTCTGTCTGCTATTAAAGAGGAGCAGATCAGAAAAAAAAAAAAAGTGGTGTTAACCTTAATACTCATTAACATGGTTGAATATACAGGGATTTAGGCCCTTTTCGCACCTTACCTTTGGCCGGTGCAGTTGCACAAGGATCACACGAGCAGCCTCTTCCGTGAGGCTCTTGTGTCCCTGCTGCTTCAGCTCCACAGGAGTTGTCTGCTGGTCGGCAGGCAGCATGAGGGCTCTGCCTCTTCCTTCCGCAGCACGGCTGGGTATTTCCCCAGGCTGAGCTGGGGGAGGAAGCGCAAGGGCTGCGGCTCCAGAGCTCTGCAAGCAAGGTAAGTGCGCACGGAGCCCCGGAGCTGAAAATGATATAGTGTGTGATCAGCGCCTGCTGGCCCCGGCAGCATCATGTGATCTCAAGGACATCATCGGAAACCCTCCTCGCAATCCGTGATGCTCCAAAGGCCCTTTCGTATGAGAAATACCACGCAAAAAGGGCCTTAGATTTATAGCTGTGAAACCAAACACTCAAATCCATCAATCTAGATCAGTGGTTCTCAACCTGTGGGTCCCCAGATGTTTGTGGACTTCAGCTCCCAGAAACCCTGAGCATTGACCATAGTGGCTGGGGCTTCTGGGAGCTGAAGTCCAAAAACATCTGGGGACCCACAGGTTGAGAACCACTGATCTAGATGGATGAATCTGTCGATTTTGGTTAATCCTACATTCACCTTTATATAATCTCAAGTTCTTTCCATCTGGGATATAAAGAAATGTGCAATTTTGGTAAATTCTTATCAAAAGTTAACTGATAAACATTTTTTTACTATTCCTAATTACTGCTTCCTTGACAGCAGTTCCCAACATCCTATTCGTCATTCCAGCTATAAAGGCAGCTTTCTCCGTCACTGTATTTCCATGCTAGGGAGAACTATAGCCTCTGAATGGTTGCCATTATACAGTTCTTAAAAGCACAACTCCCCACATACATACACAGAAATTGTTGGGAGTTAGAGTTTCCCAGGAGTTAACCCTTTGGGGAAATTCTATGAAAACTAAAGCTGTTGGGAATTAGCCTTCTTTTAGTAGAGTTGCAGAAAAAGCATGTCCCATTCTCTGTGTGCCTTAGGTTTACTAATAAACTTTACAATTACGTAGGCATTGGAGAAACTAGATCCTAATTAACTAAGAAAAGGATTTGGGAAGATAGAAGCTTCATTCTTAACTCACCAACTTCTTGGTGGAGAGGCTAGCAAAGCAGAGAGAAGGTACTAGTAGCAAGATTGCAAAAGGGAAAAAGAGAGAGAGGTGTGGTCTTCTATGGAAGGCCAATGACTGACTCCAGGATGTATCCTGGGTCACATGGTCTGGATACTATAGCCAATCATTTTAAATAACACAAAGCAACAGTTGAGACTTTAGGTGATAGGCCAGAGGGTTTTTACATGCAAACAAAAATTAACCGTGTGCTAGCTAAGCCCCAACTGTCCTAGAAGAAGGGGGGGGAGATGATAGAATTTTCCAGCAGAGATGAGTGTATGTTCTTTTTGCAAGCATTATAGAAGAAGCAAAAGCATGCATGATGTGTATTTCCCAAGAAGGGACTTCCAAATTTAATTGTTAATTCTGCTCCAGACTTCAGCCTCATTTTATACTGGCCATAGCTGTAAGCCTATGGCCATCACTACAAGCCTATGTATGGTGGCTTGGAAGGCACAAAATCCATTGGATTCTGCTAGGTCCACTTACAAGTGAATATTCATAGGATGGAGCTTCATATTCCCTTGGAGGAGATGGGCCAAGTGGAAGTCAATAAAGTCTTACTCAACAGTTTTCAGTGGGTACCCAGTAAGTACCCAGTATGCTTAAGCATGGTTGACTTGAGCCAAAAGTCAGACTTTCCTTTTTCTTGCTTGCTTGTGTAATTTCCCAACTTTTGTATAATCTACCACAGCTAATGCTGGAAGGAGAATAAGGACCTAATGCCTGGAACAAACCGGGTTAAAAAACAGCAACGTGATTATGGGAACTTAGAGTAGAGGAAAAAAAGCAAATAAAAATAGTTTGTGCCAAATGGACAGAAGGATAAAATCAATATCTAGGAAGAGCTATGATTACCCAGTCTCAACTCTGGGAGCTCACAAGCGAAGAGAGAGCAGTGAATTCCAAATGATGATACAGTAACAGTATCATTGTATCTATAGAACAGAAATTCTTAAACCTCTGCTTGTCCCAGACGACAGGCACACATCTTTAAAATTTATGTCCAATGTCCAGAGAAGAGTGGTGTTCCTCGGGGGCTTAACCAAGATGAAAGAGAATGTTTGGAAGGAATCCAGATCAAAGAGACACGCTCATGCAGCACCTTTCTTACAACAATCATCCTCTCTAGTGGTCTATCAGATTCAGGCTGCAAAACCCTATGTATGCTTACCTGGCAGCAGGTCCCATTGGGTTCAGTGGTACTTACTTGTTTGTAGGCATGCCTCGAATTGTGCTGCTATGCTGCATTCTATTGCATTGTTACCTGGGAATATGTCTCATTGAATATAAACTTGCTTTTGAGTGTACATTATGCTGTCAGGTCCCTTTCAGAGCGACCACGCTGTGACCGCAGGTGAGAAGAAAAATGGATTCATTATGCTCAGTTCAAAATTTTTGAACTGAAATGGTGCCTCGCTCTACAAGTAAATATTAAAATAAAAATTCATCAAGTATAAAAAAATCCATTGTATTGGAAATGACAGTATGTTTGTGTTGAAATGAAAAGATACATGTCTCCAGACTTTTGTAAAAGTAGCTGTTAAGCTAAAAAGGCATATTTAATAGCTTTTGATGGCTTGTGTTTGGATTAAAAGTCAGAGTAGTATAGGGTGATTACATGGATGTAGCTAGAAGAAGGAGGTTGGATTTTGCAGGTGGCTGATGAAGAAAAACATTTCTGTTATGTGGGGAGCTTTTGGAAGAACTGGTACTTCTTTAAAGAGTAGCCTTATCTGCCTGGTTTCCTATGCTCACGAAGTAGATTTGTAAATCAAAAGATCTTACAAGAACGACATGTCTTCAGTACATTTGGTCACAAGGAATCTGCTCCCATCAAGGTCTGCCTCCCAAAACGTACTTTGCTTAGGACAGGAACATTCTGTATATGAAGATCAGAAAGAAACAGCTTGAAAATGTTTCCCTCAGTTTTCAAAGAGGGCTTGCCATGTGGTGTGGAGGACTGCTGTTGCAAAAACACAAAGGCAAAGCTCAGATGCCTGGAAGTAGTGACAGTACTTAAGAACTGCCCTGAAAGATGATGGCAGTCAAGAGAACAGACATGACCAGTCCCTGGTGTAATGAAGAGGGATGGTGTAATGCTGCTGGAAGGGTGGGGATTGCCCAACCCAAAGTCTTCTATGGGTCAGATTGGGGTAGGTAATGTAAGTGTGGCCCATGGTTCCCTGCCTTTGCTTTACCCCAAGGGCTCATCATGTCTGTCTTCCTTTCTCTATCTGATCACCATCAACTAGCCACTCTTTGCAGCCCCATGGTGACCCGCCCAAAGCATCCCAATCCACATTTTTGAAAAAGTTCCCATGAATTTTTGGGAGACATTATGCTAGAATATCAGCTCAAATTAGCCATCCACAAATGTGGTGCATTGAGTCTCCTCCTTCTCCCTGAGCCCACCCAAACACTGTCCTCACCCAAACAGAAAAAGGCTGGAAATCAACCAAAATGGTGGCTGGGAGTTCATACCCTTCAACTGTCCTGATTTTGCAGAGATGGCCCCGTTGCATCTTCTATCATCCCACCTTTTCAGCTGCTTTCCTCTTCCCACTTCTTCCCTTCATCCTCCACTTACTTAAATGTTGCAAGCTGAGTTCAAGCTGCAAATGTTGTCTACAGGCAATTAACTCAATGGAGAGGAGGGAGAGAAGGATCTTGCCTTTCCCAGTAGGTTCAGACAAAAGCAAACTGCTGCAGCCTCCCCTAATTTGTGTGTTCTTCTTCATTAATAATTGTTGCCATCTTGACCATGCTCTGATGTTACTTGGCCATACATGTCCCAGATTCCATCTGTGAAATCTTGGAGGGTATGGAAGTACAGATGGCCCTCCACATTTCCTAGAGTTGGGGTGCTGCCCTGCCAAAAATGGAAAAATCACAAATATCAAAATGTGTGTGTATGTGTCTGCGGGAAGGGGGCTGAGGCACAAGGGGGGGACAGGCACCCAGGATCCAAACCAGGTCAGGGGAAAAGGGTTGGGTCAGCATAGTGTTCCTATACTTCCTCTCCCATTCCTCTCCTTTCTTGGGTGTGGGTTAACATCAGGAGAGGCTTTGTGATGCTGAAAAATCAGGCTGTGAGACGTTCTTAGCTGGCCAGGCAGTGGCTGGTGGAGGTGGAAGGGGACCAGAGGTAGGTTTTTAAAGTGCTGTGCAGCCTCATCAGAGCCACCAAGAGGGAAGGATCCCCTGGAAAAGAAGCACCTGGTGGGGGCAGAGATTGAAGAAACTTGTAAATAATCAAATCCATGAAAGTTAAACCTGCAAATGTGGAGGGCTGACTGTAATACAATGTCATTTCTGGTGTGCCCTGAGTGTAATGGTGTGGTTTATGGGGGAAGTTCACGTGGTAAAAATTGGCCTCTGTGTCCCCCTTCAGTAGCCCAATGAGGTCAGGGTGTATAACCAAATGTGGAGCTTTTCACCCAAGAGCCCTATTTCATTCCTTCTTTCCCTTTCCCTTAGCAGCATCAGCTGAGCTGTGATCAGGACTCAGTTGGCATTTGCAATAATATCTGGCAACCAGGCCAGATTCCAACCTTCTCTAGGCTAGAATATTTGCCTTTTAGCCAAATGCATGGAGGGTAAGGCTTTCAGTGGCTACTAAACATAATTACTTTATGTTCCCTTCTATAGCAGAGGCAACGTGCCACGAAAATACACAAGTGAGGAAGTATTGTTGCAAAAGGCCAGAATTTACTCGTGTAAGTATTTCAGGGTAATGGCCCTTTCACACTACCCAGTTATAGCACTATAACTGCCACAGCTGCATCCTACAGAATCCTTGGATTTGTAGTTTGCAGGAGGGTATTTAGCATTCTCAGCTAAAGAGAATGCTTTACCAAAAGAAGAACAACGGAAATCTGTAAGATGCACTCATTCTTGATAAAGTGGTTAGTGTGAAAGGTCCCTATGTGGTGTTGGCAGGAAGAAAAGGGTCATGAGGGTATCATCCAGGAAAGAATGAAGCCAGCTGAAAAACAGACTGCTCACAGCGGGCCTTCACCAGTACTACACAACCATAGAAAAAAAACACAAGCACATTCCTGATTAATCCTAGTCATCCCACTTTTTTAGTTGCTTTTAAAATGTCTAAGGCCATTTCCGCCCTACATTGTTATAATGCTACTAGTGTATATACCCAGCATTGCCTGAGATTTTATTTTCTCATAGGTAATACTTGTTAGAAAGATTTGAGATCCTCTGTTTCTAATTCCCCAAACTGTCTTGTCCAGTATCTGTAAAGTTTCTCCATATTCCCCAATCCAATCTGTATTCAGAGTTATTAACATGCAGAGGTTGGGTTCCTGAGGGAATATACTGCCTTCCTCCTTGCTGTTAGGCCTTGTCCCCATAGCAACTGGCCTATTCAAGACAGACACAGTTGACTGAGGGCCAAGAGCTCTCTAGCTGAGGCCCCACCCTAAACTACAAACCCCAGGGTTCCATAGACTCTTCTTAGGCAGCCAATCGTATGAAGTCTTCGCCTGACACAGACAAACAAACTTTTACTTTTATATATCAGATTACTCCACTTTCAACAGCTTGTGGAATCCTGGGGTTTGCAGTTTAGGGAGGGACATTTAGAATTTTTAGCCAGAGAGCTCTTTGGCCTCAGTAAACTACAAACCCCAGAATTCCACAGGATGTTGAAAGTAGAAATAATAGCACTATAACAGTGTAGTGCAGAAATGGCCCAGGTTTCTCTTTCTCCCTCCCAATTCTCCCCTTCAACCTCACTTTGTTCCAATTGCTGCAAACTGAGTTCAAAATGCAAAAGTTGTTTATGCTCAATTCTCATCCGGAGGGAGGGGAGAGGAGAGGAGAGGAGAGAACAGAACAGAGTCTTGCCCTTTCCTGTAGGCTCAGGAAAAGCAAAGTGCTACAACCTCTCCTAGCTTGTGGATTCTTTGTCGATAATAACTTTTGCCATCCTGATCAGTCTTGGATATCGTTTGACCAAATGTGTCCCAGTTTTCATCTGTGAAATGTCTGGGAGAAGTATGGCATAGCGCATCAGCACTGTGCCAGCCCTCATGCTCTGCTTTTGGACTTTCCACTGGAAAATGTGATGTTAAACTAGATATCTTTAGTATGTTCCAGCAGGGCTCTTCTTCTGTTCTTAGTCACCATTTCTAAAGGTGGGTGTTTTTCTTTTTCATTTCTATGATTAGGCATGACTCAATCACAACAGTCCTTGAAAATGCCATCTAGAATGAATGGGAAACTTGAGCAAGATTAGCTGGATAGGTCAACATAGGCCCTGTCCTCAACTCACCTTTTTGGGAAGCTGGGGTGCGGGGATCGCGAGAGCAGCCTCTTGCGAGAGGCTTTTGTGTCGCCGTTGATTCAGCTCCGCAGCTGCTGCCTGCTCACAAGCAGGTAGCGCAAGAGCCCCTCCTCTTCCTTCCACAGTGCAGCCTAGGATTTTCCCAGGCTGCGCTGGGGCAGGAAGCACGAACACCGTGGCTCCGGAGCTCTGCATGCACGGCAAGTGCACATGGGGCCCCAGAGTGATGCATGATCATGCACCATTTTTGGCTCAAAGCCGAAAATGAAATAGTGTGCAATCGGTGCCTGCCAGGCCCTGGAGCATCGCGTGATTGTGAGTGCATCGTGTGGACCACTCCTCGCAGTCGGGTAACGCTCCAGGGGCCCTTTTGCATGGCAAATGTTGTGCGAAAAGGGCCATAGTCTGAGCACTACTGGGGAAGGGATGGTGTTCACTGACAGAGCTCATGTTAAGTGCACAGAAAGTCCCCGTTTCAGTCTGAGGCATCTCCACTTAAAGATGGGAAAGAGTTATATTTGAAATCCTGGAGAAACACTGCCAGTCAGTGTAGAGGATATGGCACTAGATGGACAAATGATCTGAATCAGTATAAAACAGTTTCCTACTTTTTTACAGTCTGCTTTTAGGGACTGGGTAGAGATGCATAGATATTGATATTCGTATTGATATTGATATGGAGAGAGAGAGAGAGAAGTTTTCTGTTCTAAAGAAATCAGGGCAGACTAACATGTGTTGTTGTTGGTTGTGCTGCTGTTGCTGCTGTATGAGTTTCAGGACTTTTGGGTGAAAATTTTTGTGAAGGATTTTTTTGTTTTTTTGTGGTAAAAAAGTTGTAGGCCACATTCCTGCATGGGGCATGTAGCTGCAGTGTCACAGCTATAGCCAATCTGATCTCCTAAAACCTACTGTCACGTGCTGCTACTTTGCGTCTCTCAAGAAAACACACATATACTTTCCATGATGTTTATTGGAACACAATAGGCTAGTTAACAACTGTTGCTGGAGTCAATGATCTGCATTACTCATCGGTTATATAGTAAAACACAATAGTTCATCACCCTTCATGCAGAATGCCCTCTGGTAACTTCTCTAGGTTCACCCCTTCAACTTCTAGGGTTTTGTTTTCTTGTTGTTGTTTTTTTGGTTGTTGTTGTTGTTGTTTTTGAAATAGCCCCTCTCTATAAGTTACTTTGATCCTTTGAATTTCCTGCCCTGTCCTTTCATATTCTAACTACATTCCCTACCCTCGGAACCTGCAGTCTAATCCCAGAAAATCACCAGTTGATTGCTATCCTCAAACACAAGCAAACATTTCTTAGCTAGGCTAGCTAAATGCTATTTACTGCCCCATCTGGTAAACAATGTCAACCATTTGGTAACACCTTATGTCTCTAAGAACTTCTGTCATACTCTACACATCCCACATACGTACATGTTTCCCACATCCTACATACAGTCCCCTGGCATGGAGAGAGCATGAGATGACATCTGCCTGAAAAACCAGGCAGGCACATTGAGCAAAGGAGTTCTGTGGCTCCAGTGAGCAGGGGACAAAAGAATGATGCATTCAGCTTCTTCCCACTAGTGAGCCATGGTAAGATAAATAGCAGTAGCAGCCCCTGCAATGTCCTGTTACATGACCTCGTCGGACTATGGCTCACCAATGGACAGGGGCTGGACATGCCATCCTCCAGCACCCCATTTGCCACTGCCACAGAACTCCTTTACTCAGTGTAGCTGCCTTTTAAGGTGAGCTTTTGGGGGCATTTGTTGTTGTGACAAAGGTACTATGATAATAAATGTGAATACAAAACAGTTGAAAGATTGTACATCTGCCTTACAACATCATGACTGCCTAACACACTGCCAACCAGTGATGTAGACTCAAGTCAATAGACTTGGACTCAAGTTGGACTTAAGTTGCTTCGGTGACTCGCCTTGGACTTGACTTGGCCATAAATGATGCACTGACTTGACTCAGTAGCATAACACATTCATCCAGAAACCTTACGATTTTGAACAATGCCTCCATCTCTTTTTGCCTACCGGTCTCATGACAATCTGTCTCAAGCCCAAAGTGTGGGTACATTTCTCAGAAGGGAGCAGCAAACAAGTTGAGCATTGGGCTTGAGGCGAGCTTGAGTTCTTCCCAGCAGCCTGTCCCCACTGCATATTGGAGGAGCCTTCTAAAATGTTTCCTAAGAGCCAAAGTCAAGACCCACCCCAAGAGTGCAGGATGCATTTCTCAGAGGGCAACAGCAAATGTGTTAGGCAACGGGCTTGAGGAAGAAGGGTCCTTCCTTCTAAAGCTTTTGAATCTTCAGTCATGGTGAGTAAGATAGGATCCTATTCCCCCCTTCTGAAGCTGCAGATGGCAAAATTGCAAATGTGGAGAGCCAACTCTGCTTAAATTATTAAAGCTGAATTTTTTTATTTCACTCTATCCAATAACTCCGGAATTTTGGTTGTTTTTGTCATTTATCAGCAGCAGTGATTTTAAAAACCATTTTTTTTGTACAGAAACATTCTTTGGGGCATAAAAAATTTATTTTGCACAAAATAAATAACTTTCATTTAAAACAACAACAACAACAACATTGACCTAAATTATTTTAGTCCCAGTTAGAATAGGCCCACTGAATCTATTAGATCTATGAGCTGACTCATCATTGAACAATTAAAAGAACAGTCTGCTTTAATTGTGAGTGACCAACAGGATGCCAGCCAATATATTTTCTGGAAAAAGAATATTACGGTATTTTGCACAAAAATTGACTTCACACACACAAAAAAAACTGTCTAGAAAGTCCACACACACATACACACAAACACACACCTCAAGAAAGAAGTCACTGAAAATGAGCAAAATTATTCACGTTCTTCCTCAGCAGGGAGAAAACTTTTGAAATGTTTCACAGGGGAATATTTCCACCTCTGCTGGATACACATATGATTCTGTCACTGGGCAAAGAGCAAGACGGGTGCAGGGAGATGTTCTCAGGAGCACCATGTTTGTTCCTTGGATTGCTTACAACACAGATCCAAAGCATGGTGCACTCTGATCTTCACTGTGTAACCTGCCATTCACATTGATTGAA
The DNA here is from genome assembly GCA_948472985.1 of Iguana delicatissima. NCBI lineage: Eukaryota > Metazoa > Chordata > Lepidosauria > Squamata > Iguanidae > Iguana > Iguana delicatissima. The sequence continues at coordinate 142,660 of CAOKZL010000809.1, read as the reverse complement.
ATCAGTCTTCTTCTGCTCCCAATCGCATGGAAAGCTTCTTGTTGCTCAAACAATGCCTTCTGTACGGGTCTGTTGGATTTGCTGAGACGAATAAACCTGACCACTTCTTATTGCATTCATTGTCAAAAACAACAGTTCCTCTTGCCAATGGACAAATGCCTTCGCTGGCAGGCTGGATTTTGCTGAGGAACACAGACATCTTGTCCTCCTTAGGCTTATGCAAATCACTTTGCTACTTATCACAAATAACCACATCTTAGAGAGAAGAGAAGAGTGTCCGCCTGGCCAAACTGCTGAGTATTTTCTCTTGAAATCTCATGTCAATTGTTTTGCATGCCTGTGTAATAAAATTGTTATTATTTCTTTTTGTTTGTTTGTTTGTGTGTGTGTGTGTCTGGCACTTGTTTCATAAACCACAGAGCAAATAAATTTGTGAAAAACCTTTTCCACTCATTTGAACATGCGGAGTGAATATGGGAAGGGTTGAATTTATTATCCTGTGTCCTCAGAGCACAGAAGTAAGTTATCATACATACAAAGTACACTACTAATAATTAATTTCTTTACCCCAGTAATAAATGTGTGATTAACTACATTACATTTTTAATTTAATGAGGGATAACTTCATTCATTTTTGCCTTCCCTCACCTGTCAAGAAAAGTAATCTGGAAAGATCTGTGGAAGTACAGATGGTTTGTTCATTTAACTCAATGGGTCTAACTTCTGAAGCAATTTCAAATACATAGGATAGGAAGTCAGCGTGTGAACTCAGCTAGCTCTTTTGGCTCAAAGGCCCATTTATTAAACACCTTGACGTATGCAATCCACTGAAGAAGGGAATGGATGAAAAACAGAAAGGGAAGAAGGAAGGAGAAAACACAAGAGAAAAGGGAAAGTTGAGAACAGGGAGTGAAGAAAACTTTCCATTTAAGACTCTTTTTGCACCTTACCTGCAGCCTGCAATGTCCTGGCATCCCCCTGGGAGTGCTTTTGCCAGGGATGGAAGTGGGACCCGAATGCTCCTCTCCTCATCTGGCCAGCTGGTGGCAAATGGGTTGCATTCATGACACACTCCTTCCTTCCTTCCGCAGTGCCGCTGGCCTCTTCCTGGGCTGCACCACGGAAGGAAATGCTTGATCATCCTTCCGCCCTTCCCACATGGCCACTGGTGATGCGATCATTGCACAAGGGCAGGTCATTACTGGATTGTTTCCGGTAATGGTATACCACATGGTTGCAATGGCTGGGGAAATGAGAGCAGTGGGACTGTGATGACATCTTGTGATGGCACATGTTGCGGACCAGCAGCAATGCAACCCCATGCTGGGATGGCACCATTGTGTTGAAAGGGCCTAATCATCCCAGTATCCAGCACTATGTAAGCTAGAAGAACAACACTGAAGCATTATAAAGGGTTTCAATGGGATCTACCTCTGAATAGACATGAGGAGGGAATGGGCTTTGGTAAATGAACCTTTTGGTATCAGACAAACAGCTCCATCCTCACCAAACCCGTCAGAGTGTGTGGCTAGGGACATGCTAATTTAAATTATACATCCAAATGGAGGAGAATAATTTAGCCAGTTTTCTTTTATTACAGTGTTGTGTGGAAAGGTTCACAGTTTGGAGGTGGCTATTGTGAGTGGCAGTGACTGTACTTCTGTTACCACGGCATTCTGGTCTGGTTTTTGGTGAACTAAGATGTCATTTTGATATCATAATTCGGCCCTTTTCCTGCCATCAGCCGAGTGTTTGTTAGGTGCCACCAGACAAGCGTGACGCTAGGCATGGGTGATAGTTGTAAAGTACCAGATATAGCCAGTTCCGCTTCAGGGGGTAGCCACCCGAAACAGACACCTTGATTAACTCTTTGCCTGTGAAAGCACCCTGGCAAGCCCGGCACTTAACAGCCGAGCTAGCCACATCTGCATACCAGCTATACCATTGTCAATTCGGTTCATAACTCAATCATGCAAATTCCGACCTTTCGGAGCCTTTGTCCTCAGACCAAAACTCATTGTTCTCTTGCAAAAACCAGACTAGCCTGCGGTCGTTCTTTCCCTATAAAAGTTGCCCCACTTTGAGAGCTCTTCGGAACTCTCGTCGGACTAAGCTGAGCTGAAATCACTAAGCTGAAATCACTCGAAGCTCCTCTTGGATCTTTGCCCTCGCCTCACTGCCGCTCGGCTCCACAGATTCCCCTCGGTCTCCACACCAGGTTTCCTTCCTTCTCTCCAATTGGTGTCTCCAGGACTTCAGACAGGTGGCGTATTGCTTATTTCTCTAAAACTCTCTTTCCCCCCCCTCTCTAGCTAGGAGTGTTTGAGTTTTATTATTTCCTTTGCTTAATAAAAACTGTTAGCATTTTAAACCGCTTGACTCCTCACTGACCTGAACCAGTATACATAGGATAAAAGGTCTCGCTGTGTTGCCCTGCCTCTTGTTAACCAAGAGAGTGCTCCAGCTAATTTTCCCCATTTTACTCGTTATGTTTTGGTATTCGGGTGCCCCTCTTGGGACCTCCAGTTTACAGAGTAACACTTCCCCCCTCCCCACAAAGACCCAAGTAAATTTCTGGATATCAACATTTTTTTTCAACTGGGGCCTGAATCTGCTCTCAGCACTCCCAAGAGCTGATATAAATCAACCTGAACTGATTCATAGAATCATAGAATAATAGAAAGGTAGAGTTGGAAGAGACCCCAGGGGCCATCCAGTCCAACCCCCTGCCATGCAGGAACACCCTCAAAGCATTCCTGACAGCTGGCCATCCAGCCTCTGCTTAAAAACCTCCAAGGAAGGAGACTCCACTACACTCCGAGGCAGCAGATTCCACTGCCAGACAGCCCTGACCGTCAAGAAGTTCTTCCTGAGGTTCAGGTGGAATCTCCTTTCCTGCAGCTTGGATCCATTGCTCCTTGTCCTGGTCTCTGGAGCAGCAGAAAACAAGCCCTCTCCCTCCTTATATGGCATCCCTTCAGATATTTAAACATGGCTCTCACGTCCCCTCTTAACCTTCTCTTCTGCAGACTAAACATACCCAGCTCTCTAAGTCTATCCTCATAGGGCATGGTTTCCAGGCCATTTTGGTCGCCCTCCTCTGGACTTGCTCCAGCTTGACCATGTCCTTCTTGAATTGGGGTGCCCAGAACTGGACACAGTGTTCAAGATGAGGTCTAACCAAAGCAGAGTAGAGTGGTACCAGTACCTCCCTTGATCTAGACACCATACTCTTATTGATGCAGCCGAGAACTGCATTGGCTTTCTTGGCTGCTGCATCACACTGCTGACTCATGTTCAGCCTGTGGTCTATGAAGACTCCTAGATCCCTTTCGCACGTACTGCTATCCAGCCATGTGTCCCCCATCCTATATTTCTGTATTCCATTTTTTCTACCTAAGTGTAGGACCTTACACTTCTCTCTGTTGAATTTCATTTTGTTAGCCTTGGCCCAGCTCTCCAACCTATCCAGGTCATTTTGAATTTTGATCCTGTCTTCTGATGTATTAGCAACCCCTCCCAATTTGGTGTCATCTGCAAATTTGATGAGCATGGCCTCTATTCCTTCATCCAAGTCGTTGATGAAGATATTGAACAGCACTGGGCCCGGGACAGAACCCTGTGGCACCCCACTAGTCACTTCTCTACAGGATCACTACATTATTTCAGTTCACTACATTATTCAGGATTTGGCTGAATTGGTTGTACAGTCCCAGCAAGAACTACAGAGCAGATCCAGAAATATGCAGAATCTGTTGGAGAACTTAGCTTCTGATCCATGCATGAATCAAGGTGTAAGTCTGAGATCATGGCAGAGGTCCCCAGAACCAACTTTCTCATCCATTCCTCCCTGGATGCAGAGAGTGGTGCAATGAAGGTGAATTGAATTCCAATTCTAAATGCAACTCTACCTTGCTAGCCTACAAATGATACCTGCCAGAATGTGAGACAAGTCCTGAGGGGAAAGGGAAAAGAAAAAACAAGAATCCCCCTGCACAGGGAAGAACATTTTGGAGAAACCGAGCAGGAAATCAATAAGCTATTTGCTTAAAGAATTACACCTATTTGCCGAGCATATATAGCTACACTTCTCAAAGTCAGAGGTGTGTTTCCCTAAGCAAATGAAAGCAGGTTGGAAGCGGGGAGGCAAACAGGACTGGTGAAATTATCCAGGGCCAGCAACAAGGTAAAAAGCTGGAGCTCCAAACAGAAGCAGCAGGTAGCCACTACTATGTTCACTGTCCCAGAATGTCACTCAGTCCCATATCAGGGTATCAAGGCATTCTGGGGAAATTAAGAAAGTGGTAGTGGCAGCCAACCATCTTACCTGGTGTCTTTCTTCTGCGTATGATCATAGTAGATTGTCCTCGGCAGTTGTGGGCCCTCTTTGCACTGCTGGGGTCCTGGAATTTGCCCTACCATGCCCAGATATTGTTTTGTGTGCCTGATGTCAACCTTAAGAAAACCAAAGAGCCAAAATTACAGTTCTTACTACCCTTCACCAGCTGTGAGAGCCAGTGTGATGTACTGCTTTGAGCATTGGTCTAAGACTCCAGGAGACCAAGTTTCAAATCCTTGCTCAGCCACAGAAATCCACTGAGTGATCTTGAACAAGTGATACTCTCTCAGCCCAAGAGAAAGGTAAAGGCAAACTGCCTCTTGATGTAAGCTTACCAAGATAGGTTCTCCATAGCTGGAAATGACTTTAAGACACACAGCAACTAAAGTCCAGTTGATCCCCTTCTGTGGTTCCATTAGGGTAGGGATTTGGGAACACAGAACAAAAGCAGTAGGAGAGCTCTTAAATGCAGTGAGACTGGAGTTCCACATTTTGAGATGATACATATTGCCATCTAAAGCAGGAGGCAGAACGTAGAATAATGTCACTGCATGACTGGTTCTGTTTTCTAGGAGCATGGTGTCACCTTTCTCCCTTCCTTCAGAGCCTTTCTAAGTTACCTTTGTTTCAAGCTTCAGCCCTTATTGCAGATGCTTTAAAAGCGTAAACCAACTTTAAACATACACCACTGACGACTACACTACAGCAAACCATATTCCTGTCCTTCTTCTTTTCTTCTTTTCTCACAGTCTCATTAAGATAGTAAGTGCCTTGGAAGAAAGCAAGTCCCTATGTTGTCAATATAATTCTACCAGGAATCATTATAATAAAATCATAGAATCTTAGAGATGGAAGAGGAAAAAAGGGCCATCTAGTCCCACTCCCCGCTCTTCAGGAGTATACAAATAAAGCACTTCTGAAAGATACACATCCAACCTCTGTTTAAAGATCTGCAAAGGAGAGTCTATAACACACCAAGACAGTCTGTGCCATTGTCAAACAACTCTTACAGTAAAGAAGTTCTTTCTAACGTTTAGGTGTAATCTCTTTCTCTCTCACTTTCTCTCCCCCCCCCCCCCGTGTGTGTCTGTGTGTTCTAGTCTCTGGACAAACAAACAACAAGGTCACTTCATCTTCTGCAGGACATCCCTTGAGATCCTTAAAGATGGCTATTATGTTGTTAGCAGCTGTAAACCCCCACGTTTTGATGTGGTCTAACTGGCAAATATTAATTGGCATGAAATTAAGTTATATACACTTATGACTGAAAGGCCATGTGGAGAAGGAATGCTGCTGGGAAGATGTGCAAAAATAGATCAGAGATGACCTCAGCATAGCCAGATCATAAGTTTGCTGTGGACTATCTGGGAAAGCCTGACTCAATGGCTCTAAGCTAATCTTCTCAACTGCCTGACCTCAGAAAACAATAGAAACTGCGCAGGTGCAGCGGACAAGCACCCCTGCTGTGAGCATTTCCTACTGAAACTTTCTGGACACTAGGCTGCTGTTGATGCAGCCTAGAATTGTCTTGGCTTTTTTGGCTGCCATATCACACTGTTCACTCATGTTTAGTTTGTGGCCTAGTGAGACCACTAGATCCTTTTCACATGTACTGTTTTCAAGCCAGGCATCAGCTAATCTTTATTTGTAGATTCCATTTTTCCAACCTAGATGTAACACCTTATATTTTTTCCTGTTAAAATTAATTTTCTTATTACTAGGCCCAGCACTCCAGTCTGTCAAGGTCATTTTGATTGCTAATCCTGTCTTCTGGAGTATTAGCAATTTCCCCTAATTTGGTGTTATCTTCAAAGCTGATAAGCATCTCATCTATTCTATCAGCTAAGCCATTTATAAAGATGTTTAACAACACCGGACCCAGGACAGAATCGTGAGGCACCTGAGTAGTCATTAGCATCCAGGATGAAAAGAAGCCATTGAAGAGCAAACTCTCCATTTGACTTGATAAGTCATATCAGCTTCTCTGTTACACTATGGGTCCTTGCCCTGGGAGACCTTTTAATTTAGGCAGCCCTTTGGTTTTTGAGTTATTATGTGCAAAAGGATTTTTTCAAATGGGATATATTATGTTGTTATTGTGTCACTATGTTTTAAAGTGTTTTTAATTGTTCTAATTTGGTGGTTTTTAATGGGACTGTTTACTTAATTCTTTTTAAAAAAACTTGTAAGAAATAGGTTTCCAGTGCACCTTGTTCTTAACTGAGGCCCTTTCTGCAGCTCACCTTTTTTTTTTTGGTGCTGGGGTGCGAGGATTGCGTGAGCAGCCTCCAGCGAGAGGCTCTCGTGTCCCTACTGCTTCAGCTCCACACAAGGTGCCTGCTTCTGAGCAGGCGGCACAAGAACCCACCTCTTCCTTCTGCAGCACAGCCTGGGAGTTTCCCAGGCTATGCTGGGGCAGGAAGTGTGACCACTGTGGCTCCGGAGGCTCCACACACACAGCAAGTGCATGCGGGGGCCCTGGAGCAATGCACAATCACGCACCATTTTCAACTGAAAGCCAAAAATGAAAAAGTGCACAAGCGGTGCCTGCCCTACCCTGGAGTGTAGCACGATTGTCAGTGCATTGTGCAGATTGCTCCTCACAATCGTGCAACGCTCGAGGGGCCCTTTCGCATGTCAAATGCCGTGCAAAAAGGCCCTAGCTGTTTCACACAAATCTCAGCTTCATTCATCATGAACTGAAAATTCACCACCCAGACCAGCAGATCAACCCTTGAATAATGTGTATTGCAGGGGCTTAGGAAATCTGAAGAAGGGCTTGAGTCCAAGCCTTTGAGATCAAGTTCACACATCAGATGTAGACAGCAGTGATGAAGGTAGTGGAGAGAGAAAGGTCCAGGATCATGATGCAAGCATTAACTAGAGGGGATCTGGCAAGATGGGAAGAACAGAAGGGCAACATACCTTCATGCTTCTTCCTCATAGGTTGAACTGTGGGATTTTAGGTAGGAGTCTTATCCATTCACACCCACCTTTTTGAGTCAATGGAGAAAAGGAAGAACTGGGGAAAGAAGTACAGCACAATCAATGGAAGTGGGAGGACAGCAGAGTAACTTTTTCCTTCCTGTCCAGGGTGGGACCTGAGGCTGTTCAGGAGACATCAGGCAGCCCTCATGAGAAGCTACCTTGGAGTAACATCTCTTCAATCCAATGCCAGCTCCAGAATTGATTCAAGGATGATCTTAACAATCAGGTAGGAAAACATTGGGACAAGGCTCTTCTTCAGACAGGGCTTAAGTTGTTTAGGGCTTTAAAGCTCAACTCTAACACTTTGAATCAGGCAACAAATGCGATGCATACATCCACTGGCTCCATACATGACCTGAACTCCATACAGTGATCAACACATACAAATTGTTGGCTTTCCCCATGTTGGACCACATTGTGTATGCAGTGCTTTTATTCCAGATTGGAACATCAACCATCACTGTGCACAGAGCAAAGCAAATAGATGCAAGTCTGGTTCCCATTCAATGTAAGAGTCCTTCACAGTTTGGAATATCTAAAACAGAGAAGATTAAAGATGTGTGGGGAATGTAATTTAACAGATTTCTAAAATGCAGATTTCTGCATCCTCTGGGCTGAAGAAGAACCAAAGGCACTTTGCATTCTGGAGTCTACTTATTGCCAGACTGCTGTGGGCACATCTGGGAAAGTATCTATATAAAAGTGCACACACTTTTGTCAGTGTGGGAGAAGAAAGCAAGCAATGCATATGACTCGGGAAAAATGCACACAAAATGTGCAACTTTGGCCATTTCCGCACTAGACTGTTTTAGCGCTATGATTCCACTTTCAACATCCTATGGAGTCATGGGATTTGCAGTTTCGGGAGGGGCTGGCCGACCCCTCCCGAAACTGCAAACCACAGGATTCCATACGATGTTGAAAGTGGAATAATAGCGCTGTAACAGTCTAGTGTGGAAATGGCTTTTGAAAGGAATATGCAAAACAGGGATAGATTTCAGCCCATTTAATCCAGTTGGGCAGAAATGGATACAGAATGTGGGACATGTGAAGGTGTGGAAAGATGAAGGCTGGCGTTATGTATTGCAGTTACAGATTCATATCCTTGAGTTATGGACCCATAACTTCTATGACTATGTATTCACAATTGTATCACTATTGTGAATATCATAAATGCCCCTCCAAACCTACCATAATAGCCAATAGCTGCACAAGGCAACAGAGGTCTATTTTGCTGACAATCAGGGAAGAATAGAATGATGTTTCCACCTGCTTCCCACCAATGAGTGAAGGTAGAACAATCAGAAGAAGGACCTCTGGGACAATTCCTCAGTGAAGCCTCACTCACTGGTAAGATCACCTGGAAGCATCATCCTGCTGCACTCTGATTGGCAGCAGAATAGACCTCCATTGTTCAGTGCAGCTGCTGACTGTAAGATAGGTTTGATGGGGCATTTACCACTGTGGCAATAATGCTATGATTATGAATGCATTGTCTTATTGAATATGGAGCAGTTGTGGATCCATAACTTGATATGTCTGCTGGCTATTAAGGCAGGTGGTGAGGTGGCGATCAGGGCAAAGTATGTTATTTAGTTATGAATGCATAACTAAGAAGGTAATATAGGATACTGGAACTTGTCTGTGAGTGTAGCCTTGATAGAGATGTAGAATATAGAATCACAGAGTTGGAAGGGGCCTCATGGGCTGCCAAGTTCAACCTCCTGCTTAATGCAGGAGTTCCATCTAGAGCACCCCCAGCAGATGGCTGTTCAGCTTTTTTTGGAAGATGTCCAAAAAAGGAGACCACACCACATATCTAGGCAATTGGTTCCATTACCAAATTGCTCTTACTGTCAAGAAGTTCCTTCTAATATTCAATTGAAATCTGCCTTCTCATAACATCAAACTTTTAGCCCTGGTCCTATCCTCTGGGGTGGCAGAGAACAAGCCTTCCCCCTCCTCTCTGTGACTGCCTTTGTATTTCCTATAATCTTAGGTAAGATGTAGCCTGAAACACTGTGGGGATGAGGTGGGGCCACTGTACTGTCTAGATGGCATTCCTGGATAAACCATTTCCCTGTGAAGAAAGTATGGGCAAGAAACATCACCTGGTCATTTCCACTCACTAGATGACTAGGTGAAACTGTGAAATGAATACAACCTTTGGCCCTAAAACAAAACTTTCTAGGGCCACTTCTAGGAAAGACGCAGCTTAAAAAGTGTGTGTAAGACTTCTCTTCCTCCAACAACAGACTAAAGAACATTTTGCCTGTCTCTCTAAGCCTCACACGACTTCCTTTTCTCATAAGGCTTTGGGTTCTTCCTAAGTCACTCTATCTAAGGAATACTACTACTACTACTACTACTACTACTACTGATAGTAATAATAACAACAACAATAATAGTGGGTTTATTTATAAAGTCCTTTTTCACCGAACGGCGGAACATCAACATATAAATCAGGGACAAAGTCAATAAACACAACACCATAGAAATACATGGAATAAAATCTCCAACACCCCACCAGGTGCTACCCATCTCAACACCAACTGAATGTCTTCAACTCTTTATGAAAACAAGTGAGAACCTCCTCCAGCCAGAGGGCCAAAGGAAGACCATGCCACAAAAACAGAACCAGGTCTTGAAAGGCTCTCAGCCTTGACAGAGCTGTGCTCATTAGTGGAACAGACAATAATCCTTTGCCTGTAGATCTCAAATTCCTGGATGGAACGTACCATGCAAGCCGAGCTGGGAGGTACTAAGGCAGGTTAGAATGCAAAGCCTTGAGTACCAGAACCAAAAGTATGAAACAAGCCCTGGCCCGAACTGTTCGCCAGTGAAGGGATCTACAGAGAGAAGAAAGAGGTGAACACTTAGGGAGATTTAAAATAGCCCAGGTGGCATTGTTCTGAATCAAAGCTAGAGGAAGAAAGGAGCAGGAAGGTAAAGCCACCAGTAAACTGTTACAATAATCCAGGTATTTAGATAACCAAGGTATGGACAGGCAGATTGGCAGTCTCTACAGTCAGGAACCTCTAGACCAGTGGTTCTCAACCTGTGGGTCCCCAGATGTTTGTGGATTTCAGCTCCCAGAAGCCCCAGCCACTATGGTCAATGCTCAGGGCTTCTGGGAGCTGAAGTCCAAAAACATCTGGGGACCCACAGGTTGAGAACCACTGCTCTAGACCGTGCAGATGTTCAAAAGATGGAAATTCCATGCCTTTGCTGTAGCCCTGATAAAGGTTTCCAGACCTTTGATCATGTTGGTCACTCTTCTCTGGGCATGTTCCAGCTTGCCAATACCCTTTTTGAACTCTGGTGCCCAGAACTGGACACAGTATTCCAGATGAGACCTGAACAAACCAGAGTAGGATGGAACTACTACTCCCAGGCACAGCCCAGTATTGCATTGGCTTTTTGCTGAAGGTGAAAACGATAGAAGTCCCAAATGGCAAAGGGTATTTTTGGTTGCGCCTGAGTGATTTTTTGGTGTGCTCCTGAGTGATGCAGCAACCAGGAATTCCAGGGAAATAAATGCAAATCAGTTTCTGACACTGGGGGGAAAAAATTAAGCCACCACTACCCCTGGAATATTCCCAAATGAGAAACAAACAGGTATAAATGAATTTGTTACTCACTGCACTCGTGTCGTTGTGAATGAGAGTTGAATGGAACAGGCTCCATTCAATTCAATTTTCCTTTCATTACAAAATAGTTGCATATACCCCCTCCTTCTTCTTCCTGCTGAACCTGAATTCAATTCAATGTTATCTGTGCTCTGAATGTCCCCATATAACAGCACACAGGGTTTCCCCACTGATACCTTTCCAAGTTAAAAAGAAGAGTGAATTTCAGCTCGTGCAATTTGTCATCCTGCAGTAGAGGGAGAAGGGGTCTCCAAGGAAATCTCCTCTTTTACACAACTAGCAATCACGGAAGACCCTCCTCCACCAGTGCACATCATCACCCCACACTGACAGCTGGGCAGTGTAGTGGCTGGATTGCTGGGCTTGGATTTTGGAGATCCAGATTCCAGTCCCCATCATTGACTGGTATTGACTGGTGGCTTCCATCTCAGTGGGATTATGAATCCTCACAGAGTCTTAGGTCACCATTTCTTTGAGGCTCCTCTCTAAACTGCAAACCCCAAGATTCCATAGGATGTTGAGAATGGAATAATAGCACTATAACAGTCTAGTGCAGAAATGGCCTTAGTCTGAACTTTCAAGAATCTATCCCAGGTGCCGAGCCCCATCCCCAAAACAGGTGCAGCAAGTTGAATAGACCCCTTCAAGTTCAGATTAAGATCCAAATTAGATTCTGCACTGACCAGAAGCCACCAAGGCCACTGAGCCACAAGGTTATGAGAATAAGCTGGGGGAGGACAGCCAAATATATACAACCTTGAGCTAACTGGAGAGAAAGTGAGACACAAATGTAATTACACAATGTTTTCCATCCTGTATGGTTTAGCATAAAGTGGTAGTTCCACATGCAGAACTGTGCTCCACTGAACCATTTATCACTTTCTGGACCCACTATAGAGCTGCTGAAGACCCCAGTCCATACCCATTCATGCCTGGAGGAGAGGAGGATTGAAAAGCAACTGGCTTTGTCCCCGTAGTCAGATGGAAAGTGATTGCACATTCACTGAGGTCTGCCAGCTTCCTCCAGAGGTTTCAGCAGATGCAGTAACTGCTTTGCATCTGACTATGGGAACACAGCCAGATACTTCTGTGATCCACCTCCACTCTCTCCATGCAGAACTAGCCACAAGTGAGGAGTTCAGTGCCTCTGCCGTAGGTCTGTGAGAAGGGTTTTGGTCACTTCAGAGGAAGGAAGTGAGTATCTACATCCACGGTGATCAATAATAGACATATGCAGGCTTAGGGTTAACTTATACTTGTGTATACCATTAATAGGATGCCAATCAGTAAATGTTGCCTTCTGTCCTGCTAATTCCTTTTGTGTGATACACATTGGAAGGAAAAGTTCTGAGCCAGTTGTGAATGTGAATCACATGGGAAATGTTTTTCTGTTAAGGATTCAAAACAATCGTTTCCTCTGACAGAGAATTCTGTGGCCTATGAACACTGTCATGTCTATATCCAACTAAAGTAGGGCTACTGAATTAATACCTGAATAATAAGCCAACACTTATAAAAATCCTAATGGGTCTCCCCTAGCAGAGCCTAGCTCTTGGCTATAGACCTCAGTAGGCTTTCTCCGTTAGGTCCTTCCCTTAAAGGTATCTTTGTCCCTTTACTTTGAGATTCCCTAAAGCCTCAACTGGATACATATGGACAACACTCCCAACATGAACACTAGAAATAGAGTAGTGGGGTTTGGATGAGAGAAGATCTAAAAAGGCATGATCCGGGAGACCCTGTATGGAATCTTCTGAAATCTTCTCACTCTACAGCCACCTTTTGTTGAGGGCCAGGGCGGGATGTTTTGCTTTTGATTGAAGGAGTAGTGCTGGGGTATGGAGAAAGGATTTGTAATGTTCAGGATCTGAGTCACTCCAGCAAGGCTGCCGTTAGTCCTGCTGAGAATGAAATACAAACACCCTTCGTATGTCTATATTTTTCTACTGTGGGGTTAAGTGGGGAAATTTAAATTGCCAAAATGTCATGAGACAAGGAGAGGGTGGCGTAGTCCCTTCATCCTTAATGACACACCTTTCTTTATTACTCCCTCACAATTGCTTTAAAGCTAATAAAGAGGAGATGTGGAATGGGAGGGAAAATGTGAACAAGCTAAATGGCATGGAAGTGCATTAAATACACCCTCCGCTGCTTTGCTGCTCTTGCTTAAATCAGAACTCCCCACGGCTGCTTGAATACTTTTGAAAAGCCTCCCATGGCTCTCCCATGTCACATCTGCATTGGGCCTGAGGAATTTAACTTAGCAGCTTTCAGGATCTGCACGCTAATGGTTGTCTTGCCAGGCAAGGAGCTTGCTTCCAGTGAAAGTAACGCCACCTGGTGCCACAAATAGTAAAGGATGCATTTCATGTGAGAAATCTATATCGTTCCCCACATATAGTACATGCAAACCTCCCCCACCCCCAGTATACCACTGCCATCTTGAGCAGGTCTGATTTGTACAGGATTTGAACTTTCCATTGCACCAGGGGACTTGCACCAAGTGGCTAAAAGCAGGAATCCTTTGCAAGGGAGGAGGACAAAGAGAAGGAAGCAAGAATCTTGGGTTCCACTAAGAAGAGACAAAACTGCTAACAAAGTGTTTGGACAAGAGGGTCCCTTTCTATCTGCAAAATATGTGATGTTCTGTAATTATATGGGTGGGAAATGACAGCATGGACAATGAGGAGAAAAGAAGAGAGGATGACCATTTTGACTAGACAAGATTCAGAGGTTGAGGAGGAGGAGGAGAAGAAGAGTGATACAAGAAACGGATGACCTAGGCCATTTCCGCACTAGACTGTTATAGCGCTATTATTCCACTGTCAACACCCTATGGAATCCTGGGGTTTGCAAACTGCAAACCCCAGGATTCCATAGGGTGTTGACAGTGGAATAATAGCGCTATAACAGTCTAGTGCAGAAATGGCCCTAAAGGCCAAGTCCAGCTCCACCATTAGGCAGAATGAGTCAACTGCCTCATGCAGCAGATGGTGGACGATGCAGTAGCAATCTCTTGACTGTTCTTCCTGAACCTCTTGGTTATTTCCCAGTTGTGGAAGACAGTCTGGGTGTGTATGTTCTTTTCCCTCAACTGACCTCCTCTCCTTACATGGGGAAGAAGACGCTATTTCAGTGTACCAGGAGCTTTTCTTGATGTAGGATGAAAGAAAGGGGTGCTATCATATACTGTAGGCAGCAAATATCTTCACCTAGCCCTGCTGGAGGGAATTCTGGAGGCTTTGTAAGAAAAAAAACATGATGCTCAGCACTTTGTTGGTGTGTTAAATATGCATGCTTTCTGCTAGTTGGACAGAGGATAGACATTTTTGTCCAGCACAGAATTTTCATATCTGGTTCAAGGTGGTGAAAGTGGAGTTATGCATGCAGTGCTATTTTGCATGTAGGTGTGCTTTGCTCATGATCATGCCTTGTGCTTTGTACTTGGATGAGTACTACATATTGTGCATGTATGAACATACACATTTGGTTGTGCATTTGGTTGAACAATTGGTGTCTTGGCTCAGTGGTGCAACACAGCACTTCAACACAAGTGTTGTATAGTACAATCACTATTTAACTCGATGTGCAGGGATTTCTGCTATGTAACCCTAGCGTACAGGTTTGGTTTATAATGGGTTTGTTGAACTAATGGCCAATCTCCCCAAGCATTGAACTAAAGGCCAACCAAGTGCTTCTGGGGAAACCCACCAAAAGACAGACTGAAATCAACAGGCCTCCCTTACTAAGGTTCTCCTCTTACCCTTCATACCCCTATTAGGACAGCCATGTGTCCTAATTTACAAAGAGCCACCCTCTACTTGAAGGCATTCTCCGTTTGAAGATATATCCAATTCTGGTCTACTTTAAAGTTAAAAAACCATAAGATGCCAGAAAAACAGAGACCTGTACAGTACATGAACAGCAGACTAAGTGGGCATACTGGTAATCTGCTAACAATCATCACCATTCTAAGAAGATGTGTCATTTCTATTTAAATAATGTTCATTATTTTTGAATATGCAACCCTATCTCTCCATTAGCCTGTGCACATTTTATGCAACCTTGTCTCCTCTGCTTTAGATGACATATTCCCTCTTTCTTTCTGATGCTTAAGAAGCTACTTTCTCCCCCAACTCCAAAGCTGTCCTGAGGGTCCCAAAATTCCACAGGGACAAAAAGTGTGGGGGGAAATACATCAGTACAAATAAGAGGTGGAGCCATTCAGGGATATGACTCCTCCATCATTTTCTCCCACACACATAGGGTGTAATTCAACATCCTCTCACTGTAGTGTAAATACTTGCATGAAGAAATAGACTAAGCTGGTACTATACAACCCCTGCACAGAATAGCAATGTTGTGTAACACATAGCAATGACTGAATGCAACATGCAACCACAATGCACTCTGTGCAATGTGTAGCTGCAACATGTAATGTTTTTGTATGTGCAACTGTGCTTCTGCTGCTGTCAGCAAAACGTTCTGTTGCATGATAGTAAATAATTAAGCTCAAATGCATACCACACCTTACACATGTGTATGTCACTAATAGCATGCCAGCTGTAACTGTATTGCAGTCAATACACTGAAAATTTTTTCAATACTGTGGAGTGTGTACTATAATAAAATAGATTCCACCATTTGACAGAGTACAATAAAATATGCTTGCACGACATATGACTGTAAACTAAGGGATCTGACTGGTCATAGCGCAAAGGATTGTGTTCTAGCACCTCCTTTGTTAGAAGCAATTATCAGTTCTGCACAGTACAATCCTTCCCGTAACTGAGGAAATGTTTCATGGACTGGAGGAGATTGTGATTTCACAGGTACAAGCCACTCCCAAATCTTTTTTAAAAAATATATAAAGGGATTTCACTGAAGAGGAGGAATCTTCTGTTTAAGTATGGCAGATGTGATTTTCCAAATCTTACGTCTGTTTCATTGTAAATATTTTTTTTCATTCACTGAGATTTTTCATTTGTGCCAAATCCTCCTTTTGAGTAGTATTAAAAGTCTTCTTCTTCAAATGTCTCCAAGAGGTAAGCACTGGAATCCACCTGTACAAGAAAAGGCTTTGCTTCCCTCCCTCACCATTTTTGTACTCAGGGAATTTTGGCATACAGTATAACAACAGCTATATTTTACGAATCTGAACTCATGTGATGAATGGCAGTGCAGGAAGAGTGTGATTTTTAATAGCCTTCCTGGTTAGAAGCCAGAGCGCATTGCATCTGGCACAGGGCACCAGGATGCTGCATATGTGTGTGGGGGGTGTGTGGAGCCAAAGCCTATTTAAGGCCTGGCCATCTCTTTATTGTGCCTCTTTGGATCATAATTTCTCAGCCCATCCTCCTGCCTCCCTTTCAGTGTGAGCTTAGCTGACCACGTCAGGGCTGGATAGGAATTTTCTCCCCATTCCATTGTTTTTGTCTATCCTATACTTTACTTGGGGGACTTTGACAACTGGCTGTAGGTGGTGTCAGTAAATAGGTTGCCATTGTGCAGGTGGATGCTCTGATTCCAGCGCATGGACTCTGATTCAGAGTCTGAAACAGAGGGCATGCCAGAGGTTGAGACAGGGGGCATGCCAGGACCTGCTGTACAGAGAGAGGTTACAGTGCCACAAACAGAACAGGGGGCAGTGCCATCTCCAGCAGAAAGTCCTGCCTCTTCAGATATAGAAGAACACTTACTTATACCTAGCTTTACAGAGCACAGATAGCAAAGAGAGATCCAGAGTTGCTCTCTCAGAATTTATAACCAGCAACAATCAATCAAGTCACAGCTGCACTAGGCTTCAGACCTATTTAGCTGACGTCCTTCCCCTCCAGGAATTGTCAGAGCTTATCTGACCTTCTACCCTGCTGGATGCCTTGACAAATGCTCGGACTGACCTTGGACACTCCCTTGCTGTGGAACCCTGTTGGATTTTATTTATTTTGGACTATATTTATGACTCCGTGCTTACTGCCTGGAAGTAAGTAATGAGCTGGGAGTTATTCAGTTTGTTTTGTTAGTTTTATCATCTGTGCCGGGACTGAGATAGGACAGTGGAGAATATAGGATTCAGCGTACACCTTGATACACTTTTGGGGTATGGAAGGGCTTTGGAACTTCTTCTTCAGGTCCAGAGACCGGCGGGGGAGGGGGTGGAGAAGGAGTCTATCCTTTAGGTGGACCTAGTGGTTTTACTCTCACCTATAAAGTCCTGGAACTTGAAGTGGAGTGCCCTAGGTTTGCCTTCCAGTGGATGATTGGGTGGGAGTAACCCAGTTGTTGGATTACCCTCAGGAGATTAGGTATTTTGCTTATGGGAAGGCTGAGGTGTGAGTCAAGGCATGAGCATCAAATGTTTATTTACAATTTCCAACAGATGTAAAAACAGGATAAAGAAGTCTGCTGGAATCTTATATCACCTCTTTCTTAACCTAACTTTATGTACACTTAGCTAAGTAGCAGAGTTACTAAGAAAACCTGGGAATGAATTGCAAAGATGCATATCGGAGCACCGGCAAGAGTGCCTGGTGCTCATCAGGACCAATGTGCACTGGTGTGCAATGCACATTAGTCTATAATGTGCATTGGTGTGTGATGCACATAAGTGCACGGTACACATTGGCAAGCAGTCTGCTTTGAGATCTTTTCCAACTCTGCTGGTAGTAACATAACTGTAGCCCTCTACTGGAAATGGACTTTATAAAACTCCCCAGTTCTAATTCCCAAATATTTAAGTCCACTTACGAAGATGAAAGTCCCCAAAGGTATTCTGACCAAAGCTTGTACTGAATCCTGAAAGGTATATGCAAACAATGAAGAGGTATCAAAAGTGGGTAACACAATCGAAAGGATGATCCAAAAAAGATAATCTTAGCAGCAGAATGTTGAACTGAAGCCAAGGGGCTAAGATGAAAAAAAAGACTAGTCAAAAGCTGTTACAAAACTGCCCAAGTCTAAGATGGAACTCCCATACAGGATTCCAGCCACTGATTATCAGTAATTCCTAATCCAAAATGGCTGATCAATGTATGCATATATCAGCTCAAATGAGCGCAGAATTCTGTTTCCAGCAGTGGCCAGTTTGGTGCCTCTGTGATATTCAGAACCAAGGCATGGTGGCTTTTCTTGATACTTCTTCCCAGTAGCCAGTACTAAGATGCCTAGACACTTTGTAGCACCATTTGGCAACCATGGTTCATATTCGTGGATTTGACCAGTCCCTTATGAAAACCACCACAAGCCAGGACTGGGGGGAGAAGTAAGGCACTCTCAGTGAAGTCCCCTCAGTTAGAAAAGACAGGATATACAAATAGAAAATTCTCCTGAGCTACATCTGACAATCTTGGGTACTTTGCACAATGTAGAGTTGGCACAGGTATTTGGGTGATAGACATCTTGTAGCTTTGAAGGCCCTGGAGCATGTTCAGCTATGATACCTTTTGGTCCTGTTCAAGGCCACTGGCCTTCAATACAATGTTGGTGTTACCATTGATCTGTGGTTCTCAATTAGCCCACAGGATATTTAGAACCTCCCTTCCTAAAATTCTTAGCTGTCAGCCATATTGCTTTGGACGTCTAGGAACTGAGGTTCAAAACATCTGGACCAGAAATGTTGAAAACCATGGCCTTAGATATTTTATTTGATCTGCTCTGACCCCATTTCTCTGTGTGTGTGTGTGTGTGTGCATGTGTGCATGCGGAACCTGTGAATTTTGGTTTATCCCAGTGTAGGGGAAAACCCTAAAGAAGGAGGATGTTCCTACTTGTTAAGGTCAGAAAGAAAGGAAGATCTGGGGAAGAGAGGAGATGGAACACCCAGGAATAAGATTTAAGCCCTTTTCACCTTGAATATGATAGCAGGATTTTCACTGATGTATTAAGGAGGAGATGAAAGGGTAGATTCTTTACAGCAGAATTTCAATAATGCATTTCCATATATTTTGTATCTTATCTTTAGGATTTTCAGGTTTGCTGCCACAGTTGCTATACTAACAAGCAGCACATTTGAAGCAGTTCTACAGTCAAATCCTTCCCTGGCATCTCACTGGATGCGTGGACACATGGACATGTACTCAATTTAATGTATAGTTTGTTGTGGGGTTGTTGTTGTCATGCTTTAAAAGAAGTGTTTTGGACTTGTGATCTTCTTTACAATATTCATTTATGACTGGCCCCACAGAACCTAGAAATAGGTACATATATACCACAAAATAATTTCAGGAATTCCAGAGGCAAGTAGTAAAAAACAGTTACTGAACTCCAATAAGCACAGTGGCAGAATGCAAATGCTTATACCATTGCTTGGAATGTGTGGAAGTTTCTCTTGCTTTCCCATTTCTTCTCTAGGGAAGCAGTAGCAACTGGATAGTTTGTGATGTGGCCGTGCATCTGAGTGTGTTCCAGCAGCTCTTCCACAATTAAGGAAGAAGAAGAAAAGGCCTCTCCACCCACCCCATGTGGTTGAGAGGATAAAGATGTGTTCATGAGTGCCCCAGCTGTCATTGCTCACCTGGAATGAAGGGAGTTGCACAATGGAGGAAAAGACTCTTTCTCCTGCAATAGCCAAATACACACACACACACACACACACACACACATATACACTGTCAGCCCTCGATATCCATAGATTCAACCATCCATGGCTTGAAAATATTTTTTAAAAAATCCAAAAAACAAAACTTGATTTTGCCATTTTATATAAGAGACGCCATTTTACTGTGCATTGTATATAATGGGAGTTGAGCATCCATAGATTTTAGTATCCGGGGGGGGGGGCAGAGGAGTCCTGGAACCAAACCCTAGGAAATACTGAGGGTCCACTGTATGCAGGCATAACCAGGAATTAAGCTTATGTGCATCACCAGCAGGATTCTAGTGATTCAGTATTTACTCGTTATGCTGAACTTATGCAACTTGTTGATTGTCCCAGTATGCTGATTGTTCACTTTATGAACTATAGTTATCTGGAGAAGGATGTTTCCTCCTATTTGCATACAGGTCTTTACTTTGACTGTTTTCCACATGGCTCCGATCATTTGAGGTTTCACAATCTAAACACTGAAAGCAGAGTAGCGGACGCTTTGAATATGTCCATAGAATTCAACAATGCAAATCACTTGAGAGGCACGATAAATGTGTATATATTATTAAATAGCACTAAATGAGTTTCCTGTAATGATTTGATAGATGGGACCGAGAGGGAAGTAAGAGAGGTGACTACATAAACTAAGACTCTGTATCACAATCCCTTGTAGCGTATGCATGAGTTGTTCTCATTATTACTGGTGGGCAGGAGGAGGGATTTTACTTTCTTTTTTTGAAGATTAAAAAAGAGATTTCTGCAGCTATGGGGGTGGGGTAAGACAAATGGAAGTATCCAGGTCTATGATGGCAGCCAGAATTCTCTTATCCTGTCCACAGAATAGTGACCCGCTGGATTAAAACTAAACTCCATTCAGTCTAAGCCTCCCAGTGTCCAGTGTGGCCAGCAGTTTGCCTATAGAAAGTTGACCACTTGGGCTTGATGGTAGCCACTCCTCCCTATAGCTGGGATGATCAGCATGTAACCTGTGAGACAATTGTGTCCCCTGCCATTTTTGTGGCTTCTGCAGATCTCCCAGCACCACATTTCATTTGTGCATTTGCAACTCTCCCTCACGCCTGTTGATATATATATATATCTCACGGAGATTAGAGGTGCAAGATCCCTGTGAAAGTGGAAAAACATGAATAAAAATAAAATCATTAATGCTATTTTTCTTATCTACGAATACTTTTCTATGAATCTCTAGATCCTCAAGAATGATTCTATGGTTAACTTCTCATGGAAGTGGTCCATAGAGTCACACCAGAAGACCTAGCAATGTCAAGAGAAGTGTTCACTCTAGGCATCTCTAGGTCCTCCAGTATGACTCTATGGTCCACTTCTGGCAGATTCTTATTTGTGGCAGAGGCAAATAGGGTAAGAATTTTTTTAAAACAAATACATAAAACAAACAAACAAATAAAATAACCTATGAACAATCAAATCTGTAAGTGCTGAACCTGTGAATGTGGAGGGTCAACTGTATTATCAATCAATTGTACAAGTATGATCCTGAGTTCAAAGATGAGAAACCTATTCCTCTCCAGATATTGCTCAAGTATAACTCCCAGTGCCTTTGTGCACATTGGCTAGGTCTGATGGCCATCTACCAGCATCTGGAGGGCCACAAACTTCTCTAGCATTATGAGACAGGTGTCTGTGGATGAGTACCTGTGATTACATCCATACATAGAATCTTTGGACAAGACGAGAGACATTCTGGCTGCCATCATAGACTTGTGTCATGCCTTGCTTCCAGAGCATGGATTCTGACTCAGAGTCTGAAACAGAGGGCATGCCAGAGACTGAAACAGGGGCATGCCAGGACCTGCTGTACAGAGAGAGGTTACAGGGCCAGAAACAGAACAGAGGATGGTGCCAGCTCCAACAGAGAGTCCTGCCTCTTCAGATACAGAAGAACACTTACCTAGACCCAGTTTCACATAGCACAGACAGCAATGAGAGACCCAGAGTCGCTCTCTCAGAATTTATTACTGGTAACAATCAATCAAGGCACAGCTGTGCTAGGCTTTGGGTCTATTTAGCTGGCGTCTTTCCCCTCCAGGAGTTATCAGAGCTTATCTGACGTGCTACCTTGCTGGACGCCTTGACAGATGCTTGGATTGACCTTGGACACTCCCTTGTCGTGAAACCTTGCCAGACTTTGTTTATGTTGGATTTTATTTGTGGCTCCTTGCTTACTTCCTGGAAGTAAGTAACAAGCTGGGAGACATTCAGTTTGTTTTGTTTGATTTACCAGCTGTGCCAGGACTGAGACAGGACAACTTGGTTGTTTCCACTTGTTTTGACCCACCTTCACAGCTGCAGAAGTCTTCAAGAGGAAGCAGTCTCTGGAAGGATCTGGAGGCAAAGAGAGACATTCTGTCTGTCACAAAGTAGACAGTGACTATTTCCTACCATTTACTCTTAAGAAGTCAAGAATACTTGCTTAATATATTGAGGATGCTCCTACTGTGAAGAGGAGGCATGGGGAGGAATACAAAACTGCGTGGTAGATGGGGGGCTCTGTGAAGATAACCTGAGTGTGATGTGGGTTGTGAAAACAGTTTGTTGCAGTTTTGACAACTGCCATTACTCGAATAATTGTTGATGGTGCTTCAGTTTGTCATATCTACACAGAGACCTCAGCTTGGTTTGCTTTATAAAAGAAACATTTGTATCAATTGTTATTGAGACATGATTGAAATGTTAATAATATGTTTGAAATTTACAGCTGATATTGCTGAAATGTCTACTTTTATGGATTCTGGCGACTGATTCTTTCTCTACTATTTTCTGAGCTACCTTGGGCATAATTTCCTTTTTGAAAAGACAGCATATAAATTAAAATCTAATCTAATCTAGTCATTGGGCCAAGTAAATGAAGATCACGGAGCCAAGGCTAGATTCATAGATACATCTGGTGCAAGGGATTATATACCATCAAATGTCATGGGCAAAAAATTCTGACACAGTATGCATGGCAAATTAAAAGAATATCTGATAAATATTGCAAGGAAACATCAGTCTCTGAAACAGTACAGGTAGAGTGGGGAACTGCTGATCCTTCAGACATTCTGGATTTCAGCTACCAGTGGTGGTGACCTTCATGTCAGTAGGACAGTGAATTTTGCTCTGAGTTTTAGTTGGAGCTTCAAAAGAGTGATCCAGAGTGCTGAGCCTTACTCACCAAACAGAAATTTTAAAGTAATACCTGTACCTAAAGCAAATCCATAACTTCTGATATGAGAGGCTCTGACAACAAATCCTATGATCCCTTACCACTGTCTGTGCTGGCTGGGGCTTCTGGAACATGAAACTCTAAAGCATCTAGAGAGTTACACCTTTCTGAAATCTGCATTACAGTGTTGCTTTAGTGAGACACCATAGCTCATTGGCAGAGCACAAACTTTGCGTGGTAAAGTTCCCATGTTCATTCCCTAAGCATTTCCAATTAACAGTGTTCGGAAAACCCCTTTCTTGCGAGTTGTCCGCACAAGAGTGTTACAGTGCTATGATTCCACTTTCAACCTCCTATGGAATCCTGGGGTTTGCAGTTTAGGGAGGGGCCAGCTGGCCTCTTCCTAAACTGCAAACCCCAGATTCCATAGGAGGTTGAAAGTGGAATCATAGCGCTGTAACACTCTCATGCAGAAATGGCCTTGGACAGAGTCACTGCCATTCAGATTAAGTGGCAATAGGCAAGATGGACCAATGGCAGGAATGGAAAAAATATTCAAAAATGCTTGAAAAGATCATCAAAAAGACGTGGTTTTGAGTGCTAAGGAACCATGACAAGAGGAATCCTGGTGTGATGAGAATCTTTGCAGTATTGTGCTTATTCTGCACATGATTTGCAAATGGTTGTTTTTAACAGGAAACAGCATTTTCTGCACAGAAAGTAATGTTTCTATTTCTTGGAAAGAAGTGACCCACAGGGTGTCACAGGGTTTTGTCTTAGACCCAGTGTTGTTCAGCATTTTTATAAATGACTTGGATGGTGGAATAGAGGGCACCAAATTCGTAGATGGTGCACAATTAGGAGGGGTAGCTGAAGCCACAGCGGACAGGATCATGGTTTAAAATTACCTTAACAGACTGGAAAGGTAGCCAAAACTGTCAAAATGCATTTCAGCAGCAATAATGGCAAGATCCTATATTTAGACAGGAAATGAAATCTACAAACATAGGACAGGTGACACATGGCTTGATAATGGAACTTAGCCTATCTGTTTTAAGTTTCTTGTGTGAAATCTTGTTCAGTATGGTATTCAATGTTTGAAACTTATTGTTTTTAAAATCATATTTAAGGATTGTTTTAGAGTGTTTTCTTAAACAATTTTTAAAGTGTATGTTAATGTGTTCTGTTTTTAAAATATCTCTGTACTATTTTATATGCTTTTATTTATTGTGTCTCACATCAGAAGCCACTGTGGACTTCAAAGCAAAATATTAGTGCCAGAATCCTATATGACTTTATTTTAAAGTTACTTTACATCACTTTACGTATGTAACTTTGCTACATAGAAAGACACACATCTACTGAATTGTGAAGATGCATAACTGGACATTGGCAGGAGCACCTGATGCACATCAGTAGAACTTGCTGCGCATCAGAACCTGCCGACCAATGTCCTTTCATGCATTGTGAGGCTATCACACATCAGGGTCGCATCACACGTCAGGGGCCGCAGCACATTGTTTCTGATTTGCACTGGTAACAACGTGTATCAGTCATTTTGCCAACTGTGACACACAGTTAAGTATCAGCAGACCTGTGCTGGACACAACTGCCCAATTTTTAATTCCCACAGATGTAAATATGATATGTGAAGATATGAGATTTGGGCCAAATATTTTGAATAAGTAAATAAATACATAACAGTATAGATAAGAAGGCTCTAGGGATAATAGCAGACCACAAGCTAAACATGAATCAATGTTATGATGCAGTGGCCAAAAATGTCAATGCAATTCTATGCTGATTCAACAGGCTATAGTGTCCAGACTAAGGGAAGCAATACTACCACTGTATTTTGCTTTGCTAAGACCTTACCTGAAATATTGTGTCCAGTTCTATGCACTATAGTTCAAAAAGGATGTGTCCAGAGGAGGGTGGCCAAAATGCTAAGGGACCTGGAAGTCCTATGACAAATCATTTAGGGTACTGGGTACATTTAGCCTGGAGAAGAGAAGATTAAGATGTTACCCCACCTACGTGCTATGTCCTGAGGATCATAATTATTTTATATTAAACATAGTGAGCCATAGAGATCTACTGGAAGGACACGTAGGCAGCAGAGCTATGGATACATATCAAAGGGTAGCCCTGTTTTCTGTCACACGTCCTAGGTGAATCTCAAAATAATTCTCACAGACCAATTGAATGGATTTTCAGCAATAATAGCACCAACAGGAGACAAGAGGTCTCTGGGATCAAATTAACATTTCAAACAGTCAGGAATGTTACACTTTGGAGGCATGCATCCCCGGATGAGAAAGTCATCTTGCAGGGAACTACAAGGGTGCCTTGCTCTATTTTCATTGAACTACAAAGCTGAGATCCATCTTCATAGAAATGCAGCCATCTGATCCCAGGATGTATTCAGCACTATAACTAGAACCCCTTTTTCTCCTCCATTTAGGAGTTTTCCCATACTTACAAACAATGCCTCTGCCAGTGGAAAGCTCCCTTCAGCCCTGCCTCCTGAGGCTGAGTTGGGCTTTTTGCTTGTCTTTTCTCAGCCAAAGACTTCTCGATTGGTACAGTATTACCCAAACCCCTATGTCTCTCTCTCTTAATTTTCATCTCCTTCTAAATTTCTGTAGCCTTGTATGCTTGTGGGAGTGAGTGCAGCTGAGTGATTGTATGGATTTTAACATCAATTTAATAAAATACTTAAATTTGAACAGTTAGCCTGATTCTCTGTGATCCAACTCTGTAAAGCTGGGCTCAAGATCCTTAATTGCCCTGCCCTCTTTGCATTGCTACAGCAGTGTTCAGAGCTAATTTTCCCACAATTGATAATTTTGACAAGTGTTGGGAACCCCCCTAAGGGAACCCCAGCAAGCAGGGTAACAAAGAAGTGACATGATACCTATGTTTAAATATTTGAAGGGATGTCATATAGAAGGTGGAGCAAGTTTGTTTTTTCCCACTTTGGAGTCTGAGACACAAACCAGAGGTTTCAAACTGCAAGAAAAGAAATTCCATGTAAACATTAGGAAGAACCTTCTGACAGTAAAAGCTATTTCACAGTGGAATTGATTGTTTTGAAAGGCAGTAGATACTCCTCTTTTGGATGTCTTGAAACAGTGGTTGGATAACCATCTCTCAAAAATGCTTTAACCATGTGTTCCTGCATGGCAGGAAGTTGGAACAGATGACACTTGAGGGTGTTTGCAACCCTGTGGCCATTTCTGTACTACATTGTAATAGTGCTGTTCTTTCACTTTCAACACCCTATAGAATCCTGGGGTCTGCAGTTAAGAGAGGAGCATTTCGAATTCTCAGCCAGAGAGCTCTTTGGCCTCAGTAAACTACAAATCCCAGAATTCCACAGGATGTTGAAAGTGGAATATAGCACTATAACAGTGCAGAGTGGAAATGGCCTGTGATTCTGTGAAAAAGATCTTGGGTTACCTCAATTAAACCATTGATCCAGTTGTGAACAAGGAAAAAATTCATGCTAGAAATTTTAGGAAAGATGACAAACAATCTTCTAGTCATAATGTCGAATCGTAGCATACTGAGTTTATAAAAGTAATAGTGTAGACATACTTGGAATCCTGCATCTCTGGCTAATCCACCTCAAACAAGATAGTATAGAGTTGGAAAGTGCATGGAAAAGGGCATCTTCAGTCTGGAAAAGAGAAGACTAAGAAGTGACACAGTAGTCTTTTTTAAATACCTGAAGGGATAGAGGATGGAGCAGGCTTGTTTTCTGCTGCTCCAGAGACTAGGACTCCTACCAATGGATTCAAATTGCAAGAAAAGATCATCTTTCTAAACATTAGAGGAAACCTCTGCTTCAAAGTGGAGTCAACCACCTTGGAAGATGGTGAAGTCTCCTCCAGTAGTCAGCAAAGAGGCTATTACCCCTTCATCTGCTATCTGTGGGCCATTATGCAGATCTAAAGACATAAGAAAGGAGGGGCAGGAAGAGAAATCAGTGGTCTATTGGTATTACGCAGGAGTAAGGAGGCAGGAGGATGAGGAAAAACACCTGAAGAAAGGTTTCACACTTGCCATGTTCTACAGACAGGTCATTAATCTGTTTATAATACACCATCACTTCTCATCACTTCCTGTGTCTTCAGAAAAAACTCATTCCTAAAATATTTGATTAGAATTTGATTATCACTCTCAGCTTCTCTTCCTCCCATCTTTTAAATGGCAATTCACAAGCATGTCTCAGCAAAACCTATCAGTGCCAACGGTTTTATCAGGACTTATTGGAACCAATCTGGAAAATAGGACACGGAGGGGATGCTATGCTTAATATAGCTCATCATTGGAGTAAAATATTATTACAGAATCAAGATCATACCAGTGCAGAGAAACTGGAAAAATTCCCAGGTTTGGAGAAGGTTTTCTTTTTAAACCTCACATAACTAAACATATGCCTAGGTTGTGCAACTGTTACTGAGTGGAACCTTCTGCATAAACCTGACTGTAATCCAAAGTCTTCACCAACCAATCAAGTAGATTCCTTTGACCTCTTTGTTCTGCTTTTAAGCCTCTAGCAAGGATGGTAGAACCTTATCAATGAATTATTTGTTCACATAAGTCCACACAAACACGTTTGATTTTTCTGGGGGGGTACTTGATTCCCCTACACTTAAAGATGCAACTGAATCAACAAATATACATGCACCAAAATTAAAAATCAAACACTGAGAGCCTTGTGCCACTGCAAATTATAGATATGAGGTATTGCTTTTTCATTCTGCCTGCCCTACCTGGAGTGTAAAGAGAATGCCCATGTTAGCACAGGATGTTCCAGAACTCAATGCAAAACCTGAGAAGCAGCTTGTAGATCAAGCTGGAATTATAGTACCATGGACAGTTCTTTTATTTATAAATATATTTTTATTGAATTTCACATCAAATAGACCAACACATAATTTTAACCTCTTACTCACAAAGAAATATCACCCCAATCACATAACATAAATAAAACTCCTTACTACACATACTATAGTACCATGGACAGTTCTGAGCAGGTAACGTGCTCCAAGATATTCTGGAGCTCAATGCCTTACTACTCCTACTCCTACTCCTACTTCTTACCCACCTCTCCTTATAGGTTGAGGTAGGATACGATTTTTAACTCTAGGAGAAATTAGAAGACCAGGGCTGGTGAATCAGTGATCCAACTTTATTTAGGGAAAGAAGTGCATTTCTTGTCTCCCACCCTAAGAGACCAGAATCTGAAAAGGATAGGAGACTTGACCATGAATTCATGCACTCTAATATAGTTTGTCAAGGTTGCCAAGGCACTACTGCAAAGCCCATGTGCTAGGAAAATTTTATCAACAAAAACAATGGAACATTTTATTATAGACTAGGCATCAGCTGGTCAAGTACAGACTCCTGTAAAGTAAACAACCTTTCCATAGTCCTTGCTACAGAGCCCATTGCCCGCTCCCTTGGCCTCCTGGAGAACAAGATGTACCATGTAACCTTAACAGTGCCTTTTTTTGTTTCTGGAGGAAGACCAATGCAATATAGTAGCATTTAGCCCATGAGAAGCCACGCTGGTTTCCCCTTTATCCGGGCTTACTAAGGTCTGGCGAGAGCATGTGATGGCATTTGAACTGGAACTAAACTGGCAATAGCCCAGTAATAAATCGCCATAGGGATAAGGGTAGCAAAGATTCTCATTGTTCCAAAACACTTCTGTGCAGGAGTTGGATCATAGTCTAGAGCAGTGGTTCTCAACCTGTGGGTCCCCAGATGTTTGTGGACTTCAGCTCCCAGAAGCCCCAGCCACTATGGTCAATGCTCAGGGCTTCTGGGAGCTGAAGTGTAGAACATCTGGGGACCCACAGGTTGAGAACCACGGGTCTAGAGGTATATCCCTGCCTGATTTTCAGTGCTTCAGCAAGGGTTTTTGGATCCTGATGATTTAAACAAAAGCAACAGTAAGAAAGAAAAATCCCGAAGTTTAGCACGGACAACTTGTTCCTCAATTTTATGTCTGCTTTCCTGAGCTGCTTCTCATTTTGCATGTGCCTCCAATTGGTGGACCTTGAGGTTCTTGTGAAAAATAAAGTGGATCCCACATATCTTAATGTTCCCCATCTCTGCTTTGAAGAGTTCATTTACCGAACAGATGAGGTATATTTGGACCAGGCTGGAATTTTATTTGTTCTCTCATAACAGTGGTCATCCAATGGACTAGCAGAATTCTTTAGACAAAAGAGAATTAAAGTATGGAGTTTGTTGCAACCAAAAGTAGTGAAAGACGTGTTAGCTAATAGCTTAGAGGGTTGTGATTACTTCATGAGGATAGACCTACCAGACCTGACAAGAGAAAGGATAACATTATGTGGACAGAGAAAAGAAAGAAGTTTTCAATGATGCAATAGAATGATAATTCATAGATGAGATAACAAGACTGAATGAGATATCTACTTATTTCTTTTTGATTCCCAGGCTGTTCTATGTTTCCTTCAGGAGACCAAATGGAAATTGTTTAAGAAGAGTCCATCCATCCACCCATTTGTATGTTTCCTTTCCATAAGACTGTGCTGAAAGCATCTAAATTTTTAAAACAGGAACAATGATTATAGTATCAACTGGTAAATGCACAATGCACAATGTCAATCAATCCACAGAACATTGAATAAAACATTAGAAACAAACTGTCTTAATCAAACATCTTGGAACAGAATAGGAGAGATGATAAACCCTTACGAAGAAATAAAAATAAGCTCCTTACGTGAATAAATAGATTTCTGTTTCATAAAGGGCTTCAGCATGCATTGGTTGGCAGCCACACTTCTCACTTTTGACCGTCTTCCTTTCAGTTCTCACATGGATCTATCTCTGGGCCTTACTGTACGAAGTTTCATCCCAGCAAAACCATGCATTGTTTCCAGTCTAGGACCGTGCTATTGCATGGTGTTGTCCCTAATCAGCTGCTTTCCCATCCCAATGTGTTCCAAATCCACCCTTTTTCATTACCAGAAAAAAAAAATCTAGTAATGGCCTTCTTTCCTACCACAGTTCCATCAGCTGGGTGAGTGCAGTTCCTCATTAGCGCTTGATAGCACTGCCTGTCGTTGCAGATCCAGGCCAGCGTGCCCAGCTTGCCCCTCCCTCAGCTACTCCCATAGTGTGGTAACTTCAACATCTATCACCTCTCTGTGTTTATTTTAAATTTCTCCTTCGATTTATATTTTTTTTTAATTTTAGTACATTTTTTAGCATTATAGCGCAGAAATGCAATAGCCTACAGGCATGTCATGATGTTACAACGTTACTGTGCTAATATGGCTTACAAAAAACTAACAAAAAAAAAATTACCAATCAGGAGCTGTGGAGTAGGGAAAAGGCAGGGAAAAGAACTTACCAATGACACTGTAATGCGGTGAGAACTCCGGTGGCAATAATGCTGCTCATCCATTTCTGTTGAAAGGGTGCAGTAGAGAGCATTCATAACCCGATATCATCACAGAAATGGTGATGCTGAGGTTGAAATGGAACAACCCGCTAATGAGGTATCATGTGAGGGCTTCTGTCCCTTTCCCATCTCTCACCATGACAATCCTCCTTCCAGTGCCAGAAACGCAGAGGGATGTGTGTCTATGTGCATGTATACGTCTGTCTGTCTGTGTGTGCGTGTATGTATCAATATCTTCCCATCAAACACTCCTTCCAACACTATCTGCAAGGCAGACCCCTCCCTCAGGCTCCAGCATCCATTCCCCAGGTGAGAAATATGGAAATGCTGAATTCCTTCAAGATAGTCTGCTAGATCCTACCAAGCATCCCTTAATATATCTGTAGCTACTATCTCTCTTCTTGAAGAAAATGAGGCCTAGTAAAATCCAGAAAGGCAGTGCTTACACTTGAGAATCTATTGCTAGCACCATATTAAGCATAATTCCTTGGCAGTATTATTTTACTTACGGCTTACCCCCAAGAAAATACGGGTAAAACCTAAGATCCAAGTAGTACCCCCGAGGAAGGAAGGAAGGAAGGAAGGAAGGAAGGAAGGAAGGAAGGAAGGAAGGAAGGAAGGAAGGAAGGAAAGAAGGAGTTTTCCTACTCTGCCTTTGGGGGTTTCAGAAAAGAGATGCAGTTCATTGTATGGCAGAAACAATTGAGTTTAGTAGCCAAGAAGCAGGAGTTGCGGCAACAATAGGATTACAATGTCCCAAGAAAGGGATGAAGAATGTGTGGTTAAAAAGACGGACATCAATGAACCACAAAGCCTTTTAGCAGCCATTTATCTGCAACTGCTGCTGAACCAACAAATACTACCATGTCAGTCGTGTCCCACTGGTGAAATCTGCCAATTATCTCTCCCTCTGCCTTTCCCACAACCTCCATTTCATGCAGAAAAAAAGGAACAAAGACAGAAAGGAACAGAGTTCATCCAGATCTAGCTCTGGTTTTCTTCTTGTAGAAGTAGTGTAAATCAGCTCAGAGTTAGGGCTGTATTAAACATTTTTTTAACATAACTTGGAGGATATCACAAGTAGATGAAACAAAAGCGAGGGATAGTGAAGTCCTATTGATTTTAAGGAATATTATTTAGGATGAATTTTGTTGCAGTGGCCATTTCCGCACTAGCTTGTTATAGCGCGATGATTCCACTTTCAACATCCTCTGGAATCCTGGGGTTTGCAGTTTCGGGAGGGGCCGCCCGAGGATGTTGAAAGTGGAATCATCGCACTATAACAAGCTAGTGCGGAAATGGCCTACGCCTGCCAATTTGTTTCTTGACAAGGTGTAAAATGTTGGTTGTTACCTCTACAGTCCTATATGTTTTGGGTCCAGGTTACCAATGGGGATAGCATAACATGATACATTCAGATTCTCTGGGGGACATTTATTTCAGTCAACTAAAATTAGGGTGACGCCTCTTACTTAGAGGACATTTTCTTTGTGCTCACTCAGATTGTGAAATGACCTGACAAGGGAGATTTGTCATCTGCATATATTGCCTAAGTTCAAAACAGCAGTGAAGACCAGTCCAGTGTCTTCTGGCAGGCCTACCCAGATGATCTTTAAATTATGAGTTTTAAAGTATGGATTGGTTCTCCCGAATCCATATCACCTTTTACTAAACATAACTTTACATATACTTAACTGAGTGGCAAAGCTGCTAAAAGAAACCGTTAGTGAATTGCAAACATGCATATATGGACACAACAAGAATGCCTGATTAGCCATGATAGCCCATGTGCATTAGTGCCAGATGTGCACCAGTAACATAGTGCATTGCTTCCACTGCATGATGGTCACTTTTATTGCATGATGGTCAGTCTGACAGTTCTGCTATGTAGTAATGCAATAGCAGCCCTCTGTCGGATGTGAATGTTATGAAACTGCCCAATTCTAATTCCAACATACATTAAGTCCACCTGTGAAGATGTAACTTCCAGACAGGATTCTGGCCCTTGTTTTTGGTTTTAGATGTTCTTTTAAGTGATGTTTGATTTTAAACTAGTGTTATGCATCCAATCTATTGTTTGCATTTTAAGCTGCTGTTGTTCCCCACCCTGATCCATAAGGAGTGGCAAGGGAGAAATAATAATAATAATAACAACAACAACAATAGTAACAACAACAAGAACAGTGACGTATTGCCAAGTCAGCTTTAACTTTTGAGAACTGTATGTATTAAAGGGATCCAAGAGACCTTGATATGAACAATCCTATTCAGATTGTGCAAACTCAGAGCCACAGTTTCCTTGATTGAGTCTGTCCCCCTCTAATGCACTCTTTCTCTTTTCCTACTGCCTTCCACTTTACTGAGCATCATAATCTTTTCCAGTGAGTCACATTGTTTCAAGATATGCCCAAAGTACAATAACATCAATTTAGTCATTTTGTCTTCTACTGAGACTTCAGGCTTGATTTGGTCTCACACCCATTCATTTGTCTTTGTGGAAGAGATTTTATTTTATTTTTTTTAAAAAAAAAAAATTTCCTGCTTACTGCTCTCCTTCAGTGGCAGTGATTCTCCAATATCATGGGACATCTTACTCATAATGCATCTGAGGAAGGATGCTGTTTGGTTGTGGAGCAAAATGACCCTTGTGGAAGAGGGCTTCTACCACCATGGGAAAAGAGCAGCAAAAACATCTTAAAGCAAGCAAGAAGAGGAAGAAAAATTAAAAAGGAGCCACTTCTGACTATACTACTATTTCTGGCTGCTAGAAGAAAAAAAAAGTGAGTACTGTGCCAGCAAATCTTTGGAAATGGAAAGAGGATCACAACCACCGCAGCAAAGCAATGGAGGAGGGGAAGGAAGTGCAGTAAGGGGGGGGGAGTGAAAAGTGCTAAATGGGGATTGAGAATCCTGTTGCTCTCAGGATACTAGGGATATAGGCTGGAATTCTGTATCAGAAGAGGCAAATATTGGAGAGCATCCAACAGAATCTGAGGAAAAGCAGGGAGATATGTGGCCAAGTGCTCTGTGGATGGTATTTGTATATAGTTTGTTCGTTTGTTTTTCAGTTTTAGAATAAGTCCAACATGTTTCAGCCTATGCGTGTATTTCAGTGGGCTTCTTCAAAGGCTACATAAAAACAAATACAAACAGAAATGTCAAATTAAATATTAAAAGGACAACACAAGATTATGCCATAATATCTATATGTTGAAGATGGAGCAAGCATGCTTTCTGCAGCTCCAGAAACTAGGACACAGAACAATGGATTCAAACTACAGGGGGAAAAA
Organism: Iguana delicatissima; assembly: GCA_948472985.1. NCBI lineage: Eukaryota > Metazoa > Chordata > Lepidosauria > Squamata > Iguanidae > Iguana > Iguana delicatissima. The sequence goes on along the minus strand of CAOKZL010000809.1, from coordinate 109,175 downwards.
GATTTCACCTAAACATTTGGAAGAACTTCCTGATGGTAAGGGCTGTTCGGCAATGGAATATGTTGCCTGGGAGTGTGGTGGAGTCACCTTCTTTGGAGGTTTTTAAACAGAAGCTGGATGGCCATTTGCCGGGTATGCTTTGAGTGTGCGTTCTTGTATAGCAGGAGATTGGGCTCAATGGCCTTTGTGGTCTCTTCCAGCTCTACAGTTCTATGATTCTATAAAACAGAGTACATTTCAATTTTTGTACATCGCTTAAAGCCTATACATACTAATATGCTATCTAGCAGCATCTCCACTTGTATTTGTTTTTAATCTCCCCTTTTTTCCTTGGGATCCTGTATCCTGTATACTTAACTTACATCATGGAGACATCACTCACCCGTGCTCTAATTCCTGACAGAACGGACCTCCTTCTCCTTGTGAAACTGATGCCCAGTAAAGTATGTTTGGAGGGGAATTACGATTGTGTCAATAGTGTCACAATCATGATTGAAGCCATTTCCACACTACACAGTTATAGTGCTGTTATTCCACTTTCAACATCTTATGGAATTCTGGGGTCTATAGTTTACTGAGGTCAAAGAGCTCTCTGGCTGCAAATTCTAAAGGCCCCTCCCAAAACTGCAAACCCTAGGATGAAAGTGGAATGATAGCACTGTAACAATGTAGTGCAGAAATACCCTAAGTAGCTATTGTGAATGGAAAATGAATACATCTAAGTAATCACTACTTAGTCACAGTTGTGACACTCTTGCCATGATCATACCCCCCGCAAATTTATTTTACCAAGCATCACCTTCATGGGGAGAAGGAGTTCCCTTCTGCTGGTGACTGGAGAACAGGGAAAGGATGTTTCTGTCAGATTTGTGGGGTTTGGGCCAGGAAAGCTTACTTAGATTTGCTGGTACAGTACACTTAACTAAGTAGCTGATGTGGGACTCTGACCACTATTATTCAATGCTTTTCTTCAAAACGAAGCAGCAACTAATATAGGCAATCTGCTCACTATGAGAAAGTCTTTGGAAACAACACAGTTTCTGAAACCTATTCACAATTTCATATTTAGCCTGCACAAAATTCACATGTGGCTGTTCTCTGCACAGGAAACAGCCATTTCTGCACACAAAACAAAGGCTGGCATCCTGTTGGTTAGTCCTAATTAGAGTAGGTCTATTCAATAAATTATTGACTGGTGGGTCAACATGTAAGTCAACATGTAAATCAATATGTAAGTCAACCTGTAAGTAAATCCCACTCTACTCTATCTAGTTAGTCTTCTAGTCAGGACTAACAATAGGATTTAGGCCAAGATTTCTGTGCATAAAATGATGTTTTCTGTTGGTTTTATGGAAATCAGCCACATGAGACTTTTCCACAGAATAATGCCCCGGCCCCATTATAGCATTTATTATTTTCTGTGCAGAAAATGCTGTCTGCCACACAAACCTATGAGGGCCATTTCCACATTACGCTGTTATAGTGCTACTATTCCACTTGTAACATCGTGGGGAATTCTGGGGTATGTAGTTTACTGAGGCCCAAGAGCTCTCTGCCTGAGGGTTCTAAATGCCCTTCCCTAAACTGCAAACCCCAGGACTCCATAGGATGTTGAAAGTAGTATAATAGGACTATAAAAGTGTAGTGCAGAAATGGCCCATGTGTGAATTTTGTGCAGAGTAAGTCCTGAAATGCAAAGATTCTTGAAGTCCTGGATTCTTCTTCTCCATGTTTCTGCAGAGTTGTGCTTCTGGGCAGTTGAGAAACATATTTTTCAACCATTTTTCAAATATTCTTGCCATCCCTGCAGACCACATGCAATCCCACAAGGACTTTCTTGAGGAGTTGTTGCTCCTCCTGAGCCACCCTCTGACCCCCTGAAGCCCCTTACCCCATTTTTTTTTAAATGGCATCTTCTGCTTCAAGAAGCCTTCAGGAACAGCAGTTTTGCTTTAAAATAAGTTGCAACCCTCCCCTGCATCTTGTTTCATCCAACAACCCATGCCAGGGGTGTTGTTTCCAAATTGGACCTGGACATCCTCACTTCCAGCTGTTGTTTGTTTGCTTGCTTTGTTGAGAGGAGGCTGGCACAGCCTACAGTGGATCATTGAGCCTGCCCATCTCTGGTGTAAAAGTAGGAAGAAGTTTTTGATTGTGTTACTATCTCTGGCAGGGGAGAAGACTAAAGTTCTCCAGCCAGGAGCATTATTTGAATTATGCAGGAGATGTATTATGCAATATAATGCATGCTTTATTGTGTGTATTACACTGATGATGAAAATACAGCGACTGTGAAGATTCAGAGGTGAACACTGCAATCCGAGACAATATTAACCCTAGTCAGGAATTCCAATGTTGCTATGGAAATGAATGAAGGGCAGGAGAGGGGATGTACACAGTACCACTCCCTCAGCCATTGGTTTGGTGACCTCTTCACCCTCATCTGGGGCCCATTCACACTACACAAGAGAACCAGCATGATGGAGTGGTTTGAGCATTGGACTACAACCCTGGAGACCAGGGTTTGATTCCCCACTGGGTGACCTTGGGAATGTCACATGCTTTCAGTCCCAGAGAACCCCATGATAGGTTTTCCTTAGTCTTAAACCACTTGAAGACACACAAAACCAACAATTTACCATCCAACTGTCCCATTTTCTCAGCTCCCTTTAAAAAATGTTCTAGCTCCTCAATCTTGACACTTCCTGCCTTTGTTCTCTGCTTCCTGCAATTACTGCAAATGGAGTTCAAAGTGCAAACATAGTTTGTACTCAGTTAATTCAGCAGGAGGGAGAGGAAAAGAGTAGTGGAGTTCTGCCCCTCGGAAACAACATGTTATAGTGATTTGAGCACTGGTCTATGACCTGGACACCAGAATTCGATTCCTCACTCAGCCATGGAAACTCACTGGGTGACGTTGGGCACATCACTCATTCTCAGCCCCAGAAACCCCCATGATAGGTTTGCCTTAGAGTTGCCATAAGTTGGAAATGGCTGGAAGGCACACAACATTAACAATTCTACTTTAACTGCCATGGCAACATCCTATGGAATCCCAGCGTTTGCAGTTTAGTAAGGCATTCGATGTCTCTGGCTGAGATTCTACATACCCTTCCCTAAACAGCCAATCTCAGGATTCCATTGCATGTAGCCATGGCAGATAGAGTGGACTAATAGCCCTGTCACTGTGTAGTGCGAAAGGACCCCTAGATGGCAACTTTCTGATGGAGGAAATCTCTTCTATCCTGAGAGCCAGCCCTCTGATCTTGAACTCTGTTTTGACAGTGTTCCAATTCACAGGGAGAACATCTTCAGAGAGAAGAGGCTCTCTCTTTCACAAAGTTGCTCTCCACATATAGAAGGAACAGAAGTAGAGAAGCTAATGCATTCTTCCCCCAGTGCTCACTCATATGTTTACTTTGGCCACATTCTGATTACCTGCATAGGACATCTTTTTTATTAATGATATTCCAGTCAATGTTAGTAGTTATTTGATCTGTTGTTTGATTTTTTAAATCTCACAACTACAGAGCATTTTGGCTATGATCATATGCATTTTTAGAGTAGTGTAAACAGACATCAATGTAGTAATGCTGGATTCTTCAGGTGCACAATCAACTGTGCATGAGAGACCAAGGTCTTAAAATCATGTATTGTGCAATGATCAGTGAGCTCCTTCCTGCCCACTCAAAAGTGAGAGAGACGGTTATAAGGGTGTTTGAAAGAACTGAAAAATGGTTCACTCTACTAGAGGCTGCATTTAAGACCTGGGAAAGTACAGCCCTCCCTCCACATTTGTGGGTTTGACCTTCACAAATTTGATTATTCGTGAGGAACATGCCTCTCCCCGCCACATTCCTCCTCTCATCCCTTGCATTCCTCACCCCAGGCTTGCCAGGCTTGTGTTTAAAAGAGACTTTTTTTCCTTTTGGATGAGCAAAGCCCCCTCCCACTGCTGAAGGCATGGCCTCTCTGCCATGGGGTTGCACATTCTGCTGTGTATTGGCTGCTGATTGGCCAGGTGTTCCTTTCTCAAGATGGCCACTGGAAGTAATTAGAACTCCAGAACTCCCCTCTTCTCTATCTGAGGGAAAAGTACTGGTAAGCCTTTTAGGTTGTCTTTTTTCTCTTCCCTCCCAACGCCAGAGCTAGAGGTAAAGAAATTGGAGGGGAGAAGCTCTGGAGGGGAATGGGAGGAGAATTGTGGAGGGAGGAATTATTTGTAGTTTCTCCACTTTTGTGAGCATTCTGTGCTCCAAACCCTTGTGAATGTGGAGGATCTACTGTACAAACATTTGTGCAACTATTTTTACCTTAGCAACAGAATGAAATGCACAAATATAGACTTCAGGTTTGACAACAGTATATTTGAGAAAGATCTTGGGGTGTTAACAGTCCAGAGACTAAACATGAACCAGAGTGTGATGCAACAGCCAAAAAAGTCAACACAGTTCTAAGATGCATCAACAGAATTATAATGTCCGGACTGAGGGAAGTAATAGTATTGCTCTATTCCATGTTCGTCAGAACTCATCTGGAATATTGTGTCCAGTTCTGGGCAACACAGTTCAAAAAACATGCTGACAAACTGGAATGTGTTCAGAGGAAGGCAACCAAGATCATAAAAAGCCTGGAAAACAAAACCAATGAGGAACCATTTAGGGATCTGGAATTGTTTAGCCTGGAGAAGAGAAGACTAAGAGGTAACACAATACCCATCTTTAAATATCTGAAGGGATGTTATGCATAAGATGGAACAAACTTGTTTTTTGCTGTTCCAGAGTCTAGGAGACAAAGCAAAGAATTCAAAATCCAAGGAAAAGGATTCTACCCAAACAATCCTCGTGTAAAGAGCTTTTCAGCAGTAGAATGGACTGCCTCAGAGTTGGTGGACTCTCTGTCATTGGAGATGTTTAAACAGAAGCTGAATGGCCATTGTTCAAGAGTATTTTGTGTATTTTCACATGGCAGGGACTAGACAGGCCTTCCAACTCTGTGATTTTATGATCCTAATTCCACTCTATGTCCCCTTTGCAAAATTCATCACAGATTATCATCTAGAATTCTCATTCACACAAGAATATCATTTAAAAGGTCACAACAACCTATGGAACATCACCACAAATAGATTACAAACACTGTTCTTTTTCATTTTCATGTTGAAACTGCAATACTAAATGTGATTTGAAGATCTCCCGGGGCCAGTCAACAACTGGAGGGAGTTTGGAACTGGAATTCCTACTGAAATAATGTTGCAGAGATGCTGTTAATTTTTAAGTAATGCTATTCTGATGGAAAAACATGTGCAGAAAATATAGCATGCAGATTTCATAATCAAATTCATTAATAAAATTTTGTTTTATTTTTTTTTTTGGCAGGGCAGAATTGAAATCCAGCCCTGAAGGGCCACATCTCCCGTATCCCCTGCACATTAGACATGTTTGCAAGGCTGATGGGAGGTAGAAACTAAAATGGGGGGCACACAGGGTCCCCACCCTTGATACAAATGCTATGTTTTGTAGAACTAGATCAATCTTTTTTTGCTCATGTGGCTTCCCAATGTGAGTTTAACGCAGATGATGATGACGATGCTGATGATGATAACTGTAGTAGCTGTCATAATTGTAGTATTTCGTTACATCAGAGTTGCCAGGTTGGATGCAGGATGGGGCTTCTGTAACTTTAATGGTGAACAGATTATGGAGCAAGGCAAAATCATAGCGATCGTCCAAGCTCCAACTTTCAGCCATGGCTGTCTCCTTCCAACACAGCTATTGCCTTGCCAGTATTGAGCAGAGAAGGGGTGCAAGAACAAAACTGAGTGTTCCTTCACATTCCTTCCCACCAGGGAGGCCAAAACCATGTTGGGAGAGGATGGCTAAAGCTGAAAGTTGGAATTTGGATGTTAAGAAAGAACGTTAAGAAAGTTTTGCGGTACCTTCTCCTGCTCTAGGATTAAAGCTGCAGGAGCTCCATCTTACATCCAACCTGGCAATCCTAAGGTCCATCCCGAAAGGGATGTTCATGACTGGGCAAAGGAATGATGGAGTAGAAGGACCTTTACACCGAACCCATAAATCTTATGTCACCTTCCATGCAAACATTCAGTGTTGTAACTGTGTAAAATCAGTTCCTGGCAAAGGCTATCATTTGCTTATGCATGGTTGACTCAATGCTCCAGCCCCCCTGTTGCCTGCAAGTGCTGCTTCATACTGGCCTGTTTATTTCCAGCTTTAACAATGCACTTTTTAAAACATTTTTTTATGAGGCGCACTGCATTTCTTGGTAAAGCACTTTAATCCATTTTAATGCCCCCATCCTTCTCCTTGGTGGCAACATGGTGGTTAGTCTAATGCATCCCACTCACCTCAGGGTTACTAATGAGGTCACACAGAACACTATCTCCACCCTGAATAATTCACTAATCAGATGCTGCAGACTCCAGTGGTAAAATTTATTTCTGACACCTAAACAGAAAATGGATTTGTGGAAACGGACACAAAATGCTCACAGGCACTCTCTGTATTGGAGAGAGATGATTTGTGCTACAGTGATAGAATGCCATTTGGCTAAACAAAGGCGGTCTGCCATCTCTCTACAGATGAAAGTTTGGGCCTGGGCTGGATTTGAGGACATAGGGAACAGCTTGGGTTGTGTTTCAGAAGCCCTAAAACTCTGCTGCATTCACCGTATTCAACTGTCTAGCACTATATTTATGCTTCCCCCTCATCCTAAATATTGTATTTTCCCATAGTGAGAATTTTGAATTTCAAATAGACCTCAGATAAAGGCCTGAAGTTTAGAGTTTCTCACACAAGTCCTATGCTTCTTTTCCCTGTCAGATTCAATGGAGCAAGTACCTTGACAGGCATTATTATCTCAGTGTGCCATCTCACTGTTGTCTGTGTTCATGGGTTTTCCAAAAAGACTATTGTCTAAGTTGAGCTTCAACAACACTTCAGCTAGCAAGATGCCATCACCAGAAATCCTATTGTGTCGTTGTTCCTCTCGAGGAGGAGGAGGAGGAAGAGGAGGTGAAGATGATAATATTTATGGTCTGTTTTTCAAGATAAAAACCTTCACAGAGTGGATTTTGTTGTTCTTTACTGACAAGCCGACTTCAGCTTTTGGCAACCCTATAAATGAGAAACCTCCAAGAATCCAGGGCCATTTCCACACTATACTGGTATAGTGCTATTATTCCACTTTCAACATCCTGAGGAATCCTGGGGTTTGTAGTTTACTGAGGCCAAAGAGCTCTCTGGATGAGAATTCCAAATGGCCCTCTCTAAACTGGAATAGAAGTAGAATAGTAGCACTATAACAGCATAGTGCAGCAATGGCCCAGGTCATCAACTGCCCTGCTCATGTTTTGCAAATTCAGGGCTATGGCTTCCTTGATTGAATCAATCCACCTATAGTGTGGTCCTCCTCTTTTCCTACTGCCTTCAACTTCACCAAGCATTATTGGGTTTTCCAATGAATCACATCATCTCATGATATGTCCAAAGTATGACAGCCTCAGTTTAGTCAACTTCACTTCTAGTGAGAGTTCAGGCCTGATTTGCTCTAGGACTATTTATCTTTTAGTGGACATTGATATCCATAGAACCCTCCTTCAGCACCACATTTTCAAATGGATTTTCTTCCTCTCAATTTTCTTTGTTGTCCTGCTTTCACACCCAGACACAGAAATCAGGAATACTATGGCCTTGATTATTCTGACTTTGCTATTTAATGCCATCTTCACTATAATGTATTTAATGATAATGATAATGAAAGTGGATTGCAACTAGTTAAAAATATAAAATATATCGCTGACTCCTAAAAGCCATATTCAGGACATAAATCACAAAAATATCACAAAGCAACACAGTGGCATACATCTGAGGTGTATATATGTATGTTTATCTTAGAGAGTGTATACACAAAGAAGAATTATACTGAGGAAAATACTTGCAAAGGAAAGCGAAGCAAAAGTACAAAATAGGAGTTTCTTAGGAGAAATGTGCACAAACATTGACATGATTTTGGTGCAGAACTTTTTCTGACAAATTTGTTGCATTCACAGAGTGATAGAATCAGGGACTGGTGAGACTCATTTAATAGAGTCATGACCACCAACTGTCCCAATTTCACAAGGACAGTCCTGGATAACCTTCTGTCATCCCACTTTTTCACTGCATTTAAAAATTCCCAGTTTCCCTCTCTTCCCTCCCCTCTTTGTCCACATCTTACTCCAATTGCTGCAAACCAAGCTCAAAGTGCAAAAGTTGTTTGTGGTCCATTATCTCAGTTGTGGGAGAGGAGAGGAGGAGGGAAGCTTGCCCTTCGCAGCAGGCTGAGATAAAAGCAAAAACCTGTAGCTTCTTCTACTTGGAAAGTATGTAACCTACCCACCATTCCTCTGTATCAGTGATTCCCAACCTGGGGTGTATGTATCCCGAGGGGTATGAGCCATTAACAGGTACATGAAAAAAATGAATAATGGAGGTGGAATGCAAATGTCAACAGTGTAAGACAAAATACAAGTCAAAAGTTGTGAAATTAATTGAACATTATGACAAGTGGCAGAGCAGATTGCCTTCACTATTTAACCTCACCAAAAGCTCTGTTCTCTCATTTTGCTACTTTAGTGAATCCACTGTATCTTTTGAGTTTCGAACATAAATATATATGCACTATCTGTTCACCTAATTATTTCATTCCTTTTTGATCTCGTTTTTGGGTTATTTATTTACAGTTACAACATATACATTTGAAATAATAGCAACTGTATTAATTATGAACATTTTGCTAATATGAAGGGCACAATTTATGGAAATGGGCTGCCAAGGGATACACAAGTGAACCACTGCTCTATACTTTCTATCTAGGACTCTGTACTAGAATAGCGTTCGTATCAAATTTAATTAGAAGGCACAGCTAACACTCCAGAGGACAAGATCAGAATTCAAAATGATGTTAACAGATCAGAGAGCTGGGCCAAAACTAACAAAATGAATTTCAACAGGAAGAAATGTAAGGTACTACACTTGAGCAGAAAAGATGAAATGATGGGTGACATTTGGCTTGACCACAGTACATGTTAAATAGAGCTTGGAGTCTTAGTAGACCACAAGCTGAACATGAGTCTACAGTGTGATGTGGCAGCTTAAAAAGACAATGCGATTCTGGGCTGCATCAATAGGAAAGTGTCGAGATCAAGGGAAGTAATAATACCACTTTATTTTGCTTTGATCAGAGCCTACCTGGAGTACTGTGTCCAGTTCTGGGCACCACAGTTCAGGAAGGATATTGACCATCTGAAATGTGTCCGGAGAAGGGCAATCAAAATAGTAGAAGGCCTGGAAACCATGTCCTATGAGGAACGACTTAGGGAGCGGGCATGTTTAGCCTGAAGAAGAGAAGTTAAGAGTCAACATGATAGCTATGCTTAACTATTGGAAGGGATGTCATACAGAGGATGGAGCAAGCCTGTTTTCTGCTGCTCCAGAGACTAGGATGTGGAGACATGGCTTCAAACTTCAGGAAAAGAGATTCCATCTAAACATTCAGAAGAACTTCCTGATGGTGAGAGCAGTTTGAGTGGAATACACTGCCTGGGAGTGTGGTGGAGTCTCCTTCTTTGGAAGTTTTTAAACAAAGGTTGGATGGCCATCTGTCGGGAATGCTTTGACGGTTTATTGCTGTATGGCAGGGAGTTGGACTCAGTGGCCCTTGTGGTCTCTTCCAGCAATATGATTCTGTGATCTCAAGACAACAAGAACATGATGTGATTCTAACATTGTCACTGAATGCTTTGTTCCACTGCGTGCTTTTAAAAAACATCTTTGTCTGTTGAAGAATCCTATGGTTTCAGAAGCTTTCACAGAGAATGTCATGCTTTGCAGCTGATCTAATAAAGGTATGATCACAATATAGATGTTGGAATTGATCTTATGGACAGCACAGTATTAAAATTCATAGATTCACCCTTCCTTATGCCTAATCAGGAAAGAGCATGATGAACTAGAGCCGCCCCACCCACACAACGTTTCTTAATAGCTGTCTTTCTAATAATAAAGACACCCCTGGTGCCTATTTCTTTCATCTTGCCCTTCCATTCATTGCCACCACTTTGTTTTCCTTTATTATCATCCATTCATGCCACTTGCTTCTTTCCTCCCTTTCTCAGGCATTGTCAGGATACTTTAATGAGCACTTCAGAGGAGGAACAGTACACACATCTAATTAATTAGCATCGTTACCATCACTCTAAAGCCCTTCAGTGACATTCCCAATAATAACAAACAGCCATAACAGCTCTGATTCTTGGTTGGGGTGGATGGGAGGGGGAACGGAGGAGCACAACCATCAGTAGCTTTGAGAAAAGGGTGCACCTTGAGCTCATGACGCCAGTCCTGAGAACAGGTGGTAATGGCAACTGAAAGTAGGGCTGCAGTCCGACATCCCCTCAGTGTAGTGTAAATATCCATGTGCAAATATACACTACATCTGCACTGTACGACCCCCATGAAGATAACAACATAGCGCAACACATGTCATAAATGCTCCTGTTAAACCCCATTTAGTGCCGGATTTAAAGATCCCTCCTACCAGCTATTGGGGCAATATACTACAGAGAGCATCAGTGGTATAGGCTCAGCTGTGGAGGGTCCCAAGGAAGTCACAAGAGGATTCTTTGCTTTGCTTTTTTCCCACCATGATCAGATTTTTGTTTTTTTGTTTTTTTGTCTTGCTTTACCTCTTGATATTTAGGCCCATATACAAACCACAGCTTTCAGGGATTGTAAAACCTTCTAGGCAATTCCCACCTAGGCTGTTTCTGCTCTAGACTATTATGGTGCAATTATTCCACTTTCAACATCCTATGGAATCCTGGGGTTTGCAGTTTAGGGAGGGGCTTTGAGGTGGCCTTTGAGGCCCCTCCCTAAACTGCAAATCCCAGGATTCCATAGGATGTTGAAAGTGGAATAATTGCACTGTAACAGTTTAGTGTGGAAATGGCCCCAGTTACAATTTTCAAAAGTAACTTTCCTCTCCCATATCTCAGCTGCTCTTAAAGTGTCCTGGTTTCTTTCTCCTCCTCCTACTTCCCCTTTTGTCCTCAGCTTATTTCAATAGTTGCAAAATGTGTTCATAGTGCAAAAGTAGTTTGCCCTCTGTTGATTTAGTGGGTGGAAAGGACAGGAAGGGAAAGAATCTTGCCCTTCCCTGTAGGCTCAGGCAAAAGCAAACTGCTGCAGCCTTTCCCAGTTTTTGTATTCTTCCTTAGTAATAAGTATTGCCATCTTGACCCACTGTGATGTTGCTTGGCCATACTTGTCCTGATTTTCATCTGTGAAACCTTGGACAGTATAATGAAAACTGCTTCCTGCTTGATCTATTCTAAGAAATTTGGAGTTAATGAAGAAAGGTACATGCAACAGCCAAGCTAGAGAAACTCACTTCCCCCCACAAAAAATATCCTACACGCTCAAAAAGAGCATCTAACTACTGAGGGACACAGGAGGTGTTGCAGCATCACCATTTATTATCCCCCCATCTAAAGAAGGGGGAGAGGAGATTGTTTATGCAGGATTCAGTTTCACTGTTTTCAAACATTAATCTGCAAATTTTAGGCCACCCAAATCTACTACAATACATATTTCCCCATAGGAGCCATTATATGGCATATTGCGTTTTTAGCTGTATTTTACATGTGGGTTTGACAGGTTTTGTTCAAGCTTCCATCTTTTCCATTCCAATTCCTCCCACCAAACACTTATGCATAATAGCCACCCCCTCCCCATTTTGAAATGTTCAATTCATTGGCCTTTTCTTCCAAAGCATGATGCATCCCCTCACACTTAAGCCCAGCCATCCCACTGCCTTTTTCCTTCCTTTTTGCTTTTTGTTTCCTCCAAGAAATATTACTTTGCATTTGAAAGCCTATGTTGCTTTAATTCCCAGAACTTCTGTGGAAGGATTATTCACTTCCTTTCCATATTGGTTTGGGCAGTTAAGATGAGAATGAAATGCATATCCTTAGATCTAAACCAGTGTACCCAGAGACAGAAGCAGCATAAATATTTACATTTGCATTGTCTGAAAAGCCATGCTTTTCTTCATCTAAGAGGTGAAATTGCTTCATTTCATTTGGGGAAATGTGAGAGCTGAGGGACAATGTTTCATTCTCAGATTCAGGAAAGGAGGAAGGAGATGATGTAATTTTGACATGAAATTTGCAGAAATTGGATTTCTAAAGCTTTCCTACTGTCACCATGCCTCTTTCTGGGACAATCCACAGTGGAAAGATTGGTCTCTTGCTCTTTTCCTGAAATTAATATGTGATGGCAGTTAGATTCAAAAGCAAATGTTTTTTGTCCACATCTGCATTCATGAAGGGGGAAGAACCACATCTTCTGATCTAAGCTCAAACCAGCTCCCTGATGGGGCAAAGGGGGCTGATAAATTTGTACATCTGAACACTTGTCTGTTTACCCTACTGGAGATGACCATTCCATGAAATATACTTCCAGTGAATCTGTCACCACTGTGTCAGTGAAATTGGGCACCAGTCCCTGAATTTTGACCACAGTTCTACCAGGCTCTTTGGTGAATGGAAACGAAGAAGACAAGAAGGCAGTTCTCCATGGTACAACAATGGCCGTTTCCACACTACACTGTTATAGTGCTGTTATTCCACTTTCAACATCCTATGGAACCCTGGAATTTGCAGTTTAGGGGGGGGCATTTAGAATTCTTAGCCAGAAAGCTCTTTGGCCTCAGTAAACTACAAACTCCAGAATTCCACAGGAGATTGAAAGTGGAATAATAGCACTGTAACAGCGTAGGGAGGAAATGGCCAAAGAAGTAAGTGAAACAGGAGGGAATCAAGAGGAGGATGAGCAGGAAAGATAAAGCAAGATGGAATAAGGAAGGAATCACGTTTTGCCGGATGGGATGGACCAGCAAAATGGCAGCAGCAGCTACACGCTGAATATCAATGTGGCAGATCTACCAGCAAGGCAAGACAATATGGGAGGAGCCTGCAGTATAGACAGGGGTCATATGATAGGCAGTCCTTCACTGGAGGACTTAAAACAGTAGTTGGATGGCCATCTCTTGGGTGTGCTTTAGCACTAGATTCCTACGTGACAGAGGGTTGGACAAGATGGTATTTGTGGTACCTTTCAACTTTATGATTCTACCTGTGCCCATTTTTTTTCCTGGGGGGCAGAGGGGCTCAACTTCTGGAGGACTAAGAAAAGCGGTCTGAGCGCCTCCAAATAATCCAACAAAACTGGATCACCAAGATGCCTGCAGCTGTGCTTCCTCAGAGATTATCAATCAAAAGTTAACTAAATGATCAAGTGCTAAGAAATAGTAAGACAGCTACTGTTATTGAGCCCTAAAAGAAATAAAAAAATACTCCCTCCACTCTATCCTATGCATGCTTTCTTGGGAACAAGTGCACTGAACACATGGAGGGCAATTCTGAACATACATTTAACTTATAAGAGTCTTCATATTTATAGATGATAGTGGATGGGGTAAATGATTTGTCCTTCCCCCACAAATGTCTGAAAAAAGGCAAAAACTAATAACAACCTGGCTGCAAATGTTGACCCCCCCACACACACATCTTAAAAACCATCCAGGATCTCTGACGGTGGGCACACCCATCATACAGGATGCATGTTTTCCAGTCTTGCCATGCAAGCCTACATGAATCATAGACAAAAAAATGTTTGTTGATTTTTAATTGACCTGTTCCAAGGCTTATGGCACTTAATAATATGTAAATTATTCTACTGGATCCCTGGTCATCAGAATCAGTTTACTTTTTTTAAAATGCAAAATAAAAATATAAGTCCAGAAGTTTGGGAGACTCTCCAGGGAGAAGAGCATTTTGAAGTCAGATAGCATCCACTAAGAATTCCTCTCTCAGCATGTTTGGTGCATCAGAAATGTGAACAGGAGAGAGATCTAGATCAATATTAAATTTTATGATGGCACATAGTGTGGCAACTGGGTAGGTAATTGTCAGCACTCCCAATTAAGCCTGGACAGCAGGAAGGAGAGTGGACAATATCAGGGCTGGTAGTCTGGAGGAATGGGAAGAGATTGGTAGACCTGTAAAGTTATTCTTAAGAAAATATAATGAAATGCTGAAGCCGTCAATAACTGTGCAGCCATGGTATGATGCTCCGGCTCCCACAATATAATCTTATTACTGTCCAGGTATGCTCTACAGCTTCAGCATATCATCACGTTCATTCTTCTTAAAAATAACATTAGAAGCTGTGGGAGCAGAGATGGCTCAAACTCCCCTGCTGCCTAAAGTGGGAAGCAGGGTGCCATGCCTCCACCTTATTGGGGGGGGGCACCTCAATCTCTCTTATGTGCACCCATTGAGATAGTCAGACACACACCTGTCCTTCTCTACCCTGCCAAATAAAATGCCATTCCTGACATACCGGGGTGAAGCTTTGTGGGTTGCAGCACAGGCTTCTCTGTGGTGCCATTTTTTCACCCAAATTGGCTATTATCTTCTCAGAAAACCTTACATTATTAGCACAAGCTTCCAGAGAAGTAATCAATCAGGTACATCCATGTTGTTGTTGTTTTTTGTTTGTTTTTTAAGTGTATAGCCTGAGAGAGGTAGCTTGAAGGTTTCACTCAGGTCCACCTCCTCTAGAATATTTAAGAAGCCTCCCATTGCCACTTTACTCCCAGTTTGGAGACCCAAGATGGCTTACAAAAGTTAAAACAAACAAAGCTAGAAATTCACAGGATACAGCACTTTAAAAAAACAAATAAACCAAGGAATAAATTAAAACAAGTTGAAAACATACACCATTTTTAAAAAACAAGCAGAGAAAAAAAATGCTCCCAAGAAAACTTCCTGTGAAAAACTGGTAAGGTGGGAAGGAACTCCCCTTCATTCTCTGAAGTTTTGATGTACTTTTTGTTTTTTGCTTTTTTTATTTTTGCCTTTTTTTTTGTATTGTTTAGTTATGTCTTACCTTCTATTTCTTATATGGAATATTAGATCTTGATTATATTTGCATGTAGGTATAATGTATGTATAGTATATGTTATCTTTTATATTTCATTTCTCACATTCATTGATTCACCCACTTAGATAGCATATGTATGTTTTTAATTTTTGGCAATTATAATTCAATAAAAATATAATGAAAAAAAACTGGTAAGGAAGGTGCTGGTCTAGCCTCTCTGGGTGCAGCCACAAAGAAGGCCCTGTCCTGTATTCCCATCAGGTGTACCTGAAGCAAGAGAAAAAGGCTTTCCTTGAAGACCTCAAAAAAGGCAGATTCATGTGGGAGAGTATAGCCCTTCCAACAGTAGTTTTGGCCCGACATATAGGTTGTCTAGTTCTTCCTAGCCACCATTCAGTCCATTCCTGAGTGTCAAGTCGCTCAAGCCAACAAGCGAGGTCAGATTTAGGAGCTTTACAGGCCAAGATGGAATATGTTTGGCTCCTGGTAATCTCAAATGAAGAGGAAGCTACAGTAACACTTTTTGGATAACAGTGGCATCTAAATGCAGAACGTGGAGAGTCAGCCTTGCTTTTTGATGGAGTTCTACCATAATGGCACAGCAATAATCTGATAGGTGGATTTCCCTCCTGTAACTCCCCCTCTCAAGACCCCTGGCACCTTGCATGCTGAGACAACTACCCTTTTCTTATACCTAAACGAGCTAAGCCATTATCAGTAAGAGCTTCAACCGAGGCAAGCAATCTCAAAGGAAGACTCCTGTGTATGTAAGGTCTGTGGGTTGGCTCCAGTTTAATGTCTTTGCTTGCCAACATCTTCACCCAAACGCCAGGTGAGATTATGTGATAAATGATTGCATTAGCAGAGACAGCTTCTCATTTTCCTCCAATCTGGCCTGTCTGCCCTTTTAGCATGGAACTCCTGATAGCATTTCTTCCTTCACCAACTTCATTTTTCCTGCTTGCTTGTCAAGCTGTCAGTGCGAAGAAAAGAGGAGCCATCGACAAGGTGGTTACTGTTTCAGCTTCAAGTCAGGTTTCAAGCGCCTCCTGATCACATGTAGACAAACAGCCATCTCCGAACATGGCTCCGTAAGATTCATGTGGTCCAGAAAGGCCGAGCCTTTATCAACTTCTATCACTTTCTTTGTGTCTAGAGAGGCCAGTACTAGTTCATGTCTCGGAGATTTTGATGTATCTGCACTAAACAGTTACAGCAGTCGGAAAGCTCTTTAACCATCATGGCTTCGTTGGGCAGAATCCTGGAGTTTGTATTTTGATGGCATTCTTATATTTCTCTGCTAGAGATTTCTAGTGTTTTTGTTCAGAGGAATATGCTAGAGCTTTCTAGAAGAGATTTCTAAAGGTTTTCTTTTTTACCAAACTACAAATCTCATTATTCCAGAAGAAGCCATCATAGTTAAAATGGTATCATATTGCTAAAACTGTATAGTATAAATACACAATTTGTTTTTTTTCAGAAGGTGAATTCTGAACACCTGTCTTAATGACAGGATGGCTGTGGATATTTGCAAGCATTAGGATCTTAGCCCTTAAAGAACATTGGGAACTATCTTGCAAAATGAGACCAAAGCTTGTCTAGTCTAGCCTTACTCCAATAGAAGCTTTGAATTACTTCAGCACTTGCCAACATAACTAATGATATGGGGAGAGGTAAGTAGGTATCAAGAACTTCTACGAAAACAGGTTGAAGAAAGATAGTTTAGAGTATCAGACAAGGTTCAAATTTCCATTCAGCCGTGATTCTCACTGGATCGGTCAGTGTATTAGGTCCTTTCCACACCCTACCTTATCCCAGCAGCATTCTGTGGGGATCCCAGCAGTGGCTCTGCTGGAATGGGAGAGCGACAGGAGCATTCCCCTCTGAACTGGCTGCCTCTGCAATCCAGGAAGCACAGCCTCTTCCTGCAGCAGCACAGCCAGGTATTTTTCTGGGCTGTGCTGGGGCAGGAACTGCAGCCATTGCACTTCCAGACCCTCCACACACCATTTAAGTGCAGGATGGTGGCACGATCATGGGTCATTGACAGGGAAAACCCATCAATGATTTGCTCTGTGATTGTACCGCCTAGAGACAGAAGAAGGAAAGGACTGCAACAGCATCATATGTAACCATTGTCACATTCCCGTCCTCCTCCCATACCCATTGCAGGATGACAACATCCTGCAAAAAGGGCCCTAGTCTAGGCTGCCTCAGAGGGTTATTGTGAAGATAAAATTGGGATGTGGGCATGAGATAAAGGCAGACAGGTTCATGCTTGCTACCGTGACACTGCTGGGGGAAGGATGGAGTATAAATATAATAGAAATTTTAAAAAAAAGTCCTATGCTAACAGTGAACCTCTCCACGTCCCAAGACTACTGGGAGGGAGGAAACATCCACAAACAAAACATAGGCATCAGCAGTTTCTGGGTAGCCCTATGATTTTCAGAACTACAAAAATTATTTCTATTTTAAATAGAATTGGGGGAGGGCAAAATAGATGAATGAGGACTGAGTTAGTGAGTAGGTACAGAATACTGATGCCTTCTGAGAAGGGAAAAATGGGAAAGGGAGGGAACAGAATGGAATTTCCTAAAAAAATATTGTGGCTGTCTGGAACCTTGAACAAGAAGATTCCAAACTGCAGCATTTTGTTTCAGGTTCAGCCAATTCTGTTTCTAAGTGGTTTCTCAGAAGAGTACAACGGGACATGAGTACAACAGAACAAAAGTACAACGGAAGAAGAGTACAACGGGCCTTGCCCTGTTGTTTGTGCCCAGTATCTGTTGCTTGGAGATATGCTGTCTTTCTACATGGAGGCTTCCTTTAGCTTCTTGATGGACGCACAAACCAATATGCAGGTCTGTGAGGTGAAAATCCAATTTTTTCATGCTTAGAACCCTCTTATCTGAGTTGCTGAAAACACCTCCAAGCAGCTCTCATTGTATCTTCTCCTCATTAGAACTGGTGATCTGGAAACAAGCAGATGGGTTCATCAAACAGATGAGCAAGAATTAGGCAGCCTACAAGCAGTTCAGTCAGCACTTGACTGACAAATTGCTCAGAATTAGCAGCTTTACAGGACCAGATGGGACCCTATTAATTCATTATGACACTTGATCACAGTTTGACAGGTTGCTGCAGTGCCACCTTCTGGGCATCTGCAGTGGTAGTGCTGCTGGGCAGCAGAGGCCCATTCAGCAGCTCCGTCTGTCTGTCTGCTCACCTGGAGCTACAGAGAATAACAGAACTGTACCTTGCTAAGCAAGTCCGTAATCTAAGACTCTTCCAGAATCCCGCATTCCTTGGGCAAACACTGGCCAAGTTCCTACATCAGAGTTGTACAATATACTCTCCTCCTGTAGAGTTACGCCTTAAGTGTGCTCTGTAATTCTTCCATTAAATGACAACATCACACAGCTGAACAAAGACACAACATGTGCAGCTAAACAACCACATGTGAGTACATAGTACACATCCATTGGAATTTCCACTTTAACTTAAATTGGATATTTCACATGCACAAAAATGTCCAGTCATTTGCACAGGGGATCTTACACTTATGTATAAGACACTATTTCATCCATGTCTTTTTGATACTAACTCTACCTTTTCTTTAAATCTTTGCATTAGCTTCCTCTTACACATAATATCTTTTCAGCTCTATTAATCCTCATGCACCATGATGTTTAATTAAAAAAAACAAAAACAAAAGAAAACTTGCATTTAATGAATTATGGCATATTTTCCAAGCCCAATAATAATTTCAACATATTGAGGATTTGTATCGGGGATAACACTGTGGTTAAAGGTAGGGTTTCATGTATATATCTTGTATTTTTTGATCCATTTAAGAATTCCAGCATCTTCTTTCTCCTCTGTCAAATGTGTCCACCCTATTGACAACTACATGACATCACTTCTGTTCTTGGGACCTTTTGGTTTTTTTCCTCCCAATACATTATATTTTACCTGCTTCTCTTGTTGTCCTGGAAATAATATCAAGAACTCTGTAGGAGGCTGGGGAAGGATCAGTCAAACTGTGTGAAGTTCTCTAAATCTACAAAAAACCCCCCCAGTGGTGCGTCTTCCTGGTTGGGGGTCTCAGGAGTTTTGAGAAATCCCTTTGTATCCTATTGGCCCTAAGGCAAGTGATAGTCTCCTCCCCTGAGAAGAAAGTCTCATCCATATCTGGTCTAGTCTAGACAGGGAGATGCTGGAGCAAGACAAGAAAAACGTTGTTGTCTCAGCACAAACAATGTGCAGCTTTTCAATTTCTTTCCATTCCAGCTGGCCATGATAAGAAGGAACAGTGTATATCGTTTCACTGTTAATGTGGTAACCCAGTGAGGTATAGTCAGTGTGGTGTAGTAGTTTGCATTCTGAACTAAATCCTGAAGACCAGGGTTTGATTCTCTGCTCAGCTATGGAAATCCACTGAGTTACCTAGGGTGCATAGCACACTCTCAGCCCCAGAAAATCCTGTGATAGGTTCACCTTACAGTCACCATAAATTGGAAACAACTTGAAGGCACACAGTGACAACAGCCTCCCACTGGGGTAACCTCGGGGAAGTTATTCAGCCTTAGAGGAGGCAAAGGCAAAATCCTCTCTGACCAAATCTTACCAAGAAAACCCCATGATAGGTTGGCCTTACATCCTCCATAAGTAGGAAATTACTTGAAGGCACATCATCAACAATAGACCTGTTGCATTTTAGGATTCTCCTGTTCATTGTTGTGAGAGGACCCCTAGGTTTCTGCCCCCAAAGCTATGGTTTTATGGCACAACAGTTACGTAGCCAGTAGACACTTTAATATCCTTGGACTGAATGAGCTGTACAGATTCCACTTAAACTTCAGGAAGAATTTCTTGGTGGTCAGAGCTGTCCAGCAGTGGAATGCGCTGCCTCAGAGTGTGGTGGAGTCTCCTTCTTTGGAGGTTTTTGAGTATAGGCTAGATGGCCATCTGTCAGGAGTGCTTTGATGTGGGTCCCTACATAGCAGGTGGTTTGACTGGATGGCCCCTGTGGTCTCTTCCAACGGTATGATTCTATGATTCCAGGAACTGAAAATCCAAAACCTCTTGCATTCATTATCACCTGTGAGAAAGCAATCATTATAACAGTACTACCCAGACTCACTTCGACATAACAGTATAAGGTGACAGCTTCAAAGTGTTTCTAAGGTATTTAGCTAACACATGTGCCCAGCTTTTTCCACCAAGTTTTTCTATTTGCCCAGCCTTCCTCAATTCTTCCCACCCCCCACCCCCATTTGTAGAAAGACAAGGATGAGGAGAATTAGCCACACTAAGACAGACATACACAGTTGGGATGACACCTGACCAAGGAGGGGTAGAAGCACATCCTGCCTCCCTGAGTATCAATTCCTTCATGTGGTTAGGAGGGTTAACAGCCATTTGTAATCACATTAGAGAAATGGTTTAATTCTAAAGACAGCCATTTGCTAGACTCGCTTCCCTTGATGGCATTACAATGAGAAGATCAAACAGAATCAGCCTCAACAGAGAGATTATACCCAAGGAAAAGATAAATCGTTGGCTGGGAGCGCAAGAGGGAAAGACAGCCAGGTCCTCTTCTGGCAATGGAAATCTTTGCAAACAAAATTAATGGATGACCGAATTAGAACATCAGATTGTCATGATTTGGGAATGCAGATGTTTTTGGATCAGAAATTCTATCATTCTTGACCACTGGCCATACTGCTGGATCTGATATGGGCACAACAGCCTATGCAGAGCCCAGATTCACCAAGTTCACAGTAATGTCTCACTCACACGGGAAACCATGCACTCGATGCTTCAGTCAAAAGAAATACATGAAGCTGAACATTGGGCCATCTTGCCCAGTTTACTCCAGCAAGTGCCAGCTTTCTTGTCCCTACAATGTGATACCAGTTTAATGGGCAACATTGGAAATTGAATCACTTGGAATGTTGTGTCCAGTTCTGGGTATCGCAGTTCAAGAAGGATACCAATAGGCAGGAGTATGTCCCGAGAAGGGCAATCAAGATGATCAAATGTCTAGAAACCTAACCTTGTGAGGAACACTTTAGGGAACTGGGTATGCTTAGCCTGGAGAAGAAAAAACTGAGAGGAAACATGGTAATTATCATTAAATATCTAAACAGATGTCATGCAGAAATGGAGCAAGCTTGTTGTTTGCTGCTCCAGAGACTAGAACATGAACCAATGGATTCACTTTACAAGAAAAGAGATTCCACCAAATATTGAAAAAGATTTTTTTTTTCTGTAAGAGCTGTTCAAAAGTGCAATAAATGGGTGGTGGACTCCTTCTTTGGAGGCCTTTAAACAGAGGTTGAGTGGGCATCTTACAGGAGTGCTTTAGTTGTGTATTCTTGCATGGTTGGGATTGGACTAAATGGGCCTTGTTGTCCCTTTCAACTCTGGGCAGTAACTATAACTGTATTTGTTTCTGCCTCTGGCTTCTGTTTGTGCCTATTGGTTTCTGTCCTGCCACTGCTCAAACTTTTTTCTTCCCCTGCTTCTTGCTTGGTAAGATTCAGTTTCAAAAGTTATTTATTTATTTATTTACTGTATACGTAATTAGATACTGCCACAGTTCTGAGTCCCCCAGAAGTAAATAATTACTATTCTAGCCACATTTTTTGAAAACTCTTCACCTTCTTGTTATACAAAAATAGCAAATATAATTACTTTTTGAACTATTCTTTTTAAAAAACAGCAGAATGCTACAAGCTGCTGGCTGTGGTACAAAACACATCTAATCAGTGAGGGCATGCATCGCCAGGAGCTTTAAAAGCAACTGCACTCACCCAAAACTGTAGTTATAGCTAGAATGTAAAGAGAGTGTAATTATCCTGCAATTATTCCAATGGTAATGCAACTTAGGGCATTTCTTCACTCCACTGTTATAGTGCTATTATTCCACTTTCAACATCCTATGGAATCCTGGGGTTTGCCATTTAGGGAGGGGCCTTTTGAATTCTCAACCAGAGAGCTTTTTGGCCTCGGTAAACTACAAACCCAGAGGATGTTGAAAGTGAAACAAATAGCACTGTAGCAGTGTAGTGTGGAAAGGCTTTAAGTTTATGCCTTATTTATTGCAAAAGAGAACGAATTACAAATAACTTGCTATTTTAACTAGTTACTTCCAGGCTTTGTTTATGGCATCAGGTCTGTCAGGAAGTGTTACATTACTGTGCCTGACCCTTCTGTTTTTCAGGTGACAGATGCATGCCACTGCTTTTCATCTGCATATGCTTAACTTCAGCCTTTTTGTCCCCCTGTCACATGCACTCCTGGGCAGCTAAGAAAAGAGACAGACAAAAACAGATATGGCAGTGGCTGAGAAAGAAACAGAAACAGAACTGTGTGCAAATGGCCTCTTGAAATTTTCCATCACCTTTGTGGCAGCAACAGTTCAGAGACAATTTGTTGCAGAAGGAGGAGAAATCATCTAACAGTTTCTTAGGGACAAGGTTGACATTAACAATGGTAATTGTGCAGTTTCCTTCTTCTTGCCAATGAGATAATTTTGCCCTAGTAGTCCATGCATTGATAACTTCCTAATTAGATAACAGTGATGCAATCTATGTGGGGCTGCACCTAGTGCAAAATACAGCAGGCAGGCTGCTGACTTTGGAATTGCATCAACTGCCCAATATACTTCCAGACTCAATGCAAGGTTCTGATGATAACATTTAATGCCCTAAATGGCTTTGGACCTCAGTATTTGAAGAAGCATTTGTCTCTGTGTTATGCCAGCCTGAGAACTGAGGGAGTGTTTCAACACTGCACAAGGAGATAGTGAATAGTGCCTTGTACAAAATCCATAAAATAGACAAATGCATGTAGCCCTAAGTACCAGTGATATATTTAGCTGTTTACTCCAAGTCTCATGTCAAGTCTCAAGTCTCTACCTCCAAGTCTCAAATCAAGTCTCAAGTCCTTGAAGATACTTTCAAGTCAAGTCTCAAGTCTGGAAGTCAACTTTATACCCCAACCCAGAATTATTGGACAGAGCCAAATAAAGTCAGTTTTAACAATTTAACCAGTCAGCCCTCCACATTTGTGATTTTGCCCTCTGCAGTTTTGGATGTGGGGAACAGGATCCTTCTTACTTTCCATTTCTGAAGCTGGATGACTTTTCAGAAGACTTTTACTCCCCATTACTGAAGCTTCAAAAGCTTTAAAAGGATGGATCCTTCCTCCTCAAGCCCATCGCCTAATGCATTTGCTGTTCCCTTCTGAGAAATGCATCCTGCACTCTGGGGGTGAGTCTTGTCTTCTGCTTTTAGGAAAAATTTTAGAAGGCTCCTTGAATATGCAGCAAGGACAGATTGCTGAGCAGACCTCAAGCCTGCCTCAAGCTCTTTGCCTAGCCCATTTGCTGCTCCCCTCTGAGAAATGAGCCCACACTTTGGGCTTGGGACAGATTGCCATGTGACCAGTATGCAAAAAGAGATGGAGATGTTGTTCAAAGTCGTAAAGTTTCTGGATGAATGTGTTATGCTACTGAACTGAAGGCAGGAAGTCAGTCATGAAAAATATTCAAGTCTCAAGTTGAGTGGAGGCAGTGCATATTTATTGCCGAGTCGAGTCTGAGTCGAGTCACTGAAGTGACTTAAGTCTGAGTCTATTGACTCGAGTCTACATCACTGCTACATATACACATAGATGTCACCAACAGGATTCCAGCCCTAGTCCCATATCAGTATCAAGACTCACTCTTACCACCACACCTAAAATTAAGATCTAAGGAAGTAGTTCTTAGCCAGGGAGGCTCTTGATGCTGTTGGACTTTGTCTACCAGAATGACTACACTGACTGGAGGTTCTGGAAGCTGAAAGATCTCTCCTCCCACTGCCCCCAGTTAAGAATCACTGATTTAAGGAAGGCTACGCAGAGATTAGCTTCTCTACCATTACATAGTTCTTACCAATGAAGAAGTTATTGGAAGATCTTCAAGGAAATGAAAGCAGCAGCAATAACAACAACTTCAGGAAAGCTGGGTTAATGAGGAGATACCTTTTGACTCCTACTGACACTTCCAGATCAAGATAATCTTGTGACTACCTGATATGCAGCAAGTGAACTCTGCTGCTGTATTCTCTGCCAGCAACCTCTTTCTGACAAGAGCTGAGGATATGAAACCCAAGAAAATCTGATTCAGGGGTGTGACGCTGTAGGTCAGTGAAACAGTATTGCTACATTCTCTCTGGTCTCACTGTCCTGCTCTTCAGCTCCACTTCTTTTGCCCCTTCTTCCTCTCACGACATCCATGATTGATCTCCGCTTCTTGGGATGTGTTCTCTGAAAGAGAAAGGAGCAAGAAAAAAAAAAACATATACCAAAATTGGAAAGGAAAGCATGTCACATTCACAACAGATTTAAACAGTCCAATCATAGTGGGAATAAGGCCTGGAAGAAGATAGATAAGCCATTTAACTTAGCTTTAATTCCATTTATTTCTAAAAATACCAAACGATCATAATTTAGTTATGTACTATAATAAAGATTTCTATATCCATTTACAGTTATTAAAACAGCTGATACTGAAATTAATAGCTAAGGGCATATTCACACACACAGGCTGGAATCCTGCTGGTTAGCCCCAGTTAAAGTAAACCAATTCAATCAATTGTTGAGTTGTGAGTCAACACACAGGTATATCGAATTGCTTCAGTGCCTCTACTCTAGTTCTGACTAAAATAGGATTTAGGCCATACTACGTGGTTTTCTAACTGAATCTATAAAATTATTAATCCCCAGGTGGACCAAATGGCCTGTATTTGGATTGATTAATTCCACTGAAATCCTCTCAGTCTATCTCTTCTCGTTGTCCGTGCAACAACCCCCTCCTTCTCTTTCTCTCTCTCTCTCATACTGCAGCTTCTTTCCCACATGTGCAAACTGTACCATGACTATTCAGGGCAAAAACTAAAATTTAATGTAATAACAGTCAAAGCAGTTGTATTCCTTAGGAGGAAAAATGGATATTTTTTTTTAAAAAAAAAACTTCCTAGTTTGGTATAGTTATCTGCAATATTTTTTTAAAAAAATGTGCTACTCTTCTGGTCAAACCACACTAGTTTGTAGTCAAAAATACACTTGATAGAATTTGAAAATGATATTACCTACAGAATCATAAAATTATCCCTATTTAATGAAACCTGTTAGACCATTTCCTCACTAGACTGCTAGAGCGCTATTATTCTACTTGCAACATCCTATGGAATCCTGGAGTTTGCAGTTTCGGGAGGGCCAAGTGGCCCCTCCCGAAACTGCAAACCCCAGGATTCCAAAGGATGTTGCAAGTGGAATAATAGCGCTCTAACAATCTAGCCTGGAAACGTACTTAATTTTGCTCATCTTTGAATCTTCTTGCCCTCTTCCACTTTCTCTCTGGCCGCTCAGTCTCTCACCCTCTCCCCTACCATCAAACCCCTTCCAACATCATCTTCTTCTCCCACATTTTCAGCAATGTCCATATCACTATCCCTCACCAGTGTCCTGTTTCTTCCATTTTCCTCCTCTTCCACTTAGAAATTCTCTGTGTTGTCAAAACCTCCTTCCTTTGAGTCCCAACTTTCTTCTTCATTTCTTTCTCTTTTTGTCTGCACCTTCCCCCTTTTCTTCCATGCCTCCCTTTTCTCTCTCTTTCTCTCTCTGACCATTTCCGCACTCCACGGTTACCGTGCTATTCAGTGAAGTATTTAAGTCTTTTACTCCAAGTTTCAAGTCTCTACCTTCAAGTCTCAAGTTGAGTCTCACGTCCTTGTGAGATACTTTCAAGTCAAGTCTCAAGTCTGCAAGCCAACTTTATACCCCAACCTGTATTCCAGAATTTCTGGACAGAGTTGAATAAAGTCAGTTTTAACAATTTAAGTAGAGTCAAACCTCCATTTTTGTGATTTTACCATCTGCAGCTTCAGAAGTAGAGAATGGGATCCTTCTCATTTCCCATTTGCAAAGCTTGAGGCTTTTTCAGAAGTGGAGATTAGGGTTCTTCTTATTCCCCATTACTTAGGAAAAGTTTTAGAAATCTCCTTCTATATGTAGTGGGAACAGGTAGCTGAACAAACCTCAACCCCACCTCAAGCCCATTGCCTAACCCATTTGCTGTCCCCTCTGGGAAATGTGTCCACACTTTGGGCTTGAGGCGGATTGTCACGTGACCAGTAAGTTATAAGGTTTCTGGATGAATGTGTTATGTTAGTGAACCAAGGGCAGCAAGTCAGTCCAAATCAATCATTCTAAAAATATACAGGTTTCAAGTTGAGTTGAGTTGAGTTGAGTTGAGTCGAGTCGAGTCAGTGTGTAATTTTTACCAAGCCAAGTCCGAGTCCAATCACTGAAGTGACTTCAGTCTGACTTGAGTCTGAGTCCGTCGATTCGAGTCTGCATCACTGGTGCTATTATTTCACTTTCAACATCCTATGGAATCCCGGGGTTTGCAGTTTAGAGTAGGGCATTTAGACATCTCATCCAGGGAGCTCTTCAGCCTCAGTAAACTACAAACCTCAGAATTCCACAGGATGTTGAAAGTGGAATAATAGCACTATAACAGTGTCATGCAGAAATGGCCCCTCTCTCTTTCTCTCTCTTGTCTTGTTCTTCCATTCACCCTGTCTGTCATTTTTGTCTTCATCTTTCCAACCACTCTCTCCATCTCTCCTCCCTCCCCCTTCTCATATTACAGCTTCTTTCTTGCACCAAGATTCCTCAGAGCATGCACGTCTTCTTCGTCCTCCTCCCTCCACCTCTCTTCTTTGCCACTCAGTGTACTTCACACCACTTGCTACCATTATAATTAAGGCAGCAGAGGAAGTGATAAAGGGACAAAACAATATGGCAAACAAAAAAGCTTACTCCCATGCTATCCCTAGCAAAATGCCCTTGAATTACATGGGATTTCAGTGGTGAAAGAAGGCACTTAAATTCTGAACTGGAACCGGTTATGTACTTTATACCAAAGCATTGGTTCTTATCTCTAGGCACAACCTCAAAGCACAGAGAAGTCCTATATGTAATCATTTTTGACCTTGACGCCACAGCTCAGAAGCAAGCCATGCACAAAGAATTTGGATGGGCTTAAATTAATGAGAAGCCACTCCTAGCCTTTCCTTCACTTTCTCTCTCTCATCCTTTTCTAAAGAAGAGCTCTTTCACCACTTTAAGTACCTCTCTTTGGAAGGGTGCTTGCAGCCATTCCAGTGGGAATGTGTGATCTGCATTTAGACTGCACAGGCAGGATACAGAAGGCAGTGGAGCGTGTAAGTATCAATTTTCCATAGTGGGCAGAACGTGTGTAATTATAGGACGTTCCAGGGTTTACAGCCATGAAGACTGGCATTAAAATGGTTATGGAGTTGTTTTGAAATGTTTCCAGCAAGATGCTTTTTGGGGGAAGAAGGTAAAGTTTCTACCTCAAGTTTCTTAGGATTCCTCTTCTCTAGGAGTGTGATTTATCCTAAGCTATAGCAATAGATTTGGACTTCTTGGACGAGATCCTGAATCACACTGGCAGAGTGTAAGTAACTATCAGTGCACTTAAAGGAGGCAAGAAAGGCTGTGGAAGCAGCTTCTTCTATCTGGCTGCTTCCCTTGGTACACAGCAACAGATGTGGGGCTATCATATGTAGGTCAGTTCTCCCCTCCCTAAACCACAATGCAACTGTGGGAATACACTTCAGCTTGTTCTGGCTGCTCTTGAGCACAAAGAGAAGAAGGAACAGACTTCAACCCCAAACTTAAGGCTGTTCCTTTCTCCCTTGGTGCTCAGTAAGAGGTTGGGGCGGCAGAGCTGCCCAGTGGGGTCTCTGTAGCAGAAAGTACCAAAAACCTTCTTCTGCAAGGTCTGAGGCCATTTCTGCACTACACTGTTATAGTGCTATCACTCCACTTTCAACATCCTGTGGAATTCTGCGGTTTGTTGTTTCCTGAGGCCAAAGAGCTCTCTGGCTGAGAATTCTAAATGTCCTTCCCTAAACGGTAAACCCCAGGATTCCATAGGGTGTTGAAAGTGGAATAATAGCACTATAACAGAGTAGTGCGGAAAGCTCCTAAGAAAGGACACATACAGGTATAATTCCAGTTATCCCTGTGTAGGACACCAACAGGATTCTGGCTTCCAAGTACCAGTCAATGCTAGTACATCAAGAAAGAAAAAACAAAGAGAGAGTGCATGGGGTGTGCACACAAGTTGCCTGTCAACTTATGGTGTAATGAAAGGTTTTCTTAGGCAAAGAATTTGCTGTTTCCTTCCTCTGAAATCTAGCCCACAACACCCACTATTCTTAGTATTCCTTCATCCAATTACTAGAAAAGGGATATTTGAAAATATTCAAAAATGGTTTTAAAAAATCTGTGTCTTGAGTCCTGAGAAACACAGGTTTCAAAGACTATCTTGAAGCAGAAATCGAATTGCTAAAATTGCTAAAATTACTCATTGTTTCCACTGAGGAGAAATTTAGCAAAGAATCACATCCTTACCCAGAACTAACCAGGCCTGTATCTTGAACATGTGGAACAAATAGGGAAAGTACATAAAGTAGTGAGATAGGTCTGAATTTTTCAGAGGTGGAGGACAGAGTGAGGAAAAATCTTGTACATTTAAAGAAAGAGAGAGAGAGAGAGAGAGAGAGAGAGAGAGAGAGATGGAGAGAGAAACCAAAAGGCTATTTCCTTTTTAGAGCCCAAGTATGTATTATTTATCACTTTTGCTAGTAAATTCAGCTTCCCTTCTACAAGAATAGATACAGAGTGATGGTGGACTTAACATTCTTAACAGCTGTCACTGTGGATTCTTCAACTGCAGCTAGAACCTAGTTTTGGCCCTTACCTTGTGTGAGTGCATTATATATATGTCAGGTGAACTTTGGATCAGGTCTCACTCTTACCCTGTTGTTTGTACCCTGTCTTCTATAATAGTAAGGCACTAATTAGGTGTTGATTAACACAGAGGCCCATCGTTCACCTTACTTTGCAATTTGTTTGTTTCTTTTTAGGCATTAGACTGTTGGAATATGTACTTGCAATTTTCCGCGGGGACTGAGCAGTAATGATGGTGATGCCAAAAGTGCTAGCCAATTACCATGCATCACAGATAGCTTCCTTGTATGTTGGAAACTTGTAGAATGACTTATCTGCTCAAAGTTTGTTCCAGGAGCATATACATATAGCTGACAGTTGACCTTACCTAGGAAGGTGGAAGCCAAAAAACATCTGGTGCCTTGTTCAAACAAGTGCCCTCTGTCTGTCTGTCTGTCTGTCTGTCTGTCTGTCTGTCTGTCTATCTATCTATCTATCTATCTATCTATCTATCTATCTGTCATTGGCCTTCCACATTCACTAAGGCTGGAATGCAGGACCCTGGCAAAAGTGGAAAAATTACAAATGCCAAAGTGTGTGGAGGGGGTACAGGGGCTGACGCATGGGGGAGACAGTGAGCAGTCAGGGTCTAAATCAGGTCAGGGAAAGGGCCCGTATCTTTCCTTCCTTGGGTATGTGGTGTGGTATTGGGAGAGGGTTTGTGGAGCTGAAAAATTGGGCTGTGACCATCCTTAGCTGGCCAGGCAGTGGCTGGTAGGGGAGGAGGAGGACCAGGAGTGGGTTTTTAAAGGTCAGTGTGGCCTGATTGGAACCACCAAGAAGAAAGGTTCCCCCAGAAAAGATGCACTTGAGGTGGGGGGAGGAAGAGGTTGTAAAAACTCTCAAATAATCAAACTCGAGGAAGTGGAACCTGTAAATGTGGAGAGCTGACTGTATCTATTCTTTCAGTGCAACCAATTGCACTTTTAACTCCTCTCTGCCACATTCAGACTATCACTTTTGTCTTCATAGGTACGTCCCTGGCTACTGGAGCGAATCTGACAAAGCTGAGGAAGGGAAACAGAACTCCCTAAAGGCAACTTTGCATCTCGTAGTAGGCTCTGCTCTGAGAAATTCTGTATTTGTGGCTTGGCCATTAATCTCAGAGTTACCTCTTGAGGGGTGACAGTCTTTCGGACCCAAACTAAAACAGGAAACGGGGCAGTGAAAATTAGGATCTGACCCTTAGAGTATGGGGTCAAACAAATAGTTTGTTGAAAAGAAGAAGGCATCACTGCCAGCATGGAGACGTCCTTCCCGGCTTCCCCAAAAAATGCTCGCAGCCAGCTTGTTTCATAAAAGGAACTTCCCGATGAATTACACTGAAATTGAGCAAGCCTTCGTTCCATGGCGTTGCTCTCTAGAGGAACATTCCATCTAACTCATAGCTCTCCTGTGTGTCAGTAATAAAATCAGTGGCAAAAGAGAGAGAGAGATACTTTTGCAAAAGTAAGACGTTCAGGGAGAAAGAAGCCCTTAAAGCAGACATTTAATAATACAGCAATAAAACAAGGAGATAAAACAAGATGTGAAATAATAGACTGTCTGTGAATCTTGTCTGGGATTCTCCTCAGACCCAACATTCACATCCAGCAGTAAAAGACCTCTCAAGATACCTCTCAGGAGCTACTAGGATGAAAACCAGGAACCCACAGGCTTGCAGCAGTGGTGTAATGAAACATTTTGATGTATCGGTGCTCATTATGACTGTCCTCATAGCCACACACCCCTCAAGAGAGTCCAGAAATATAAGTAGTGTGTTGATTCAAGTTGATAAACCAGTTTTGTCCATTTTCATCTTCATCAGAAATAAGTCTTTTGTAAAGCTGGTGGCTCTTAATTTAGCAATGCAACTCCAACCGACCACAACATATGTTCAGGATATCATAACTCTCCTCTTGAAGGACTCAAATGAGGAGAAAGAAGAGAAGAAGGAGGCAGCTTGTCAGGAGACTTCAGCCTTCGAGTCTAAGGAAATGGGGACTGAGGCAGTTGAGGATCCTGTTCCCTAGCAAAACATGACTACAGATACTGAAGATGGAACAAATCCCTCCTTCATTGAGAGATGGAGAGAAAAGGCCAGGCCCAGTGTGGTTTAAGTAACAAATGCTCACCTCGATACGCTAATGAGGCACCTGTGACCTTGAAAGACCTGCTCATAAATATCTCAGCAGTTGCCTCCCAGCCTTAGTGCTGAAAACTGTCTTATCTGGTTGCTTAGCAGTATTCTCTTGAGTTCCTGTTTCTCCTCAACCTTAGACCAACTACATTTTGGACTATTCTGTGTACTCTTTGCTGGCTTATGGACATGGACTTATGACCTGCTGGTACAACTTTTGGCCCAGCTAAAGACCACCCTCATGCTTTTCCCTGCATCATGACCCAGACTAGGATCATTTCTGCACTACACTGTTATAGTGCTATGATCCCACTTTCAAATGCCTATGGAATTCTGGGGTTTGTAGCCTACTGAGGCCAAAGAGCTCTCTGGCTGAGAATTCTAAATGCCCCTCCTTAAACTACAAACCCCAGGATTCCAGTGGATGTTGAGAGGGGAATAATAGCACTATAAGAGTGTAGTGCAGAAATGGCCTAGATTGACTACTTGACTGCTTCTACACACCAGCCTGCTGCTGTGTGCACTTGCTAACTGGTGCTCAGGATACAGGGATAGCTAAAAACATATTCCAGCTTCTGAAGACTCTTTTAATATATCCCCATGCAGACTGCATTGTTGTGACTGAAAGCTCCTTCCTCAGCAATAAATCCACTTTGATTCTGGCCTGCACTGTAAAGGAGCTGTCTAAAATGTTGACCTTATTGGCAGAACCAGTTCAGTATTTTGGATTGCTCCTTCAAAGATTAAAAACAAAAAACAAGAGCAGATTCAGTTCCCAACAGATATGAAAATTCCTGCCAGTATTGGCCAGTAAGCTTCATAGCTGAAGAAGGGTTTGAAACATTGTGTGCTGGATGAAATAAGACCTCCTTGGAATAAGAGTCCCGTACACAGACATACCTCCATGCATTCTGGAATGAGGAAGATTTGGTTCCTCATAGTGAAGAGTAAAGTCTGCAGCAGGTTCACACCCATGCATATGGAAGGCACTAGTCACCACTGAGGTGTTAAGTATAAAGTGGCTACACTCATTTGGCACTAACACGGTCAACAACCCAATGGTAGCAGAAAAGAGAGATACAAATTAATTAAATTAATAAACTTTTTTTTAAAAAAATCAAATACTCATCATTCTCTGCCTGGGTGGGCAGTTATTTCTATTTCTCCCCTATTTGACTTTTAAAAGAACCTCAAGTTGTTTTCACTTCAGATACGAAGCTGTTGTTGTTATTTTGTGCCTTCATATCATTTCCGACTTAAGCATCCCTAAAGTGAACTTATGAGGCTTTCTTGGCAGAATTTGTTCAAGGCTGGGATGCCTTTGCCTTTTTCTGAGGCTGAGAGAATGTGACTTACCCAAGGTCACCCAGGGGGTTTCATGACTGAGTGGGCATTTGAACCCTGCTCTTCAGAGTCATAGTCCAATGCTGGCAGTCCCAGATATGAAGATGTATGTGAATTTTGATAAATCTGGGTCCAGGCTATTTGAAGGACTATGGCCCTTTCCTCACGGGGGGCGAAATGGGGCCGCGCACGCAGGGGCAGAGCTTACCCGCGAGCGGGTTGCTCCATCCCTGCGGAGAGCGCGGATCCGCCGTTCTAAACGCCGCTGAATTTCAGCGGTGCTCAGCAGCGCCCAAAATGGCAGCCGGCAGCTTCCGGCAGCGCTCCGCCAATCAAGACAGTGCGCCAGCCGGAAGCCCGCCCCTGGGCAGATCTGCAGGGATGCGCTACCACGTCTCTGCAGTTCTTCACCGGGGGCTGCCGCGGGGCAATGCGGGTGAGTTTTGTAAAAACCACTTGCGAAGGTGGTTTTTATAAAACTCGCAGTGCCACCCCCGTGGCTGCGGTAGAGCAGTTTGAGGTCTAGATCCTCACTTTTTCTAACTGCACTAGCGCACCCCGCGGTGAAGAAGACCTCCAAGAGACGTCGCCCTAGCGTGGGCAATATGCCCATGTGGAAATGGCCTATATCTCCCCACATCTTCAAGAGAGGCCCTTCTGCCTGTCCCTCAAGCCTACGTGGTGCGTGCAAGGCAGAAGGCCTTCTTGGTGGTTGCTCTCAGTCTTTGGAAATCCTTCCCTAGGGAGGCCAGGTGGCTTTTTCCTTGCTCTTCTTTTTCTGGCAAGTAAATCTTTCTTATTCCACTGGGCTTTTAGGAACTGACTGTGCTGGAACTGTTTAGTTGGTTTTTATATGACCTTTCCATGACTTTTAATGATTTTAACTGTTCAGATGATTTAATTGTTTTTGAATAACTTTTACATTTATACATTTATACTGATGTTTTTGTCCAGTTTTTAATCTGTACTGTTTTTAATAAGCTGTGAGCCACCTTGAATTCCACTGTTAGGGAAAAGGCAGGGTATAAATGATTTTTTTTAAGTGTCCAATGAAATTCTCACCCATCCTCGTTCCAGATGTAGAACTATAACTTCCATCATTCTTGAGCATTGCCCAAGTTAGCTGGGGCCAATGGGGCTTGGAATCCAATAGTGTCTGGAGGGCCACACTTTCCCTGGTGTATGGCAATCAAGTCCTGCATGTGATATTTCACTCTGTTGTTATTGTTATTGCTGTTATTTCCCACCTTTTCCCCAGTTTGAGACTCAAGGCAGCTTCAAATAGATTTTAAAAAATTGTTTAAAAGTTATTAAACTATCAAAAAAATTAAAAAAAACAATTAAAAACATATGCCAGAATCTGATATGACCTGTTGTGTTATGTGACTTAAGAAGCTAAGATAAACAAGTTAATATATCAACATAAGAATTTATAAAATAATTACTCAATTTTAAAATATATGAACACATATTCTCCATCTTCATAGCTATGGAGAGCAAAGGAGAGAAGTTAGCATTGATTTACTCATTGATTTACTTATACAAAGTTTATTTCTCTGTTCTTGGAGACTCTGAGTAGTTTGAAGAGCTGTATGTGCCCCTGACAAAGAGTTGTGTTAAAACACATCCGGCTGTATAATAGATGAAGAACTGAAATACTGGCTGTATAATAGATGAAGGATTGAAATACAGTTGAAACCACAAGGTGGTTTGTTTTTGTTTTTTTCTCCATCCAAGGACTTCAAGCTGAGTCAACTCTCATCCAAAGTCTCCAAGGATAGAGGAATAAACATACAGAGTGAATCAATGCTAACTTCTCTCCTTCACTCTCCACGGCTGTGAAGATGAAGATCATGTTTTTGTATATTTTAAAAATGGGTAATTATTTTATAATTCCATATATCGATATATGAATTTGTTTATCCTAACTTCTGTTGACTGGTTTCGATTGGATATCAGTACATAGCAGAACTGCTAAGAAACCCTTTTACTGAATTGCGAAGGTACCTAATGGGGCAAGAGTGCCTGGTGTTCATTGGACATCAATCCTACCAATATGCATCAGGCACTTTGGTGGCTCTGCTACTTAATAACATAACAGCAGCCCTCTGCTGGATATGAACATTATGCAGTTGCCCAATTCTAATTCCTGAATACGTAAAAGTCCTCCTATGAAACATGAATCTCCAACAGGATTCCAGTCATAAACTATTTTAAAGAAACCCAGTACAACAAAGGCAACCTGTAGAAAATCCAACACAGCATGCCTGGAACCATCAGTTCTCAATGGCTTATCAACACAGGAAGTTGTTCCCCTGTCTACAGAAAGAAAGTGGGGAAGGCACCAATCTAACCTCTTTGGGGAGGAAGTTACAGTGCCTGGGTGCAGCCGCTGAAAAGGCTTTCTCCAGTGTCCTACTAGATGTGTCTGTGAGTGTGGTGGGACAAAGAGCATGGCCTCTCCAGAAGATCTTAAGACATGGGCAGGTTCATATGGGGGATAGAGTCCTTCAGACTGTGGAGCTGGTCCTGACTTGTAGGTTGGCTATTCCTCTCCAGCTGCATCAACCATTAAAAGAAAAAAGACTAGAAAATCTAGCACATTATATAAGGCCTGATCTTCCTAAGCAGTCCTCAAACCTCTGCTGAAACAAAAAGGTTTTCACCAACTTGTGGAATGATAGTAAGCAGGGTGCCAGTCTAACCTCTCTAGGAGGGGAGTTTCAGAGCCTGGGAGCAACCACTGAGAAGGCCCTCTCCTATGTAGCTACCAGGCCTTGTATGGTCAATCCTCAAAGGCCCATCACAATAGAAAGGTCTTCACCTATCTATAGAAAAACAATATAGAGCGTGCCAGTCTAACTCTGGGAAGGGAGTTCCAGAGCCTGGAGGCAGTCACTGAGAAGGCCCTGTCTCATGTTCCCATCAGAGATATCTCTGAGACTGGTCGGACAGAGAGGAGAGCATCCTCTGAAGATCTCTAGACATGGACAGGTTCATATGGGAGGAGGAGGAGGAAGAGGAGGAGGTGATGTGCCTTCAAACTGTTTCTGACTTATGAACCTATAGGTGAACCTATCACGGGATTTTCTGGGAGCTGAAAGTGTGTGATGCACCCAAGATCACCCAGTGGGTTTCCAGGGCCAAGCAGGAAATCAAACCTTGGTCTTCAGGGTCATAGTCCAACATTCAAACCACTACATCATGCTGGCTCTCCTTCGGATAAGCTGTCCCCGACTCCATTTCTCAACAAAACCAAAGAATCTGCAGGTCCCCACTCATGTGCAAGAACATGTAGTTGTGATTGAGAAGGATTAAAATTCTACAAATGATAAGCAGGAGCACAACAGGATATGGATGGGAAATGGTGCCTACTAGGAGCATCATGGAATGTGGGAATATGACAGAAGGACCATAACAGCCAAATAAAGAATGATCCACTTTTCTGCTCAGCAAAAGCGTCTGGGCAAGATGCCGTTTCATTTGTACTGTCTGATCTTCTCAGCATCTGTGCCCCAATTTTTGCTGGCTATCTTATTTAAAAATAAATCCTCACAAAGAAAGACATGGAATGGAAGGAACGGAAAACCCACACACTGCAATATGCTCACTCCAGTCAAACTGCCTTCAGGTCCATCGTTTTCTCTGAAAGGAACACGTTGTCCTCTGCAGGACAATTGTAACCCTTCTGAAAAGTATTTCAAGCACGCAAAAACAAGAGTTGGGGTGGGTGGCGGTGGTGGTCATGTCACTATTGGGTCATCCAATCATGACGTTGGCTTTTGCTGCTGTTGTTTCTAATGGAATGTCTCGTTTTTACATTTCTCGTGAATGGTGACGCTTCCAAGAGGGAGTAATCTTGGTGTGTCAAATCATTGTCATGTTAGAGCAGTTTGTTCCTAGGAAGTGACGGGTAAGTCAGAAAAGCATCCACAACAGCTGCATAATTTCAAAGTGACATTTGAAAGTTCTGGCTAGTTTTGAACGAGCATAAACTCTTGTTAGTTCTGAGTGCATTTTTATTCTTTTCACTTGTTTTATTTTTAAATAAAATCTTTGTTACACTAGAAGATGCAGCTTCATACTTGTCATGAAACCATTCTGAGTGCAGTAATAGCAAGAAAAGAACAGATTTGACTTTATCAGAATTGAACTAAAATTTGGGAATTGCAAAATGACAGATTGAGAGATGCCTGTGTGTGGGTCCAGATGGAGGAATCAAACCCCCACCCCAAAAAAGAAGCCATCAGGTGCTTGGATCCCTAAACTGTAACAGCAAGACTAAAGCGCATTATTCACTGCATGTCCATGGTGGGTTGTTGACTTTGTACTGCTTTGTGCTATTCTGGTGCCATCATTACAAATGGCCACAGGAAGAGATGTTTCTGCCAGTTTGGTAGACATCGGGATCTGCCGACTTCCCAGCTCTAAGCCAATAGAACATCAGAAACTGTCTCAAATCATGTCATTGTTCCATTTCGCTTAGGATTACTTACACCAGGACTGAGCAACCTGTGGTCCTCCACAGAATGACTGCAGTTCCCATCATCCCTCAGCACTGTCTGATCTGGCTAGGGCTGACAGGAGTTTCACTCAACATTTAGAGGGCTATAAGTTGTCCATCCTTGATCTACACCAAGGGTGAGGAAAGGCCACCTCTGAAGCAACCTGGCAGTCCCTCAAATCCCCATCAATTTTGAATTTCCAACCCAATTTGGGAGTGATTTTTCTTTTATGTGAAAATGGCCCTAAATTCAGCAATGCAGCTTTCAAACATAGAGGCTGCATTTCCCACAAAACCTCACAACCCCATCAAAAAGGCCTCTTCTCAGATAAAAACTGTGGAAAAATAGTGACCAGAAGTAACATGGCATCACTTCCAATGTGCCAAGGTGTGTCATAGGGACTGGGGCATCTGCTCCACATGCAGTTGCGCCACCTTGGCCTATGTTGACTGGCAGCAGTAGCTGACCTATGGGCCTTTCTCGGGACCAGTAAGCTCACCAGATTCTTTTTTTTTTTTTTTTAATGAATCTATATATCGACATTTGACAGTGTGTGTTTGGTTGTTGTCCAAGTTGCAAGTCAAACTTGCAACAAGACTGAGTCACAAGTCAAAATTCCAAATTGAAGGCAGGGGGGAGAAGAGATTCCCAGAAGTAAAAAAGAGAGACCTGCCATAACGTATTAGGTAATATTTTTAAAATACTCTCCAAGGCACTTTTGCTGAGATTTCTGAAAAACATGGGAAAACAGAAGAGTACGAAGGGGCTGCTGCTTTCCAAGCCTTTAAAGGGGAAGAAAAATGAGACAAGTCTCTCTAAACTAACGCTGATCAGGATTCTCAGGTAAAACAAAGGTGTGGAGAAACAGAAGGTCCCAATAACCCCTTTTGGCATATTAGGCACAGATGTATGCTGCACCAGTTAGACTTACAGTTATTTGCCATCCAGCTGGCTTCAACATATGGTGATTGATAAATAAGAGATTTCCATACCCTCTAACTATCCTAATTTGGAAGATACAGTCACAATTAATTCTGTTGTCTCACTTTTCAGTAGCCTCTAAAATGTTCCAGTTTCTTTCACCTCCTTCCACTTTCTCTCCCTTTGTCCTTGGCTTATTTCCATTGGTGCAAAAAACTGATTTCAAAATGCAAAAATAGTTTGCACTCAGTTCAGCAGAGTGGAGAAGATGGGGTAGAATCTTGCCCTCCCCAGTAGGCTCAAGCAAAAGCAAACTGCTGCAGTCTCTCCTAGGTTGTCTGTTCTTCCTCATTAATAATAACTTTTGTCATCCAGACCACACTCTGGAGTTGGCTGGCCACACATGTCCCAGTTGTCTCCTGTGAAATATTGGAAGGTACAGATCTCCAAGAGTCCCTATTATCAACAGTCCTGCTCAGGTCTCTTGGCTATGACTTCTTCAATCAAATCGACCCATTTGAAATGTGGTCTCCCTCTTTTTCTACTGCCTTCCATCCACCAAACATTCCCAGCAAAAGGGACAATAGGTGCTTGCCGAGCACCATCGTTATCAACCTGATGGCACAAAACAGAAAGAAGGCTTCACGTCATCCCTCTAACGTCCCTTGCTTTTCTAGACCTCATGGATTGTGAAGGCATGAGTGTCCCAGATGGGTACTGGCCATTTCTGCCTTATACTGTTATAGTGCTATTATTCCACTTTCAAAATCCTGTGGAATTCTGGGGTTTGTAGTTTTCTGAGGCCCAAGAGCTCTCTGGCTGAGAATGCTAAAGTCTCCTCCTTAAACTGCAAACCCCAGGATTCCATAGGATGTTGAAAGTGGAATAATAGCACTATAACAGTGTAGTGCGGAAATGGTCTGTGGAGATACTGAATGGAAAGTTTGGATCTCTACCTCTCAGGGACACTGTTATTGCATCTTGTCTATAATTTCCTTCTCTTGTCCAGCATTCTTACTGATATCTGCAGCAGGGAATCTATGACTCATGTAAAGGACTTTCATTTTCAAGTCTTGTAGCCCCCCTCCCCCAATTATTCCCTCTATTTCTGACATTCAAAAGTGTGTTTGCTGATTCTTATGTAGCAAAAATGACACTAGCCATACTCAATCCAGTCCAATGCCTTTATTACAGTCAACAGACCATGAGGCAGAAAAAGTTAAACACGGCAATACCTAAAACAGCATATAAATATGCAATATAATACTATACATATACAATACATACAGTACAATACATATACTATATATGGTGTATATACAAATAATATGTAGGTATTAAAATATATTAAAAGTTGTATTAAAATTATAATTATATTTAATTGTATTAAAATTATTAGTATCATTTTAACAACAGAGCAGAATCATTGCACTCTTCCATTTACTTCACCCCTCTTAAAAAAAAAATCTATTCTCCATGTTAGTCTTTATCTGCTCCCAATCACCTTATCAGTTGTAAAATAGCCTTACAAGTTTTGATAGCAGAACAAATGAACTTTGCAACTTCTTCCGTTACCTTTCTTTCAGTAACTCTTAGAAGGTACCTCAGGTACCAATCCAGAGGTCTTCCCGAGAACTTACTCAGTATTGGTGTTATTAGCCTCGCCCTGTCATCCTTATAGAAGTTACATGAGAAAAAAACATGTGATAGGGATTCTACTAATCCTGCTCCACAAAGACACACACGTTCATTATATTCAATTTGTTGGAACTGACCCTCTAATATAGCAGATTAATTACATTAAATCTGGCTTTGCTAAATGCCCAGCGTTATTTTGGGATAGTCAAGTTTTCTAGATAGCTTGCACCCACATTTGGGTTGAATGACAAACTTAGATTACTAGGGGAGCAGGTAGTAGGTGTAGCAGATAAGGAGCATTGAATATCAATATCCTAGCCATACTCAGAAGAGAGGTAAGAGCAGGCTTGGTACAACCCAGAGTTTTGGGGAAGTATAAAAACACTTGGAAGGGGATACCCCAGAAAGAGTCCAATGAGTCCAACATTCTCTTTGGAGGGAGGGGATAGAATGCTGAGAAATAAGTGGAACTGCAACAAAAGGTTGCAGTGTGGATGCTTCTATTTAGAACATTCCATACTGCACAATTTTGTTGCAGATTCTACATATTTCTCTACTGTTTCTTGATTTATTTCCCCTCCAGTTCAGTCCAGTTTGCACCCTTCAGAAGAACTGATGAATAAACAAATAGATTTTAGTCCACTTTTCCAGGTAAAACCTTCCTCGTAGGGACACATAAAAGTTATACAGACAATATCTTCCCACACCGTTTACTTTCTAAAATATGAAATAAATAATTTTTTAAAAAATGCTGCAGGAATTATTACAATATGATAGCAGCAGAGAAAAGCTCAGTTAAACAGCATGATACTTTAAAATCTATCAAAATGCAGCTTGCAATATATAAGCCTTTCAAGAGGATGGGAAAGCTGCCTGCATTTCCTGAAAAGATCAATTTTAAGATGGAACTTAGGCCTTGGTCTGTGGGACTTACCAAATGGGGACCTTAACACTTGGGCTTGTTATTCCATTTACAAGCACTTTGGCCGAGGTCTGCTCCCCAACTGTTTTAGAGACAGAACCAGGAAGCTCTTGAAGACTATCTGTGTTTCAGAGTTCCTGAGCCGCAAGAGTTTGTATCTAAACCATCCATCTCCTCCACCCCAGCATAATTATAGTTTTCCCAGTGTATTTGCTGAGATCTCTCCACTTTTTTTGTGAAAGGTGTGAGCAGGCTGTGATTAGATGTGAGCATGACACTGATTACTGCTTAATTAGCTAGGCTAATAAAACTGCCAACTAAGATGGGTAAAGTACAGTATTTACTCCAAGAGAAAGTGGTTGGAAAATGCAAAAAAAAAGTGTTTTAGACAGATACATAGATAGGTAGACAGATAGGAAATGCTACTGTTCAGTGCAAGGAAGAAAAAGAGGGAGGGAGAGAGGCAGAAAGAGAGAGAGAGATTGGAGCTTGATCATGGATTATCATGTAGTATCATAGAATAATGGAATCATAAGAATTGGAAGACTGATTCCTGTGATGCTGAAATCAGAGTTCAAAAAGGGTCATGTAATCCACGTACAGCTGAGGTAGGCTTACCATGGTGGTCACTTCCCAAACTTTTGGTAGCTAATGAATGCAGTTATATTGAGCCTAAACACCCTGAAAGCACCAGATGCCACCTGATCTTGGTAGCTACATGGGGTCAGGCCTGGTTAGTATTTGGATGGTGGACTACCAGAGAATGCCTAGTTCGTTCTTGTTGTTGTGTGCCTTCAAGTCATGTCTGATTTACGGTAACTATCATGGGGTTTTCTGGGACTGGGAGTGTATGATGTGCCCAAGGTCACCCAGTGAGTTTCCATGGCCCAGTGGAGAATTGAACCCTGCTCTCCAGGGTCATAGTCAAATGCTTAAACCACTACACCATGTCTGCTGCAGGCTATATTTCAGAGGAAGGCAATGGCAAAACTCTGAGTATTCCGTACATTCATTCAGCGGGTTGCCATAAGTTAACAAGTAGCTTGAAGGTGCATGTGCACACACATGAACACAAAATGAACATTTTTATGTTCCAGAATTCAAGCTGAAGGCTCACAGCTCACTCAAATGACCCCAGAGGTTTCCTTTCAGAGTGTAAAGGAATAAGAATTAACTGGTCCTAGAACATTAGTTGTGATCTGTTGCTCCAGAAAGCAAGTTCCTCAGCGTTAGGAGAAAGTTCTCAATTAAAAGGGTTGTTCCACAGTGGAACAGGCTGACCCAAGTAGTAGCAGGCTCTCTTTTGCTAGAAGTACTTACTACACCTATAGTTGCATCCTGCAGTGCAGATTCTGCACTGAGCAGTAGGTTCAACTAGACAAACTCATTGCTGTTCCCATTTCAGAGATTCTATGAATCCTCCTGCTGTGTTTCTGTATGAGTTACTTTCTGGGCATGATGACAAAGTCCAGAGCAGTGACTGTAAATACAGGCTTAATAGAGAGGTGAGGAAACCTTCACCCTCTATATTCCCCTATGACAGCAATTTAGAAATTGCCAAATTACAATTTGGAAAACATCTCAGTGGTTCATGTTTCACCAATAAAAATGTGGATGGTGAAGGGTACATGATCAAGAAAAGGATGGGCTCAAATGTAGAACTTGGGAAAGTTACTTTTTAAAAAAAAAATACTCCTAGACTACTCTAGCCAGCACATAGCAAATTCAGAAAAGCTACATAAATTATTCTGGATAGTACCACTTCTCAGTGTAGACCAGAACTGCCGCAATAAATGTTTCCTGATATTTTAAGGAAAAGCACTGCAGATTAAAAACAAATTTCTAGCATGTCAAAGAAAAGGATTCTAATTTGGTTTCTCCCCGGCCGTGCTAGTGTTTTAATTTTTTTTCCCAGTTTTCCTTCCAGTTCTTCTCCTTGTTCCCTAATTGTGAGATCTAACCCAATGACACCCACTGAGTGGAAAGCAGAAACCAGGAACTGAAGGTTGAGCTACATGTCAGAAAAACCAGATGCCACACTAAGAGCCAGAAGAAGCTCTTAAAAGCTCTAAAAGCCAGGCAGAACTATCTCTGTGGAGGTAAAATCCTCACCCAAACAAGAAAGATTTACAGTTCTTTATAACAAGGAGAGCCATCAATCAGAGCTATTGCAATGCCTGGGAGACTTTTGTGGTTGTCGTGTGCCTTCAGAACATTAAGATGACTCTAAGACAAACCTATCATGGGATTTGCTTGGCAAGATTTCTTCAGAGGGTATTTTGCTTTTGCTTTCCTCTGAAGCTGAGAGAGGGTGACTTGCCCGAGGTCACCCAGTGGGTGTCCATGGCTGAGTGGGGATTTGAACTCTTATCTCCAGAGTCCTAGTCCAGCACCTAAACCACCTTGGCTCTTTTAGATATTTGGGGAGGACTTCTGGCATGTAGACCTGAGATAAGGACCACAGCTCAGTAAGAGAAT
This sequence comes from Iguana delicatissima, assembly GCA_948472985.1. Taxonomy (NCBI): domain Eukaryota; kingdom Metazoa; phylum Chordata; class Lepidosauria; order Squamata; family Iguanidae; genus Iguana; species Iguana delicatissima. The sequence goes on along the minus strand of CAOKZL010000809.1, from coordinate 66,359 downwards.
AGGTACAGAAAGTCTCAAGGGGCTAGTACGTATCCAGACCTAACTGTGCCAATTGTGACTCCATTTTATTCAAAAGACCACTTGCTGTTACAGTGTGCTTTATGTTAGGAAAGAGTGGGAACAGGCTGGAAATAACATCCTGGATGGTCCCAGGATCTTATGAGAAGAGAGCGGAGACTGGGATAGAGAAATACGCTGATGGGGGGGTCACCTTGGAGGGACATGTGAGTTTATGGATGGCACCAGCCTGGGAATTAAAAGGGAGGATAGACATATGAAGAGATTTATGGCTTTGACCAATGAACACTTTATATGCCTAAACTTGTATTGAGAAGAACAGGTTGCTTACCTCCTGCTCAAGAGAAGGAGAAAGGGCACTCAGTCTCCGCACGGATGGTACTGATTACTGAGAATGGGCAGGAAAATATGTATGCTGTATATACACTTCAGTTTCAGCAACTTTTGTGGAAGTGTGCTGTGTGCCGTGCTGCTCATACTTATCCATATAAATAAACTGTTGTCCACCTCAATGTGAGTTTTGTGGAGTGTGAGTTATCCAGTACATGACAATTAGACCTGGTGGGAGATGTGGTCCCACAATGCATGGAGAGGCACGTATTTTCAATACTCATGTTGGAAATACTGAGGCAAAAGTTTCAATCTAATATATAAAAGTCAAAGTTTGTTTGTCTGTATCAGGCGAAGACCTCACATGAGTGGCTGCCTAAGAAGATTCTGTGGAATCCTGGGGTTTGCAGTTCAGAGAGGGGCCTTTTGAATTCTCAACCAGAGAGCTCTTAGGCCTTAGTCAACCGTGACTGTCTGGAATATGGAGACAGGGCTTAGCAGCAAGGAGGAGGACAGTGCATTCCCTCAGGAACCCAACTTCTGTATGTTAACAACTCTGAATATAGATTGGATTGGAGAATATGGGGAAAAATTACAGGTACTGGACAAGACAGTTGGGGAATTAGAGACAGAGGATCTCAAAACTTTCTAACAAGTATTACCTCTGAGAAAATAAAATCCTGGGCAATGCTGGGTAAATACACTACTTAGATAGAAGACACTGAGCTGGACTAGATGACCATTGGGATCTTTTACAATTCTCCACTTTTATAATTCCAAGGCAACTTTCTATGTTCCTAGCTCTGACAGTATGCTACCCAAGATGCACAGGGCTTGTGCGCTCCTGGCTGTATTCTAAGCAGCTCCCAATGTAGTAGGCGTTGGGGGGCTTAAGTTAGCAGAATGGAGGAAGATTTAGTATGGGTAAAAGGGTCACGTAGCCAATGTATTGTTTGTTAATTAACCGGTAGACGTGGTAGTTGGAGATAGGCAAGATTCCTGTTAGATAGGCACGGTTCCTGTTGTAAAGGTTCGGGTAAAAAGGTCAACAGTTCGAAATTGTAAATCGCAGCTGGGAAAAGAGGAAGTAATAATATGCTGTGCTTATGGCTTCGGGAAGGTGGACCGAGGAAGAGGGGCTTTGCACCTGCGATCTTTGTCTATAAAATAGCTGTGGAACTGGTATTCGTGGCTCTTGGCTTTTTGGAGAGATCCAGCCATTAGCCCGCGTGTAATAAATTTCTCTTTTTCTAACTCTGTGGTCTCTGTGTTCTCTGGCTCCTGCAACACCAGTGCTTACCTAGGACATGCTTTATAGCAGCATTCCTGAACCTTGTCTTTAGTTGTTTGGGACTACAAGCCTCACCCATCCTCATCATTGGTTATGTCAGCTGAAGACAATGGGAATTGAAGTTCAAAATATCTGGAGGACACCAAATTGACAAAAGCTGTCCTCAGGTCTCCATTTTCAAATTACCATTACCACCCATGCTGCTTATCTCTATGTCTGGCAAGGCAAAGGAAACTATTATAGCGCCTGAGATGCGCTCCTGCAGGCCGGCCAAGTGGATACCTTCTAACTGAGCTGTTACAACAGACTGCTTTGATGGGCTTCATGGAGCTAGGAAGCTGCTGGGTCACATCTTCATTCATCTGAATGGGTTTCCTCCATCCAATTCTTTCCAAGGCCAGCTTCTCCATTGTGTGATGGCCTTCAGGCAAACAGCATTAGCTTTCCCCTCAGAGTAAGGAAACAAAACCAAGGTGCTGGGTAACACACAACCTAATCCATCTTGCTTTGTATCCAGTTGAAAAGAGTAGAACAATAAACACATTCAGTGTACGCAGACATATTGTGAGAGTGTCAGACAAAACCCATTTCCTCTCTTGGTTCCTTTGGCATGGGTTGGGCACAAGCATGAGACCCTGATATAAAAATAGAGGCAGCTCTTCAATCATATTTTTACCATGAATTTGAACAATGACACTGTTTCTAATCTCTCCTGTAAATGTATGGAAATTGGTGGCTCACTGAGCAAGGTTTTTTCATTATACTACACAAGTGTGTTAGCAAATTCAGCAAACAGTGCTAGAAGATACGAGCCCACAAACAACTACATTAAAACAAAGCAATGTCGTAACTGAATTTTCTGTATATGTGTGTGTGCATGTGCACACACACATGAGGGATGGGCTGCCATGCCAGGAGAATGGAAATCTCTCTGTACTCACAATGAAAATCAGCACTGCCACTCAAGCACACTGGCGCACTCTTCTGATGGGTCATTATCTAGGACTGAAAAGGGATTACTCTTTTTATGGCTCAAACTTTGTTAATGTGTTTCTGTTGGGGGGAAAAGACCAATGTCATCCTGGGCTACACCGATTGTATGAACAGTATCATCTATATGAAACTTGAGACAAGATTGTTTCTATTCAGAGACTATCAAGAAACCTTCTGCTGGAATAGCTACCTACCATCAAAGACCTTGAAATTACTACTGTTCAAGTAAAGACATTATTTGTTAAGGTGCTTGTCTCAGGGTTATAAAAGAATAGAAGATTCTTTATAAATAACACAATGCTGGTTATTCTGTTACACTCTCACCTCATTAAAATAATACCTACTTGTGATTTTTTTTCTTATTACTTTTGCGGGGCTAAAGATGTTTCCTTAAAAAAAAAACACATTTTGAGTGGATTCACCCCACCAAAATATTTCTGCCATTCTCATACTTTTTTTAATGGATCTTCCCCACAAAGGGAATGAAAAAGCAATGAGGTAGCAACAAGTAGCACAGCAGGAAATGCAATAAGTTACAAAAAATAAATTTGTAGTGTTAACAGCAGTGAGTCACCATCTTTTGTAATGAACTGAATAATAAATTTCTTTGACGAACTAATTTTCCAAATTTTCCTAATTTTCCAAATTTCTTTTACGAACTAATTTTCCAAATGCCAAAGTATTGTACTTTTTAAAGAGTTGAACAAGGGACCTAGAAATAGCTAAGAAGGGAAACTGACTATGAAAAGAGATGTGACATTTATAACAACTGTTTGATTGTGATGTTTTGGCTTTCCAACCATATTTTTTTCTATTGTTCGTAGGTTCAGTAGGAGTAAGGGTTTAAAGGATCTCTAGTATGGTTGAACTAAAGGTGGGAAAAGCACTTTCTGGAGTGATTATTTGCCAACAGCGATTGCATGAACAAACAGCCATTCCCAGTTCCCAGAAATGTCTTTACAGTAATAAGAAATTCACAACCCATGGGAAATAAACAAGATGAACTTGAATTCTTAACACAGGAAGGTAAGTATACTTTAGTAGGTATTACTGAAACCTGGTGGGATGAGTCTCATGATCTGTAATTTAGTAATGGATGGATTTAACCTATTCCAAACAGATAGACTAAATAAAAAGGAGGAGGAACACTAGATGTAAATGGTGTGTATACCTGCTAAGAGATCCATGACTTAAGCAAGGCACAGTCAAGTCAGACTAATTTCATCCCCTTTTTTATAGAGTAATAAAGTTTGTAGATCAGGGGGTTGTTGGGGAAATAATATATCTTGATTTCAGAACAGCTTTTGACAAGATATGATATTCTTGAGGACAAGCTGGTAAAATATCTAGAAACTACTATTGTTAGATGGATTTGTAACTAGTTGACATGCCAAATCCAAAGAATGGTCATTAATGGTTCCTCTTCATCCTGGAGAGAAGGGACTAGTGGTAAATCACAGGATTCTGTCCTGGGCCTGACGTTATACCAGATCTTGATAAACGACTTGTGGTGAAGGGCATGGTTGTCAAATGGGAAGATGATACCAAATTAGGCTAAGAACCTAGATGGTAGAATCAGAATTCAAAGTGACATTAACAGATTGGAGAGTTGGCCCAGAACTAACAAAATGTATTACATCAAGGATAAATGCAACGTATTACATTTAGGCAGGAAAGACAAAATGCACAAATATAGGATGGACAACACTGCTTAAAAACAGTGTGTGTGAAAAGCATCTTGGGGTCTTAATACACCACAAAATTAAAATGAGTCAACAATGTGATGTGAAAGCTGAAAAAAAACCGTCAACTGAAGTATAGCATTCAAACTGAGGGAAGCAATTGTACCACTCTATTCTGATTCAGTCAGATCTCACCTGGAATACTTTGCCACTACAGTTCAAGAAAGATATTGACAAACTGGGACCTGTCCAGGGAAGGATGATCAAAGCAGTAAAAGATCTGGAAGCCAAGCCTCATGAAAAACAGCTGAGGGGGCTGGATTTGTTTAGCTTGGAGAAAAGAAGACTGATATGACAATCCTATTTAAATATGTGAAGAGATGCCATGCAGACAATGGGGCCAGTTTATTTTCTGCTGCTCTAGAGAATACACAGAAGGTTTGACTAGATAGCCTTTGTAGTCCTTTCCAACTCTATGGCGCTTTGATTCTATGACCCTGCAGCCAAGGAGGGCTTTGGTAAGTGAAATTTTTAAAAAAATCCAAATTCTGTCTAATATTCACTTATGGTATCTTCTATGAATCCGGCAGAATGCTGTGGGTGAAAACCGACAGCAACCACTGTAAAACTACTACCTCTGCCTTTATCCTTTCATCAGTTTTCTGCCTGAGGTGCCCTTTGGACGAAGGCAGGAGTTCGTTCCGATGGATTGCTCTCTTATTTTTATGAATGAGAAAGCAGCACCATAATTATAACTCCAGAGAAAGGAATAGAGAGCCCCACATTAAATGCTACAACCTTCCAGCTGTAATGATAAAAAAAGAGAGTATATCACTCCTTACAACACCAACCATTGTGCTACTAAAGAAAACATTTAATTTCATCTCTTGGAAAATAATAAAAAATGGTAGGGGAAGATTACAGGATAGAGAACTGTATGATTTTTTTCCCCTTTGAAATCTTTCTAATAGGCCACTTATCTGCAATGGTTTTTTTTTCCCCCCTCCGTCTTCCATTCCCAAAGCTATTACTGAATACAACACATACAGTCAAGGAATTGCTTGCTCTTTAGGCTATTATTTCTTTCTTCTTTAAAAAAAAATCTATGTGTTTTCATTCTTCTATTTTTCACTAAATCCATTTGGTTTTTCATAAAAATAATAGCCAGCCCAATAAAGAGTATTAGCTGCCATCAGAGGCAAAGCATCACCTGTAAGTGTCCTTTTAAAGCTCTCAGCCTCTCCCTCCCCCTTCCTCAGGTAGGTTAATAAAGCAGGAATAATGGGAAATAAATCAAACACAGTTCTGCAAGGGCTGTTAATTTTTCACCTATGACTTTAAAATGAACGGCAGAATGTATGTTTACCATGTTCTGACTAACCTGGACTACCTTTTGGAATAGATGAAAACTGGGTCTGGTTACTTCCACCTGGTCAGCAAATAGATGTAGGGCTGTTGCTGTTGTTATTTTTTCTCAAGCTGACTTTGACTTATTCAGCTCATTTGGAATACTATGTCCAGTTCTGGGTGCCTCAATTCAAGAAAGATATCAACAAGCTGGAACGTGTCCAGAGGAGGGCAACCAAAATGGTGAAGGGTCTGGAAGCCATGAAGCCCTACGAGGAACAGCTTAGGGAGCCGGGGATGTTTAGTCTGCAGAAGAGAAGGCTAAGAGGGGACATGATAGCCATGTTTATATATTTTAAGGGGTGTCATGTTGAGGAGGGAGCAGGCTTGTTTTCCGTGGCTCCAGAGACTAGGACAATGAGCAATGGAATCAAACTGCACAACAAGGGATTCCACCTGAAGCTCAGAAAGAACTTCCTACAGACAGAGCTGTCTGGCAGTGGTCATAATCCAACTTTCAAATCACTGCACCATCCTGGCTCTCTCCTGACATTATTATTAAGTAGAAAAACAGCAGTAGTTAAAAAAAAAAAAATTTAGCTTATAGCACTTCTTCCTCTTCCATAGTCCTCTTGAATGGATCACTAGAAAACAGAAATGAATAAAAATGTTGCAAACACTAGGTACTTACTTGAGCAACGCCTTTCAGAAAAGTCTGGCATAATTCCGCACCCTATTCTTTTTTCATTCATCCTGACTTCTGGCTCACTCCTATCGGGATCATGTAAGTAAAAATAACATTGCTAACCTGTAATTTGTTAGATTCCCATGTAAAGAAGTGTTACATTTGGAAGTTAACAGTATGTTTGCTATAACAGGGAATGGCTTGTCCTTGTTACTCATCATTTTAGGAATGGATGGTTAGTGGGATTTGCTCTGATTTTAACTGTTAATCAAGGGTTCTGCACCACTCACTCATCATGGGACCATCATGTCACCCTGCCTGCTGCCCTTCCACTGAAATCCAGGTTGCTTTACCCTGGAACTGGTTGCTCTGGCCTCATCCACACCTCCTGCAGGATCTGGAACACTGAGTTGCTGATTTAAGCAAAGTGGATTTCATTACAGGAGCAGATGGCCTCTGGTGCTGCTCTGAGCAGTGCAGGGCCCATTTTGGACCATCTGAAAACACCTTCCCTGTAACTGTTTTCACTAGACTATGGGCTAAGAATGCAATGGTGTTATAAAGGGTAATGGAACAAATTTCTTCTTGTTGTTGCTGTGTGCCTTCAAGTAGTTTCCAAGAAACGCCTTTCATTGTTAGCTTCCCATGTAAAGAAGCTAACAGAGTTATATTGGAAGTTAACAGAACATTTGCTATAACAGGGATCAGCTAGTGTTTCTTGGCAGATTTGTTCAGAGGGGGTTAGTCATTTTCTTCTTCTGAGGCTGAGAGAATGTGATTTACCCTAGGCCATCCAGTGATTTTCCATGACTGAGTGGGGATTCAAACTTTGTTCTCCCAAAATCCTAGTCCAACACTCATACTCCTGTTTCATGGTGTTGGGGAACTGAGAGATTTTTAGTAATAAGTCTCCCAATCAACCGAGTATTTTGTAAAGCACAGCAGAAGTTGAACAAATTACCAGTCCCACTTTATCATCTCCACCCTAGACATACTTAATCTAGCTCAAGATAAACACAAACAGTTTGGTCAAAAAATATGAAAAGTTTACTCACAAAATCTTGTGTATAGTCTACACAGGTTCAATTCTTGAAGAAAGGTAAGATGAAATTAAGCACAGGGAAGCATGCTTGTTGGAGGGTCGAAGACCACATGCTTGCAGGAAGCCGAAGAACAAAAGAGGAAGAGGAGGAGAACATGCAAGGGGAGGTGGGTGTTGACCAAACAACAGGACGTTTACTCTAGGCAGTCCCTTTTATGCCTACAATAGACTTGCAAACTAAATAGCCAGTTAATTAAGCATGCAAAGGTTTCCACTCCCAACACATGGTAGCTCAGTATAACAGGTTACTTTATTGAAAAAGCAGTAATAACATTAATTACAATGATTTCCATAGTGAACACAACAATGAGTAATGGAAGAAGTTCCTGGGGAGCTGGGAATGTAACAATAATACTTGAAACTCTTAGCTAGTGACTTGGCTTGCTGTGTGTGAGTGACTCATTTTTCAGTCCTAGCTTCTCTTTTGAAACTCAAACTCACCTCTTGGTTTGCCCTTCCTTCAGGAACTCCTGTCTCCTGCTTTTCAGCTTAGACAGCTCCATATGGTTCAGCCCTAGCAAGAAACCCCGTCTCACAAGGAAGGCTAACATCATTTTGTTTATCTTAATTATATTGTAAGCCCCATCGAGATCTTTGGTTTAGAGATGAGGCATAAATATTTTACAGAGCTATCATAAAACAAGGCAGGTGTGTTGGCACATGTACCACCTTAGAAAGTAAGTCACATAGCACTCATTGGGTATGAGTCCAAATAGGCATAGATTCAGGCTATTGAAATGGACTTCAAGGATTTTATCCCTACCAGTAGTGAGAATTTCAATGACAACATCTTTGTTGATGATCAAGTGAGTAAAGCTGCACTGCCCCCATCTCTACTGGCACGCAGTCCGGGAGGTACATATGAATAACACAACTGAAATATTAAAGTCTTAAATCAAAACATTTCATCTTCTGGTTTCTTCAGCTGCTCTAATATGACCCAAATTGTCCTCTCAAGATAAAATTCCAGCAAATGTAGGAATCAGTAAATCTGTCTGTTGTGAATCTTCCCAGTTCTACATTTTTCCAGGCTTACATTAGTTTCCCAGTCCTGTCCAAAGCATTTTTTTTTAAAAGTCAACATGAAAGCTTGTATACATTCTAATTGTGTTCATTAATGAACAGAGTGTGTATTTTCTTATTGCAGGTACGTTTTTACATTCCTCCTCATAAAATATGTTTTTGTGCATAATTTCCAATAATACAAACATTTTTGTGCAAGTGTTCCTCAATGTACTGAGAAATATATTTTAAAAATCCAGAAACTGAAAATTTCATCGTACAAGTGCAGTTCAGTTTAATTATTAGTTCCGGAAATGCAAATTGAGTATGATTTTATAAAAATTCACACCAAACCAACATTCTCACTCATCCATAAATCAGAAAGTGCTTGCTTCAATGAAATCTCCAATGAATTCTGGGGGCGGGGGGAATCATTATAGTCCAACCTGCAAATCAGACATCTTTTGTCAGAATATTAACCTAATCAATGAAATAAAGTCCCAGTTACAGGCATGGTATTTCGTTAAGTTTCTTCTTGAAGGAAGCAATGAGTAATTTCAGCAACTTTCTTCCCACCATGAAAAAGTCTTTAAAAAAACTTTTTCACATTCTTTTCACTATTTCCTTTTCTTTTTCTTTTTTACCATTCTCTTTCCAGCTACTCACAATCTGGGACATTTTCTGTTCAAAATCCGTACCTAGTTGCTCTGTATATAAAACAGTATTTTCTGCATAGAAAATGATGTTTCATGAACAAAACAATCATGTGCTAATTTTGCAGAATATGTCACAAGCTGTGAAGATTCTCAATAGTCCACAATTCTTCTCATCAAGGTTTCTTGCCATTTGAAAAACATGTTTTTCTGACTGATTCTTTTTTTCTTTTTCTTTAAATATTTTTAATATATTCTTTCCATTCTTATTCCCAACCACAAACAAATCCACTCAGAGTGGCTGTTGCATTCCTCACCCTGACTATGCTTATTAGTGTAGACAGTGGTTGTCGTTTTGATAGTGTGGCACTTTGCCCATTCCTGCTCTAAATTCACAGTTTTCTTCCCAAAATTGTGCTAGCTTTTGTACTCATCATGCAATTGAGATCAAATGGAATCTCCTTGTCTGAAGGACTCCAACACACAACAGATGCCAGAGAGGGTTTTCTATGAGCAATAGTTTCTCCAGTGAACATTAGCTATATTTTACAGTTTCTCCAGTGAACGCTGGCTATAAAATTGGTGGTGACAATTTTTTTTTATTTGTCCAGGCAAAACAGCACCACATCATTACTCCATTATTAAAGTCAAAAGAGGAAGAGGGGACTGTCTGCATGTAACTCCTTCCTTCTCACTTTCAAAAGATTTGACATGTCCGGAAGAAAAAATCAAAACAATATAAAGTTAAGCAAACATGCACCAATAAAATGCAATCCTCGTCTGACCTGCTTTGCTCCATGTCTCATATCTTCATTAGCCGTTTCAGAACTTAGAGGCCATTCATTGCCCAAAAGGTGAGCTGCTACCTATGGACTGTAAGGATTTCTGCTCGTTGAGAATTTCAGTCATAAAACTGCAAGCATTAATATCTCACTTGGGATCCATAAAGTGACAAGGAATAGAAGCTGTCCTGATTAATGGATAAGCATAAATCACACCTTCCCACCCATCTTATCTCAAAGGGAAGGGAGTGTCCCATAGGACCCTTCAGAAGCCAGTCTTGGGTCATTCACACCAGTTCCTGCTTGACTATTCAGTCAACTAGAACTGCATCAGAAATCAATCTGTGCAGCTCATACCCATAGATCAGCCAATGATTAAACTAATGGAATATTCCATTGATTAATTGAGTGTCTACATTTCAAAATGTAAGCCTGATGGGATTATCACCAGTTAGGCGCTGCATTGAGAGATGTGAATGGATGAAGTCAGTGGCTGTGTTATTGTGGCAAAGTGTTTCCCCCTTTCAAAGCAAACAAGAACAAAATATATTTGCAGCACAGTTGGCCCTTGACATTCACTAGGGTTAGGGGCACAGTACCCTTAGTAGAAAAATCACAAATACCAAAATGTGCGTGCGTGTGTGTGAGTGTGTGTGTGTGTGTCTGTCTGTCTGTCTATGGGAGGAGAGCTGAAACATGGTGAGGAGAACGGGCACCCAGCACCCAAATCAGGTCAGAAAAGGATAGAGAAAGGGGATGAGTTGGCATGGTGGCGCTGTACATCTTCCCTTATACCCATTTCCTTCCTTGGGGGCATCGGCAGAGGGCTTGTGGTGCTTGGCTGTAGGGCATCCTTAGCTGACCAGGCAGTAGCTAGCAATAGGAGGAGGAGAACTAGAGGCCCTTCCCTAAACTGCAAACCCCAGGATTCCATCGGATGTTGAAAGTGGAATAGTAGCACTATAACTGTCTAGTGTGGAAATGGCCCAAGTTGCCTTCCATAGCTCCTCAGTCCCTTTCAAAGAACTGAACACCTAATGCCCCTGACTGGACAGTCCCTGGTTTCTTTATAACCCTTTTCTGGAATTCTTTTCCTTGCTCTAACATGAAGTAGTTAGCTGCAAGTTTATACCACACGGCCTCTCTGCCTTCTTCTCCCCCAGAAGGCTTCAGTTCTCCCTCTACTCACTTCTCATTAACTAAAGGGTGTCAGGTGCAATCCAGTTTCTCCTTCATGATCCTTTGCTCAGATCCCCTGAGTTAACCTTTTTGATATCCAGGCTATTACAGGTTTAAAGTCTTGCAGCCATGATGGACAGAGAAAGAATCAGAGGGCACTGTCAAAGTATGCAAAAATAATGCTGTATTCCACTTCGACTGCCATGGTTCCATCCTATGGATTCCTGGGGTTTGTAGTCTGCGGAGAGGTCTCTGGCTCAGAATTCTAAATGCCTCTCCCTAAAGTGCCAATGCCAGGATTCCATGGGATGTTACTATGAAATATACCCCTTTCACGCACTACATCGTTATAGTGCTATTGTTCTACTTTCAACATTCTGTAGAATTCTGGAGTTTGTAGTTCATTGAGGCCAAAGAGCTCTCTAGTTGAGAATTCTAAATGCCCTTTCCTAAACTGCAAACCCCAGAATTCCATAGGATGTTGAAAGTCGAATAATAGCAATATAACATTGTAGTGTGGAAATGGCCATAGTGCTATAAATGAGTAGTGTGAATTGGCCCAGGCATGCACACACTTATAGACCCCTTTTCACTGCAGATATCTATGAGTGTATGTTTCCTACTAAAAAGTAGGAGAGACAGTGTAGTGTAGTGGTTTGAATATTGGACTAGAACTCTGAGACACTAGGGTTTATATCTCTACTCAAGCATGGAAATCCACTGGGTGACCTTGAGCAAGCACACTCTCCCAGTCTCAGATGAAGGCAATGGCAAACCCCCTCTGAACAAATATCACCAAGAAAACTCCATGTTAAGCTCACCTTGGGGTTACTGCAAGTCAAAATGAATTGAAGGCACACAGCACATGCGAAAAAGTAAGAAGTTTCAAATGGCAACTCTTCTAAAGTGATGCTTCCATTAGAGAAGAGAACTTTGGATATGTCAGTGGTTTATTTTTTTCAGCGAGAGCAGCATAACCCTGTCATATTATGATCTTCTTAGTATGGGTTTCTTGTTGTTCTTATTGTTGTCGCTATTATTCATGTGACTTCCTCAAAATTACTAAAAAACAACCCACCCTTTTCAAGTATGGACTTGTTGAGATGGCATCACCCTAGCACATTAATAACAATGTGTGAATTCAGCTGAGAAGAGGAGGAGAGGAGAGGAGGGAGAATGAGAGAGAAGTGTGCATAAGTACATGAATCATTTTTAAAATGAGATGCATGTCAGCAGTGCTAATACATTTTTATTACTCTTTCAGCCCTATTAAATGCTATACCCAAATTAGCCCATGGGAATTCCTTGGTGAGTGAATGCCACAGTTCTCTTGCAGACCGAAGTAAATAAAATAATTAACAACTGGTAGAGGAGAAGAAGGCTGCTTTGAATTGTTCATTATAACCTGCCCCTTCATTACCAAAGCTTTCAAAATGCACAACAGGTAGCGGTAGCTCTTGGCAACCTACCTATTTTAACCTGATGCATCTTTTTCTTTTTCAGTCTTCTTTCATTCCTCAAAGAGAGAGCTGCTGATTGAACTGTGAAGGCTTTTTGCCTCTTTCTAATACCTCTTCTGATACTGGTGGTTATACAGGTGGGGCCAACGTAAGACATTTTTCTGCCCCCAGGTGCAGCCCCCACTTTCCACCTGTAGAAGTTGGTCAGAGTAACAATTCAATTGAACTTCAACACTGGCAATGTCCTCCACTGTACCTGAGGACAGCAGAGTAGCTAAAGAGTGAAAGGCAGGCTGCTTAGCATCCATAACTCATTAGGCTGGTGAATCCATTTTGGGTCTTATAGTCACCCCTCTGAGTTTAAGGGGAGCTTTACTAGTCAACGTGAGCCAACAGTGTGATGCTGCAGCCCAAAAAGCCAATGCAATTCTGGCTGCGTCAACAGAACCATAATGCCAGATGAAGGGATGTAGTAGTGCTACTCCATTCTGCTTTGGTCACACCTCATCAGGAAAACTGTGTCCACTTCTGGGCACAACAGTTCAAGAAGAAATTGCCAAGCTGGAATGCGTCCAGAGAAAAGCAACCAAGAGGATCAGAGTTCTAGAAACCGAACCTTTTGAGGAACAATTTAGGGAGCTGCATATGTTTAGCTTGCTGAAGAAAAAACTGAGTGGTGGCATGATAGTTGATGTTAAATACCTGAAGAGATGTCATGTAAAAGAGGGAATAACTTTCTTTTCTGCTGCTCCAGAGCCTAGAACATGAACCAATGGATTCAAATTGCACAAAAAAGGATGCATTTGTGGGGGGGAAGGGGGTACATTAGAGAAATTGCTTGCAGAAATTGTACATATGAGCCAAAACTGCATTTAAAATGTACAGAGCACACCAGGGCAGTCACTAGTCACAGCAATATTCTTCCTTTCCTTCTATTTTTAAAAACATTTATAGAAAAGGGGCAGCTGGATGCTCATTTGATTATTTCTACTTTGAAAATCTGCTCTCCTTTTCTACAAGAAAGTTTGTTTATTCCAAAATAAAAGGTTTTTCTACATTGAGATAATGGAAGCAACTTCCATTTTACTCGTATAATTATTTAGGAATGTAAATTCTAACTTCTTTCATCTTTGCATGGTAAATAGGACAGTTAAAAATAATACTAATAAAAAAAGTTCCTTAGTGCAGGCCATTATGGGATGATGGGATTTTGCATTGTTGTTTATCTCAGAGAAAATCTGCACATTTCCACCAGCGGTTTTTGAGCATTTCTATAAACATGAGAAACTGCAGTAACAGTTGTCTTTTAGTAAAAGTAGTAGCATTGGATGGTGTGCTTGTGTCTTTGTGATTGATTAGTCCATCCTTGTTATGTCTGCTCTATGCATGCCTCAGTGCTTGCTTATGCAAAGGGACTGAAATACTTGCTTTACAGATTGGAGTTTCACACAAAGAATATTTGCTCATGACCCCAAAGTGCTGGTCATGGGGTGCTGGTCATGAAATCATGACCAGCACCCCATTTGACCACTAGACTGGATGTTTCAGTCTCATGCTGGAGATGAGATCTCTAAAAGAACTAGAGGAAACCTTAATGTATCATCTCACTGAGATGATGCTGAGAAGGCCAGCTTAAACTGGAATCGCCACGATAGTGAGATTTCTTTGTTTTTGTCCCCCAGCCCCCTGCCATAGGCTCTGCCATGCATCTGCCCTTAAAGAAAATTTATCTGAGGATCAAACCTGCTGGAATGCCATCTTCACAATTAGCAACTGTGACCTAGATTGGAACCATGGAGTATGAGAGAGAGTGGCTTCAGCCCTTCGCAGGAATGTAGTTAAGTCTTTTACTCCAAGTCTCAAGTCTCTACCTTCAAGTCTCAAGTCACATCTCAAGTCCTTGCAAGATACTTTCAAGTCATGTCTTGAGTCAAGTCTCATGTCTGGAAGCCAACTTTATACCCCAGCCTGTATTCCAGAATTTCTTGACAGAGTCGAACAAAGCCAGTTTTAACAATTTAAATAGAGTTGGTCCTCCACTTTTGTGAATTTGCCATTTGCCACTTCAGAAGCGGGGAATAGGATCCTTCTCATTCCCCATTACTGTAGCTTCGAGAGCTTTAGAAGGAAGGATCTTTCCTCCTAAAGCCCGTTGCCTAACACATTTTCTGTTTCCCTCGGAGGTGTGCACCCTGCACGCTGGACACAAGTCTTGCCTTCTGCTCTTAGGAAAAGTTTTAGAAATCTCCTCGTATATGAATCACGGACAGGCTGCTGAGCAGACCTCAACCCCATCTCAACCCCGTGGCCTAACCCATTTGCTATTCCCTCTGAGAAATGTGTCCACATGGGGATTGAGATAGATTGCCATGTGACCAATTGTAGCGGGAACAGAGGCAGTGAGACCACCGAAGTAAGGAAAAAGAGTTTTATTTACAAGTTAATTTGCAAGTTACGGCCGGGCTCCTTGGCTGGCCAATATGCCAAGGGCCATGAGTACAATTAACAGAATGATTTTATAGCATTTCTGACCTACACAGACATTTCCTCTTGCCCCTCCTTCGGGGAGGTTTTGCTGTAGCCTTTACTTTCCCTTATCTTCCTAGTTTGTTTATATTCCAGAAAATGGGCTACAGGGTATCAGCAGTTGAGCACACTATGACTCCATTCTTGCATCCGAGGCAGGAAATTCTGCTAACCTTGTAATGGAGACAGGAGCTCTGCTGAGCCTTCACCGTTATCTTACTAGCAGAGCACAGGATCTTGCAAGAGAAACATACTCTGACTTGCCTGACACACACTTTTGGAGGATTTCTTTTAGCACTTCAATAAGCATGTCCAGGGTCCTAAGGCTATCCAGACTGACCCTCCTTCTAGACTCCCCTTCACAATAAGTTGTAAGGTTTCTGGATGAATGTGTTATGTGACTGAACCAAGGGCAGCAAGTCAGTCATTAAAAATATTCAAGTCTAGAGTCGAATCAGTGTGTAATTTTTGCCGAGTCGGGTCCAAGTCGAGTCGCTGAAGTGACTTCAGTCTGACTTGAGTCCAAGTCTATCAACTCGAGTCTACATCACTGGCTCGTTGTCATTTGCATTGATCCTGCTCTTAATCTGGTCAGCTTCTGTTTACAATGAAGGGACAACCTCCTGTTGGCACAACTGGAAGCTTCCCCTCTGCATATCTGCCAACTGTCTCAATTAACTCTTTGTCATCCCACTTTTCCAGCTGCTTTTAAAATATGCTGGCTGCTCTCCTCTTCTTCCCACTTTCTTCAGTTTACTTCAAAGTGATCTCAAAGTGCAAAAATTCAGCAGAGAGAAGAGGAGGGGAGGTAGTAGAATCTTGGCCTTCCCAGTAGGCTCAGGAAAAGCTGACTGCTGCCACCTCTCCTAGCTTCTAGTTGTGTGTGCTTTCTCATTAATAACTTTGATCATCTTGACCACATTCTGATGTTGCTTGGCCATGCGTTTCCTAGTTTTCATCTGTGAAATGTTGGAGAGCATGCTTTTGCCGATAGCAAGCGACAAGGGGGGAGGAGTTGTAGATGGGGTCACAGTAAGGACAAAAGGGTTAAACCCCTCCTGCCCCATCCACCAAGATCAAGAGATCCATGCATGCAACATATTTTTTTAACAAAAGCAATTTTCCAAAAAATGCTAATTGCATAAATGGTGCCTTATTTTGCTCTGAGGTGACTGTCCCAATAGGTAGGGTGGTCACCGAGATGTCTAGCGAAAAGGCAAAAAAGGCAGAGCAAAGGTGAGTGAGAAAGCTGAACAATTTCCTTGCATGATTGCAGCATCAACTCCATCCCAGTGATCTGTTGCTAAACAAGACCATGGCCTTTTCCACACGACACTCTTATAGCGCAATTATTCCACTTTCAACCTCTAGGGATCCTGGGGTTTGCAGCTTCGAGAGGGGCCGGCCGGCCCTTCTCGAAGCTGCAAACCCCAGAATTCCCTAGGAGGTTGAAAGTGGAATAATTGTGCTATAAGAGTGTCATGCGGAAAAGGCCCATATCAAGTAAAAGGAAGGGGAGGAGAAGGGAAGCTTTATCATAAGGAAAAGTCATGGTGTTGACACCAAAGTCCTCTCCAGTCTTCCAAATTTCTATACATGACATTCAGGTCTTGCCATAAAAACACTGAATTCTTTCTCTTACTTACTTACTCAGTAATGATAAGGACCATGACCTTTGAATTGTTTTTAAGGTGCACCCCCTCAATATTGGCAAGCAAGTTGAATTTTGGCTCCTTGCAGGTACTTTCAGGTGGAAAGCAGATAACCTTTCCCATTCTTTATCATTCAGATATCCTTAATATGAGGACCTCTTAACAGGCATAGTGTGCATTTAGAAGTGTCCTCCATGTGTTCAGTGTATACTATGCACACTGAAGAAGTGTGCACAGGATAGATGGAAGGCAGATTTTATTATTCCTTTGGGGGCTCAACAACAACAGCTATCTTTATATTTCTTAATGCTTGATCATTTAGTTCCTTTACTTCCAGAGGAGGTTCAACAACAGACCCTCCAACTGTCCTGATTGGGCAGGTACAATCCCAGTTGTACCATCTCTCTTTTTCAGCCATTCTAAAAATGTCCCAGTTTCTCTCTCTTTCTCCCACTCCCCTGCCCTTGTCTTTGCTCACTTCAATTGTTGCTGAGTTCAAAGAGCAAAAGTAGTTTGTGCATTCTATTAATGCAACCGAGGAGAACAAGAGGGGACAGAATCTTGCCTTTCCCTGTAGACTCAGACAAAAGCTAACTGTTGGAACCTCTCCTACCTTGTGTTTTCTTCCTCATTTATATCTCTTGCCATCTTGACCATACCCTGATGCTACTTGGTCACACATGTCCCAGTGTCCATTCATTCATGTGTATACATAGGAATCTTAGTGGTCCGATTTTGTCAGATCATTTTAGGGAGGCTCAGACCTCCAGCCTAGTCTAGCCTTGGGGGAGCTCCAGCTCCCCTGTTCCCTGTTCTAAAGTCCATGCCTAGATAGACAGGGTATGGCCATTTTTACACGGTGTCGCCATCCTGCAATGGGGATGCACTGGTAATGGTCCGTGAGTCATACATTTACACAATGTTGTCACAGTCCCGCAGCCAGTGTGTCCCCACCTGTCATGATCATGGGATATTTGCTTAACGGAAAAAGTCCATTAAGCACCCATGATCGCATGATGCTCCCATCACCATCAGCCATGCAAAAGGGCCAGAAGCATGATCACTCACTCCCTTCCCCATCCCAGCACGGGAAAGAGGCTGGCTGCACTGCAGAAGGAAGGAAGGAGCAGGGAGCTGGCTGGGTGCAGAGGAGAGCATTTACATCATGCTCCCATCCCAGCAAAGACTCTGCTGGGATGACTACTGGGACCATGAAGGCAACTGGTAAGGGGCAGAAATGGCCTAAGTCCACAACAGAAAAGCCGCAGTCTCTTAAACCCAGATGGGCTCATTTTGGGTAGAATAAAAGACAAGGAATAGGCCCCTCCCTAAACTGCAAACCCCAGGACTCCATAGGATGTTGAAAGTCGAATAATAGTGCTATAACAGTCTAGTGCAGAAATGGCCACAAATGTGGGGGATGGTGTTGACATAATCACTAGCCCTACTAGGTGTGGGATTCAGGGATGAAGCTGGGGAAGGTGGGGCAAACTGAAAGCAATAATCCCTCAGATAACAATTCTACTCTCCAATTAAATTTTCCTTCAGTTCTCAGGTGTCTGCCATGTCACAGAGTAAGATGTTGACCACTGTAAATACCTAGAATACTTCTATTTGCTGTGTTCACAGTCCCTTGGTTACTCTGTCTATTCCATTTCTTTGGAAGCCTAAACTTAAATGTTGAAGTGAAGTTTTAAGTTCCTGCAGTGCTAGAAATTTGGGAACTGGGGAGAAATTCATTTGACAGAAGGAAGAATTTTTATTGGACTGGCAACGCCCTCCTTGTGCCCCTCTCTGCCCATCACCTCTGCATTTGAGAGAGAAGTTAACATCCATAATATTTACTGTATATTTGTTTACAACTATAACCTCTAACAGGGATATAGCAAAAGTCGTACACGAACACAATTATTAAACATACTATATATTAAAAAATATAAAATTAAGAGCATAATAGCTGCATTGCCCATATAAGTAAGAGTGTTATTCACATGTTGTAACAATTATTTTTATATAGTTCCTCAATCAGAGCCTCAGATTGGTTTACAAAAAGCATAAAACAATTAAAATGCAAATATAAAAATGAAGAAATATGCGCCACAACATTTATAAAATGAGCATAAAGCAGACAGCAGGATGAAGACTTCATCTTTTACAAGCTGAGAATGTTTTTAGGAGGTTTCTTCTTCCCAGCACTGAAGGAATAATAAAACAGATTCTGACTTAGTCTTTGATTATCTTTTCCAGTTTCTTGTTCTCTGCATCTCCATTTCATGCACCACACACAGAGACCTCTCCCCCAAACACAGATCACAGATGAGGACTGGGATGTGTGTGTCCAAACAACATCAGAGTGCTCAAGATGGAGAAAGTTATTAATACAGAAGAACAGAGGAGTTAAGAGAGGCTGCCGCAGTTTGCTTTTGCCCAAGCCTATCGGGAAGGGCAAACTACCAGAAGCTCCTCTCCTTTCCCCCTGTTGAGTTAAGCTGAAACTCCTTTTGCACTTTGGACTCAGTTTCAGCAACTGACGTAAGCTGAGGACAAAACGGGAGGATGAGAGAGAAATTGAAACATTTTAAAAGCAGCTGAAAAACTGGGGTGACAGAGGATTAACAAGGTCTGTCCCTGCCAGATCAGGACAGTTGTGGAGGTATGCATACCCTTTGCCTTTTTGTACAAGCTTCTTTACCAGGTAAAACTGGAAGAAACTATCAGATGAAAAAGCCAGCTATCAGGTTTACTGGGCTTGTAAAAACACCTCTCCACAGAACTAGTCATAAGAGATTAACTGAGGGGATGGCTGCCTTGAATAATGTGCAAAGCTGAGGACAGATGTGCTATTGTTTTGGTGGGCACAGTGGGTAGCAATGGATGCACTGCCCTCATCCTGATTCTTAGTAAGTATGGATAAAACAAATTACTTTATCAAGATCCAATGTACACATAATTAAAGCATTTAAAATTTAGGCCAATTAGCAATCAAGTTCTCCTGTGCCCCCTATGATGTTGTCAGGACCATAATGGGGATTGTAGGGCTTCAGGGTGCCAATCCTTACTCCATATCCCCTTTTCCTTTCCCAAAGATGGTCCAGTGGCAACAGATACATCGTAAAGCTTGCAATAGATCCTCTGTTAGCTCTCAGCCATTGCAATGACACTGCTTAGGTGCACATGGGACTACCAGAAACTATGGGAAAGTTCAGAATGCCATTGGAACAAATATGGTTTGTGAAAATGTCTTACACAGCAAAGCCTTCCCGCTACCACCATATCCTCTAGCTCTCCTGATTTGGTAGTGACAGTCCTGATTAATCCTGTGCCATCCCCACTTTTTCAGCTGCTTTTAAAATATCCCAACTTCTGCCTCCTCCTCTTACTTTCCCCCTTTGTCTTCATCTTACTTCAACTGCTGCAAAGGGAGGTCAAGGCAGACAAGGTAGACAAGTAGATCTCAATTAGTTAAGCCTTTTCTGCACCCTCCTTTTTCATGAAGTCATCTGGTGGGGATCCTGGCAGTGGCTTTGCCAGGAAGGGAGCACAACAAGAGTTTTTTCCTCTGCACAGGACCGGCTCCTTGCACAAGGGAGTGCGATGACCATTCTGCTTCCTACCGCAGTGCAGCCAGGTACTTCCCCAGGCTGCACTGGGGCAGGAAGTGCAGCCATTGAGCTTCTGTGGCTTCTGCAGGACAGGTGAGTGCTGGATGGTGGCATGATCGCATGGTCATTGATGGGGAAAACCTGCCAATGATTTAATCCATGATCTCACCACCTGGTTATGGGAGAAGGACGAGACCAGAACAACATCACGCAGAAGTGTCATCACAGTCCCGTCCTTCTCCCGTCCCCATTGCGGGATGGGAGGGTGTGGCTCAGAGTCTTGCTTAGTAGGTGCTGGCAAAAGCATACTGCTGTGGCCTGTCCTAGCTTGTGTGCTCTTCTTCATTTGTAATAGTTGTTATTTGACTGCATCCTCACGTTGCCAACACATGTCCCAGTTTTCATCTATGAAATGTCAGTGGGTTTGTAGCACCCACCACCTTAACTACTGCAAATATTTTAGATAGGCAAAATGAAGGAAGCAATGTTTAGGAAGCATAACAGGTGCAAGCAGAAGGAGAGATAGAAGTGAGTGAGAAGGAGAGAAAGAGAAGAAAAGCATGGCAAAAAGAGAGTGATGTGGAGACCCTTTGACCAGTTTGTCTCTCACTGTTCTCATAATGGGATTGAAACCTGCTCGCTGCTATCATGCATTTCAAAAGAGATTACCCCAAAGGAACATACCACTGTCAGTAAAAACCTCTTCTACAGCACAACAAAACTGATTACTTCCTGATGTCAGTAAGAACAAGTGTCAGCAACCAAGAGCATGGCCAACTGAAGACATTTTACATAAATAAGGTAAAATTGTCCAAAGAAGTGCAGAAAAGTTGCCAAAATAGATAGTTTGGGGCACTCATGAAAATGCCCAAGTTATCAGCTAAGCTCTTGCTGAGAGCCAGTATGGTATAGCACTTAAGTGTGTTGGACTCAGACTTGGAAGATCTTGCTTCTAATTCCTGCTAAGCCATGAAACTAATCTTGGAGTAGTTCCTTTCTGTCAGCTTAACCTACCTCAGAGAGTTGCTCTGAGGATAAAGTAAAGATGAGGAAAGCCATATATGCATCTGGAACATATCGGAAGCAGGGAGAATATACATGCATTCAATACATATTAAATTAACAGCTATGATAGGTGAAGGAAGCAGAAGCCAAGAGGAGGAGGAGGGTGGAAACTCATCCCTTAACAGAATGTTGTTGGTGAGTCATGGGGTTGTGACTGTGATTATGGAGAGTGCTGCTTCCTCCTCCTCTTGCTGGAATGCAAGCTGAGGTGGGAGTTGCTGGGTCCCGCTGTTAACAGGGCTCCCACCACTGCTCAGTCACACAGGGACAGGGGGGCAATGGAGGTGGTTTGCCCCAGGTGGCAATGTTTTGAGGGCATCCCAGCTCGTGGCCAAGCCCCTGCGTGCCATGACCACATCCCCGCGTGCCGTGGCCATGCCCCTATGAACCATGGCCACATCCTCACACATGTGCCCCTGCACACCATGGTCACGCCCCTCCCACCTCCCCTCCACACACGTCAAGCTCTGCTGCTGCCACTACCTGTTAGCACTACCATGCTCCTCTCACACCAGCACTTGCTCCCTGGCTACTACCCCTGTACAAGAAATGAGCACTGGACCAAGAGAGGCTATGGCAGCATCAGCAGCATCACTAGGAACATTTCCATGTACATCCTAGTTTTTATCTATGTAATGTTGAAGAGGCACCATGGCGTAATGGTTTGAGCATTGGACTACGATCCTGGAGACCAGGGTTCAATTCCCTGCTCAGCCATGGAAACCTTGGGTGCTTCACCCACTATCAGCCACAGAAAATCCTGTGATAGGTACACCTTACGGTTGCCATAAGTCGAAAATGACTTGAAGGCACACAAAAACAACGACAACTACATTGTAGGGCATGCATATGTGTCACACACAGCCTGTTATACCTTTTAGAGCTTTTAAAGGGTGGAAAGAAGTGGCACCCCCAGTTCTTCATGCAAGAAATAACTGTACTTATTGAATTTGGGTGGTGAAAATTGGGGTGTGTGTGTTCATTTCCATTGTTTTTTGAACAATTTGCAAAAGTTTACACATTCATATTTGGGGCAGAAAGGTTTTCAAAAATTCAGAGGTAAGAAAAAGTAACATTGTCAAAGGTTTCTATCGTCAGTGTAAGGCTGCTTCAGCTGTTCTTAAACCACAGGGCAACACTTTGGAGGATCAAAAAGACTCTCCCATTTTCTTGAAATTGTGGTGATATGACGGGGAAGAAAGGATCAATAATACTGGTTTGTGTTCCTTGTTTGGCTATGAAGAAAAGAGATAGCATTTCTCTCTTAACCCCCCCGCCACCTCAATTCCTTTCCCACCCCATCACAACAGTGTGGTCCCAGTGGGTTGACCCAAGACTGTCCAGCTCACTTTTCATCCTGTGATTGCCAATAAACATAGCTTTGCTCTTGTTTAATTTTTTTTAAAAAAAAGCACAACATCATTGATTTTAAAATAAAAATCTCTAAGCCTTCCGAAGGAATGTTTTTCAGAAAGGTTAAAACTGATGATGTGGCATTATTTTCCCATTATCCTCTTTGTAACCTTGTGTAGAAACATCAAAGTGGCTCTCCCCTCCCGCCTTCACTTTCTGGTCCCTCGTTTTCTCATATTGAAACTCCCCCCACCCCATCTGTTGTGGCTTAGAGACTCACACTTGCTTTCTTGGAAGGGAAAGTTCTCCTGCCCTCTTCACTATCGCAGCCCTACTAGGCCTAGAAAAAGAGAGAGTAACTTATTCACCAACATTTCACAGATAAAAACCGGGACACATGTGGCCAAGCACTATCAGAATGTGGGCAAGAGGGCAAAAGTTATTAAAAAGGAAGGACACCCATGCTAAGAAAGTCTACAGCAGTTTGCCTACTTGGACAGGCAAGATTCCACCACATCCTCTCCTCCTGGCAAGCTCAGCTAATTGAGTAAAAACTGATTTTGCACTTTGAACTCAGTTGGAAGCAACTGATAATCTGAAGACAAAGCGAGAAAGGGGGAGGAGAGAAGGAAAACTGGGACATTTTAAAAGCAGATGAAAGAGTGAGGTGAGAGAGGACTGAACCTAAATTAGAATAAAATTCCCAAAGCTTTAGAAAAAGTTTTAGATTCATATTTTAAAGCCTTCTGAATGCTTGAGTCTGATTGGCTTGTTTTTTAGGTAGGGGATTTATAGACTACTGTGATAATGGGGCTTCCCATTATCTAGGCTTGGCTGAAGGGGGATACTTCCCTCTTCAGGTAAACCAAGGGTTAATGAGGTGTTGGGATTAGATTACATTTTAGTGTGGGTCAACATCACAGGTCACAGGGTGAGAACGGACCAATCAAAAAGGGAAGAGGTGAGTATCTTCGGGATGCTTCAAGGTGCTTCCAGGGAGAAGTTATAAAACTCTTGGGAGGCCATGTGGCCGAGAGAGAACAAAGGGATATCTCCGAGAGACGGGATCTGTGCCAGTCGTAGGCTGCAGGCATGCCTGCCCTCCTGGCCACAGTCCTCTCTTAGACCATCTAAGCCTGTGAACCTAATTGTGAATAACTAGGAATAAGACAGTTAGTCACGTTAGGGCTGTTTATTATTTTGGATCTGGCTGATCTAAAGAATGTATCTGTTTTTGTAACTACTTGTAACTTAAGCCTACCTGGGAGGGGGGAGCCTCTCATGTGTGTTATTGTCTTGTTTATTTGCATGCCTTGAATAAATGCTTTTCTGTAAAACTTCTGTTTCCTCTCCATTCCCATGCCATCCTTCGGCACACGCTAGATAGGACTTCTCTCACTCAGAAGGGGGGAGGTGAGAGGGAAGGAAGGTCCTTAGCATAGAGATTGGTGATCCACTGAACAGGGTCCCACTGTACTGTTCAGTTAATTCAGAATTCAGCGGGTGGTGGCAGCAAGAATTAGTAAACGTTGGAGGAATTTCCAGGTCCTTTTCAAGGGTGAAAGTCAGGCTTGAGAGGGCTGGAAATAACCTCCGGATTGGCACCTTGAAGTGTTCCGGATGTTTTGGGACTCCCATCCTCCTGATATTTCTCCATTCACTAGGCTAGCTAGGGCTGATGAGAGTTGCAGTTAAACAATCTCTACAAATTCCCCCCACCATAACATTCATTTATATGAGCTCTCACCTGACATCCAACCCTTCCCAGGCACCAAGTTTGTCACCTCTGTGAGCACAAGACCAGATATTACCTCTCTCACCTTAAAACTCCCACATCTGGGAGAAGGAAGATACCAGTTTGGTTTATATATTAATGTGAATTTGCCTAAGATGGTGCTTTGGAATCAATGTGCAAATTGAAACTTCTTTCAAATTTACATATCTCAGAACTTTGTGGTAGAGTTGTCTGATGTGTTGTATTGGTGAATGTGCACACTAAAATATATGTATTAATAAAAAAAAAACATTAAAATGCGTGATATTAGAAAACTAGCTTGCCCAAAAAAGCAAATCAAGCAAAATAACATATAAATACATACATCTTAAGAGAAATGAGCACAAAAACACATCTGGCTCCTCATGCCAAATATTAACTTTTCTTGAAGCTTCAGATAAAGGTAATTTATTGCAAAAATGTGAAGAATAAGTGAAATATCCATGATTTGTCTGTCCCTACTCCAGACAATTTTTCCCCACATGAGCAATATTAGTTTCTTTCTTTAATGCCACCTAAAGTTAAAGGCTGATCAGCCTTCCAAGATATTGTAAGAAATCAAAGAAGTAGGGAAACTGTGAGGGGTGTGTGATGCTAAAAGTAAGACGTGTATTGTCTGTGCCCAGAAATGTAGAATCCCTGGAAGTACTTCATTGAAAGGCAGCATTTAATGTTTCTAAGGCCATTTCCGCACGAGTCTGTTATAGCGCAATGATTCCACTTTCAACCTCCTATGGAATCCTGGGGTTTGCAGTTTCAGGAGGGGCCAAGTGGCCCCTCCCGAAACTGCAAACCCCGGGATTCCACAGGAGGTTGAAAGTGGAATCGTCGCATTATAACAGACTTGTGCGGAAATGGCCTAAATAAAGAAGTAAAATCAACATTCTGGCCAAGAAGAGATGAATTAACTAAATAAAATTAAGCATATTTGTTTGTCTCACCTGGAAATAACTATTATAACAGCCTATAGATGAAGGGAAAAAGGAAAGCAAGGCCATACCACCAGCTCTGCTGAGAGGTGTGTAACTTGAGCATCCTACTCTCCTTACAGCGTTTCAGCTGCACATTTAAGAACTTTGTAAATGACTGCCCGAGTTTGTTTCCCACTCTCCCTTCCTATCCTTCACGTGAGCTTGTGTGTGTGTGTGTGTGTGTGTGTGTGTGGTGGTCGTGTGCCTTCAAGTTGTTTCTGACTTGCGATGATCCTAAGGCAAACCTATCATGGGGTTTTCTGGGGCTGATACTGGTTGATGCACCAAAGGTCACCCAGTGGGGGACCGAACTCTGTTCTCCAGGATCATAATCTGATGCTCAAACTACTATACCATGATAGCACTATATGAATATGGTATACCTCAGGATGTGTTTGGGGGCATTATCTCTTTAGCAGAAAATTTGATACCAGAGGCCCCAAAACAGAAGAACAGTTCAACATGTCTCTGCGAATTTTTTATTCAAGATTCACAATATGTACATGTGAAATAACCAGCTCAGGTAAGCCTCGCCTAACAAAGACATTTTGAATCTTCTAGAGACCACTTAGAAGCTTCTTCCAAAATGCATCCAAGGATGGCCTTTTCTTTCACCAGCCTCCGCTTTTCTTATGATTTCCATTTTGATGGCCAAAATGGTAGATCTTTCCTTTTTTAACTTGTTGGAGGTAGCTGGTGAAGCAAGCTAATCTGCTTTCCCCTTTTCTCTCTGTTTTGCTGCTCACATATAGTTAGTGAGGGGTTCCAGAGACAGCTGCTGTTTACCTTGTCTGTTGCAAGCAGGCACACAGACATTAAGTGGGGTCAGCACACACACACGCACACACTAAACAGGATCTTTTAAGTAGACTAGAATCCCATTCTTTCCTAGCTTAAGCTTCATTGTTTTGTGTACTGCAGATACATTGCAATCCAGCAGCAAAAGTCTGTATTCCTTTAGCCCTCCTTCACCTAATGCCAGTGCTGCTAAAAACATCCAGCTAGACAGAGGACAAGGAGAAAAAGGAGGGCTGGGCAGGTGTAAAAAGATTCTGCAAAATGGAACTTCTTTGTCAGAAGCTTTGTTAACTGAAGAATGCTTGTAACTGGTGATGAATCAAGATTATATTTATGAGTTTTAAAGTATCAACTGCTTGTTTTTAATACGTATTGGCTTTATATGTTCTTTTAATTGTTTTTTTTTACCGGTGTTATGTTGTTATATTTTAATCTCTTGTTGTTTCTCACCTTGAACCGTAAGGAAAGGCAAGTAAAAAATAAATTGTTCTTGTTATGAATGAATCAATTTTATCAGTGTTGTATTCTCCCAGTTTCTTCCACCTTAAGTTCATTCTATCCTGTTTTCACACTGATTTGTAGCTCAGAAAATTCTTCTCAAAATGGGTATGCATTTTGACAGATCTATTTATTGTTGCATGAAATTTTCTGCATTTCCTTATATATGTATTTTTGGACCTGTTTTCCACTTGGAGAACCTCACCTGATTTTGAAAAGTGTGATTGTCAAAAGATTGCAGTCCACACATTGGGCCTTTCCGCACTATACAATTATTACACTATGATTCCACTTTAACTAGCATGGCTGCCTCCTATGGAATCCTAGGATTTGTCGTCTTGGAAGGTATTGGAGTTTTCTGGCAGAGAATTCTAAATATCCCTCCCTAAATGGCAAATCCCATGATTCCATAGAACAGAACCATGGCAGTTAAAGTGGAATCACAGTGCAATAGTTACGTAGTGTGGAAAGGCCCTTTGTTATTTTCAGATCTTGAAACAATCAGCCCTTGTACCATTAGTGCCCAACACAGGCGGACAGATAGTGAGGGCGACTAGCACTGCCAACTGCCTGGGATTATCTGACAGTGGTAGCTTGATCGTCTTCCATCCTCATCCCTCATTTAGTGTTCCTCTGTGGCATTATGTTTATTTTTTAAAAATCCATGTCTGCAGCCAGCTGTATAATAGCTTTTCCACAATGTCTCAGAGTGACCCTTTTTTTAGTGCACTAACACAGTGGCTTCTCCCTGCCATAGCTTAGGGAACTGTGTTTGTGGATGGCTGGATGATTGCCTTCGAGTTGCCTGTCAATTTATGGCGAATCCATGAATTTCTTAGAGTTTCTTGGCAAGGAACTGCCAACAGAGAAAAATAAATCCACTAGGGCATATTTTCTAAGCTAAACTTAAAAAAAAATAACGATCAAGTTATTCATTAATGTTAATTCATACATGTTGATTGTTTTTCCTTGAAAATCATAAAATTGTTTTCTTTGGCTAATCAATGGGAATGCAACAGGAACTTGTTTTAACTTTAAAAAAACCAATTAAAAGTAGGGAAAATGGACAGCCCCATCAATAGCCACAGTAATAAATTAAAACATAAGCATTACATATCCCATTAAAGCTGTTGATATTAATGATTTAAATCCAAACGTTAAATATCAATGCTCAATTTTTTAAATAATTGGTGAATGTAACTACTAGAGTGAACATGTTGAATCAAGGGGAACTAGGTAAGACAATAGTTATGTAAGGTCTATTGATTCCATCAGTCTACTTTAGCTGGAATTAGCTATCAGATTTAGTCATTATTTAAGATAAATTATTTCCCAGTTCTGCTTCTAATGGTTTTCTCAAACCTGGACACAGCTGTATAGCAGCAGTAGGAACCACTGGATTCCAGATGTTGCTGAACTCCCAGCTCCCATCACAATTGACAAGTGGTCAGAGCCTAGAAAAGTAACTTTTGTGGGGTACTGGCCATGCTGTCTGTGGATTCCAGAAGCTATAGTTCAAGAAAGTAACTTTTCCAAGCTCTGCCACTGGTTAGCCTAACAGCCTGCCACCAAGCCAAATCATCTTTGGGTATGTTAATGTCCCTGGACTGTTGGAATCAGAAATCTATGTAAGCCAAATAAAACAATTATGTTTCTGTTCAATGGGTTTTATCGAGCCACATTATGAGCACTTAGCTGAAACAAATAATGACGTCTTTACCTTTCATCTTACCTTATTTCAGCAACCCACCATTCTCCAGCTGATTAAACAGCTAGAAGTTTGTTTTGGCTGTGATCATGGCGGCTGTTTCACCTTTTATTTAGCAGCACATAGGGGAACCCACTGGATGGCCTTGGCTGCATCGCACACTCTCAGTCCCCAAAAATCCTGCAGTGCTCTCTTCTGGGTTGGACCCGCTGCCGCCCCCCTGGACTCATTTGTGGCTCGATGCAGAGGCGGTAGCAGTGGCGGTAGTGGCGGTGGCAGCAGCCCTCCCACCCAGGCTGGGCCCACCGCCCCGCATGCCAGGGTCTTCCTCAGCCCAGAGTGGTGGGAGAAGCAGCACCTAGGGCACAGTTTCCATGGTTGCCCTAGGTGCTGTTGAACCTAGATATGCCACCACTCTTGCCCTTCCCAATAGGCTAATTAGATTCTTTTCTTTCTCTGTAGGCTTTTCTTAACTCAGTACATAAACTCCAGGGTTTCTCTTCTTAAAATTGTAGGATTTCTGTGCTTAAAATTGTGTGTTCTTTGTCATCAACTTCTGCTCTTTTGTCACCTGGTCACACCCTGCGGTTGTTCAGCCGTACATGTCCCAGTTTTCATCTGTGAAACGTTGGAAGGTATGGACTTCAAGCAGTGCCCTGAGCTTTAGAAACCTAGAGAGCAGGGGATCTGAAGAAGGGCCTCCACTGTATACAGGCAAGTGTATTGGAAGGCAAGAGGTCCCTTGGATATCCTGGCCTGAAGTCACAAAAGACTTTAAACATTAGAATCAACATTTGACTGAGCTTAGTTGCCAGTGCACAAGGGTAACTGGATCATAAACTTTAGTACAATAATGGTTAGAAGAGCCTTGGAAAGTTCTGCTCCAGGGCTAAATGAAATCCAGAACAAACCAAGCTGGGTGAGACAGACGGGTAAAGTGTGAAGCCATTCTGCCAGTGGTCACATACTCAGGAAAACTCTCAGAGTTCGATGTAGACCTCAGTTTTAGAACAAATATCTAGTATTCAGTATTAGGCAAGCATGTTTAAACGTAAATTTCCCACAGTGTTTTATAACAGGGTTGGGAAAATTGTTGTCCCTCCAGTAGAGATGTAAATAAAATTCATGCATTGTCTTGTTCTTGAGAAAATTTGTCAACCTGTCAAGAAAGTGGCCAGCCGCTGTGGGATTTTTCTAATTTGCCTACGAACCCTTATTTCTTGAACATAAAAAGGTTTTGGAGAGTTGCACAATGCTGCCGACAGAGCATTAGTCTCTACAGCAGGGCTGGGGGGAGGATTCAGATTATTGGACTACATCTTCCATAATCCCCTGCCCTTAGCTGTGTTGCCTTTGGCTTCTGAGAGCTGAAGTACAACACATCTAGAAGACAAGGATGTAAATCTTTGCTTACAGTCTTCTTGCATACTTTTCTGTGCAAAAGCTGGCTTTGGTACAAAAAAAATGTTTTGAAGGCAAAAGCCAACATTTTGAATAGAAAATACAAATACTTTGCACATAGACATTTTTCTCTGCAAAATGTTTAAGGGACAGTGCTATTTCTTTCTCAGAAAGGTCCTACAGTGAATGTGAGAATGAAATAAACAAAAATATACATCTCTACAAACAAAAATACACATTCCTACCCTCCAGATAGATGTCAGCTGGCAGAGGCCAAAGACAACACAGCCAAGTTTGGGGATTACGGTTGTTATAGTCCAAGAAAACCAGAGTGGCCTAGTGATTTGAACGTTGGATTAAGACTTTGAGGGACCAGGGTTCAAATCCATCCTTCACCACGAGAAACCCACTCTGGCAAGTCACACTCTCTCAGGCTCAGAGGAAGACAATAGCAACCCCCCTTTCAACAAATCTTGTCAAGAAGCTGGGTAGTAGGGTTGCCTTAATGTCATCATACGACTTGAATCAGGCGGAGGAGGAGTGGGAGAAGACATCTTATTTGGAGAAATAAAATGTTTGTGCAAAAATACATGTAGTTCTCCTGTACAAAACAATCTTTCCCCCACTGGAGACCATGTATTTATTTCATTTTGTATTGCTTTTGACACAGAAAACACGTGTTCTCTCCCAAGGGTTTTGCCACAGAAGATCATTTATTTATGTAATTTATGCACATTTTTGCAATTTGTGCAAAATGCACTGATTCCTATGCAACGACAACACTCCAAAACATCTGATGTAATAGAGTTTTCCCGGGCCTACTGTAAGGAGAAATTCTATCTATCAATCTATCTGTCTATCTATCTATCTATCTATCTATCCATCCATCCATCTATCTATGTATTGAAATTATATCCCATCTTTCTACCAATTGTAAAGAAACTGAAATGATGAACCACCACCTATCAGAAGCACGCCATAGCTTGTGCCAACACTAGTAAGGGGAACTAGTAGCGTAGATTCTTCAAGTCTTGAACCATTTAGGGTGAGGTAAGACAGTAAAAGATGGCTGGTATTCCCCCTTCCCCATCCTGGTCAAAGATACTAGACATTTGTCCATTCTGAAAACAAGATCCAACCGATTGGGGGAAGCTATCATATCACAAAATGGGGAAAGGGTGAATTTATTGCTCTTGGTTAGGTGGTACATGGCTAACTCCACACTAGCAATTACATCCCTGCCTCTTGCCATATGAGATGATGCTATCCTTTTAAGTCAAGCCCTCGCCCACTAGGCACTCATTGAAGCGCACTTCATTCTTGAATTAAGTCCCTGACAGCCCATATCTGTATGATCAATATGTTTGTTTATTAGGAGCAGCCGCCCTGTTTTAGCAAATCTGGTGGGCTTGGGGGAGAAAAGCGCTGGGTATTAACCACAGAACAGCACTCAAGATTGGAAGAAAGAAACATGCTGGCAAATGGGAATTGGGATGGATAAGGTTTCGTGCTAATGATGCTTTAATTGAAATGGATGCTTGGGAATGGATCACTCAGCTCAGGGAAGGCAGCTTTGATGGCTCCCACCACGGCCCCTCCTCAGATGAGTCCATTAGAGATGGGCAAAGAGAAACCAGTATTAGTAATCAAAGGAACAGTGGCATGGCTTAGTGCCTAGAAAAAAGCAGTAATGCCCTCTTTTTGTTCCATAAGCCCCCTAAGGAATGAAGAGGGGAGGCAACAGGCCTGTTAGAGATGACTGTGGAATGAGGCAGCCTTTCTGCGCTACACGGTTATAGTGCTATTATTCCATTTTCAACCTCCTATGGAATCCTGGGGTTTGCTGTTTAGGGAGGGGCCTTTAGACTTCTCAGCCAGAGAACTCTTTGGCCTCAGGAAACTACAAACCCCAGAATTCCACAGGAGGTTGAAAGTGGAACAATAGCACTAGAGCAGTGTAGTGTGGAAAGGCCCAGAGACATTAATTTGCTGCTGCTAGCATAGAGGAGGCAGGAGGGGAGAGGACACCAAGTAGAACGAAGGAGAGCAACACCATACCTTCCAGCATTTCACAGCTGAAAGCCAGGACACATGTGGTCAAGCACCATAAGAGTCTGGTGAAGAGCTCAAAAGTTATTAATGAGGAAGAACACACAAACTAGGAGGGGCTGCAGCAGTTTGCTTTTGCCTAACCCTATGTGGTACCATGACACAGGCTGTCCCTCCTGCAAGCGCCAGGCCACCCCATGGAGAGGATTCATCCAGTGAGGCATGATGAAAACAGAAACAAAATTATAACCACAGGATACCCTTGCCCATAAAATGGGTTCTCTGTCATGGAGCATGCACTTCTTCTATGTTCTAACATCATCCCATTTCATTCCTGCATTCCCCAGTCTAAATAATTGGATGTCATAGGTTTGGGGAGAGCCAGCATGGTGTAATGGCCATTGGACTATGGCCATTTCCACATGGCATCACAGTCTCACAATAGGGACACAATGACAGCAGTCCACAGGTCATGCTTTCACATGACATTGTCATGATCCCACTCCCATCTCATCCCCACCTGTTGCAATTGTGGGATATTTGCTTAATGGAATAAATCCGTTAAGCACCCACAATCACACAACACTCCTGTCACCGCTGGCCATGCGGATAGAGTGGAAGCACAATGAAGGCACTACCCCCGCACACACAGCATGGGAAAGAGGTTGGCTGCACTGCAAAAGGAAGGAAGGAAGGAAGGAAGGAAGGAAGGAAGGAAGGAAGGAAGGAAGGAAGGAAGGTGCAAGGAAGGTGCATGTCATTCATTCTCCCTTCTGTATGGAGCCAGCCAGCTGCAGAGGGAAGTGATCCCATCATACTCCTTTCCCAGGAAAGGTGCTGGGATCATGACGGGAGGACAACAGAAGGAGGTACGGTGCAGAAATGGCCTATGATTCTGAGTACCAGAGTTCAAACCATTGTTCAGCCATGGAAACCCACTTTGAGCAAGTCACATGCTTTCAGCCTTGGAAGGAGGCAAAGGCAACCCCCATCTCAACAAATCTTACCAAGAAAATCCCATAATAGGGTCACAGAACAACTTGAAGGTTCACAACAAGAACAACATGGGCTGGGGCAAACATGGCATGATGTACAGATATATGAAAGGTGTTGTGGCCCATCTTATATAGCAAAGGAATGTCATTTTGACAGCAGTCAGTGTTAGTTGTGATGGCATTATTCTGGCTGGAAGTGATATGAATACTCCATCGGTATCCTGTTTGCACATGTATAGTTCACTTCTTCACTTCTTGATACTCAAAAGATGAATATGCATGTATGAGGCAATCCAGAAGGTTGGAAAATCTTTGGTAAAGAGTATATTTCATTATTGTACATTGCACTGAATAAGGCAACTCCAACATCATGTGGAGCTAAGAGACAATTCACTTCAGCGTCAGGTATTTGGAAGTGAAGATACAACTAGCAGTTTAAAGGGGTCACTATGAATTATAACTAAATATGTAGGGTTGTATATGTGTAGGAATGAGCTTCCTGTGCTGATAAGTAGAGTTTGGTTTGTGTTTTAATATAAACATACTGAATTTATATTACTGAACCAATTCATGAATGGAAATACAGTTGTATGTTGATATTTACATATATCCAAAGATTATGCAGCTGTTGTCCAGGTTTTTTGTTGTTGTTTTTTACAAAAATGCAAATCAAAATATATATATTAGAAGAAACTGTGTGCAAAAATGCTTATATCCATGAAAACAGATTCTTTTAAGAAAGCATCATAATGCAGAGAAATGCTTGGAAACATTAGTAAAGATGTAAATAAGAATGTGGGTATAGGGCAAATGCAAAAGCAAATTCATACATATGTTTACTGGCTTTAAAAAAAGCAAACTGATGTGAAAATAGGATGAAAAAATTTAATAATGGGGAAAAAAAAGACAAAATGGGAAAAACCAAAAACTTTGGCCCTTTCCACACGGGGGACGGGGAAACGGGGCAGCGCACGCAGGAACGGATCTTACCTGAAAACGGGTTGCTCCGTCCCTGCGGGAAGCGCACGTTCACCGCTCCACACGTTGGCGAATTTCGGCGGCGTTCGGCGGTGCCCAAAATGGCGGCCGGCGACTTCCGGCGGCGCTCCGCCAATCAGGGCAGCGTGCCAGCCGGAAGCCCGCCCCCGAGCAGCTCTGCAGGGACGCGCTAGCGCATACCTGCAGTTTCAAACGGGGTGCTCCAACGGGTTAGCGCGCTCGCGTTTTTAAAAACCACATAAAATGTGGTTTTTAAAAAACGCGCCACGCCATCACTTGCGGTCGCGCTAGGGCGGTTTGAGGTGTGGAACCTCCACTTTTCAAACCGCTCTAGCGCACCCCACAGTGTGGATGACCTCCGGATGAGGTCGCCCTAAGCTGTTTTTTTTACCCCGTGTGGAAAGGGCCTTTATCTGTATGGTATAGGTTCCAAGAAGCAACCATCATTTATAAGGATAGTTCTCATATTTTTCCAGATGCAGTTTATTCATATATGTTTCAGAAGAAGGCCAAGTCCTCACAATGCTGCCTCAAGTTTGCTTCAAGCTATCTTTTTAGTATCACAGCATCTTTTCTAGCTACATTATGGTTGCAAGTCCTTCTCCTCTTGCCTGTGTAACTAAAGCACACCTGAGAGATGGTCATCCAACCTCTGTTTAAACATCTCCAGGGAAAGACAGTCTACCACCATCTGAGACAACCCGTTCTGCTGTTGAATAACACTTGCCATCATGATATTTTCTGCAACGTTAAGCTGGAATTGCTTTTCTAGTAATTTGAATCCATTGGTTCATGTGCTAATCTCTGGAGCCACAGAAAACAATCTTGTGCCATCATCTACATCACATTCCTTAAACATCTAAAGATGGTTAATTTGTCACTCCCAATCTTCTATTTCCAAAGGTAAATATATCCAGCTCCCTGAGCCATTCCTTATAAAGCTTGGTCTCCAGACCTTTTACCACTTTGGTCGTCCTCCTCTGGATATGTTCAAGTTTGTCAATATCCTTCTTGAACCGCAGTGTCCAGAACTAGACTCAGTTTTGTAGGTGAGGTCTGACCAAACCAGAACATAGTGGAACTCTTACTTCCCTTGATCAGACCTACACTCTTGTTGATGGAGCCTAGAATTACATTGGCTTTTTTTTTGGCCTCCTCATCACACTGTTGACTCATTTTAGGTCTACAAAACCTCTAGATCTTGTTGTCAAGCCATACGCCATCCATCCTTTACTTTTCATTTTTAATCTCTGCAATTTCATTTTCATGCAAATATATCACTCCTTATTAAACAAGCAAGGTATTTGACAAGTAAATGAAGTGTCCCTTTTGGTGGAGGTGGTGGGGGGAGAGAGTGGTAGATGAAGGGTAAGTTTAATTGAAGAGGTTGCAAGTTGAGATTCCGTGCCTTTGGACAAGTTTTCCCAATCTGACAGTTCCCATATGTGCTGGATTCCTCAGGCCATTTCTGCACTACACTGTTGTAGTGCTATTATTCCACTTTCAACATCCTGTGGAATTCTGGGGTTTGCAGTTTACCGAGGCCAAAGAGCTCTCTGGCTGAGAATTCTAAATGCCCCTCCCTAAACTGCAGAACCCAGGATTCCATAGGATGTTGAAAGTGAAATAATAACACTATAACAGTGTAGTGCGGAAATGGCCTTAGTTTCCAGGCAACAATCATATTTCGAGCTTTGCTGTCCCTGTGTGGAAAATGCAAGTCTGGAAGAAGACAATTTTAAAAGGACAAGCACATACACAAGCTCTCTTTTAAAGGAGCCAGTTACATAATGTGCTCCCCACTCTCAGCAAAGACAACCTCAGTGCCATCATATAAATCCCATGCTCTGGACAAATGCTAACTTCTTAAACAATGAGTTCATCAATGATAACTTAGCTAATTAAATGATTGCTACAATTAGTGTTTGTGGCAGTGAATTAATTTTCAAATTTCTGATGGTTAACCTTGTTGAATTAATGTTCAAATTAATGTTCCAAGCTTGGGGTAAAGCTTTAAGGGATTCCCAAGAGGTGGGTGGAAGAGAGACCAGCAATTAATAACGGGAAGGTAGGATTGGTGTTTCATTGCTGAATGTCTGAAGCCTGATCTATACATGCAATAGTAGTATTTTGTGATGGTAGCCCATGAACTTCAAGACATAGACAGATAGTTGCATTTTTTAAAACAATGATTCTATTATTATGTTCACCACCTTGAGAGAGGTCCACTCTTAAAGGCTCTCTTACTTATGCATATGGATATACCCCAGTTAATGAAGTAGATGCGTCCCTGAGCATTAGGTTTCTGAACAGAAAGCTCAGCACCGGGGCAGAAATAACATGGAAAGAACAGGAACAGGTTCCTACACTACAAAAATGAAGAGCAGCTGAACATGTCTCAGAAAGCTTTATATTAAGAACTAACAATATGCACATGTGAAATGAACCAGCCTAAGTAGGCCAAACAATTTGAATATTTTGTTACTACTCTGAAAGTTTCTTCCAAAATTCATCCAGAGATGAATTATGATTTCTACTTACTGGGTTTTTTTCCATCTATGCTTGGGGCAAATGAAGAGGTAGGCTTATCCGCCCCCCCCCCCGTTTTGATGTTCATACTTGCTCAGTAAGGGATTTTGGAGGCAGCTGCTGTTTACCTCACCTGTTGTAAGCAGACACGCAAGGCTAGAGTAAGATGCACTAGAGTGGAATCCTACTTGTTCCCAGCTCAAGCTTTCTTAGACTGTTTACTACACATATGCTGCCACAAACTGACACTGAAGGTTTCTCGAGCCTTCCTTCACCTTCCTCCTGGTGCTGATGCTACTTAAAAAACCCAGCTGGACAGAGAATAAGGAAAGAGGATTTAGGTCAGGGCAGGTGTAAAAAACCCTTGTAAAAAGGAGCTTCAGATTCAGAAGCTTTGTTAACTGTGGCACACCAGCATATTTTTAAACAACTTCCATTCAAGGTGTAGGATAAACACAGCAAGAGAAGAACTCCTCAACTTCATCAGCTAGTTTTGTTTTGTTTTTTTAATCATGTGCTTTATTCAATAGTATCACCTATTTGCAATCTGAACTGGTGTTGTCTATTTGACTACCTCAGATTTTTTTACCATCTCCTTGCTCCCTACGTATGTCTGGTCTGTTACTTTAGATGGGAAGTCTGTCAGCTTTACTTTCTTTCAGAATTTTTTAAACCCCAGATTCTTTCCATCCTTTATATGAAGAAATCTGGAAATTTTGATCAATTCTTCAAACACAGACTGAAATGAAATTGCCTCTTATCTACAAGAGCTAAATTCAATAGGTACTTACATGTCATACTTGCCTACCAGGTAGAAATTAAGGATGAGAAACCTCTCAGAGGAGAAATAATAATAATAATAATAATAATAATAATAATAATAATAATAATAATAATAATAATAATAATAAACATAAACATAAACATAAACATAATATTATTTTAAAAGACCTGGCAATTCTAATTCAGCATTAGCATGGTATTAACATTATTGTTGTTACTGCTGCTGTTGCGTGCCTTCAAGTCATTTCTGACTTATGGTAACCCTAAGGCTAACCTATCACAGACTATTCTGTAGCTGAGAGTATGTGATACACCCAACATAACCCAGTGGGTTTTCATGGCCAAGCGGAGACTCAGACCTTGATCTCAAGGGTTGTAGACAAATACTCAAGTCACAATTACCATGCTGGCTTTCATTAACACAGGTATACAAAACAAAACATCTAAGACTTAAACACGCTTGGCTTAGATGGATGACTTTGTCCATTTCACTTTCTCCCACTTTTTTTAAAAAAAAACCCTCAAAAGTTCTTTCCATTCTGAACCTGAAGACATTTGCAGTTTCAGGATGGCATCCTCTTCATTAGTCCTAACTAGAGTAGACTCAGGCCATTTCCGCACTATACTGTTACAGTGCTATTATTCCACTTTCAACATCCTGTAGAGTTCTGGGGTTTGTAGTTTACTGAGGTCCAAGAGCTCCCTGGAAGAGAATTCTAAATGCCCCCCTCTGAAACTGCAAACCCCTGGATTCCATAGGATGTTGAAAGTGGAACCATAGCGCTATAATAGTGTAGTGCGGAAACGGCCAACGTCAGCGTCAACCAACCAGTGGAGCTGGCAGATTCAGATTCAATAGGAAGGGGACCATTTCTCCATTTCCCTTATGTTTTTGTAGTGACCCATCAAGATATTGTGGGAATCACTTTAGGGACTCAGGTTGAGAAAGGAGAAAACATCCTGACCTTTTCTCTATTCCAATTACAGTACTTCAAATCCTGATGAATCCCCCCTCCCCATTTTTGTCAGTGAAGGCTTATTGTGAGCTGGACATTCTAACAAAACACAACCATATCATACACAGGCAGGTTGTTCAGCTCAGCTTTTGTGAGTGGCAACTCTGATGTGCATATCTCACCCTGCAGAGGAAGGCTGGATACACACGAAAGAGAGTTGTGATCGAACTGCTTTGAATGACTTTATTATTCACATTAATTACAATGTCGGCGAAAGAGGACAGCTGTTCAAGGTGGCTGCAGTACCAATTTATCAGGCAGAGGATGGCTTTGAGAGAAGTCTTCAAGTTCTCTCCCTCCTCACACACCCAGCCTTCTGAACCTGGGAGGGTGGAAGACTGATCCCCCCCCCGCCGTTTAATTAGAACTTGTTATTAGCAGGAACCTAGTGAATTAAAAATAGCCCCCAACCTATCTCAATACATTAAGTTCTGGTCTCAATTAGAGAGATCAGGGACAAGTCAATGAATGGGAATTAATGAGATGAAAAGAGGGTTGCAGGACAAAGCACAGAAGTGTTGTTAATACTGGAGTTGGAGATGATGCAAGGGGGGTGGAATAATGCTGTTGATTGGGAAAGAAGCACTAATGAGAAATTGCAGAGGTTGCTTTCAACTGCTGCGCTCAAACTGCAGCAGGAACCATGTTGGAGACCACATCCCAAGGAGAAGGAAACCTCTTGAGACCAATGCTGAGAAAGAATCTCTCCATTGTTAATTTGCCAACCTCAATGTATCCTCAGTTGCTATCAAACTTCTGTCAGCTGAGGAACCAGAAATAAGTCTCCCTTTGATAAACCATCATCAACATCTTTGAATCTAGAGATTCTGAGGACATTCAAGAAAACAAGTACTTTATAGAGTACAGTAATCCCTCCACATAAGGTGGGTCAAGGGCACAGGACCCCCATGAAACTGAAAAAAACATGAATAAGCCTAAGCCCTTCCAAACAATATCTAACACACACAGATGAGTATGATCACCATATTCAACCCATGGTGGATTCCTTTGAGGCATCAGGGTTGCTTCACAAGGCAGAAGTGGGGGGCTAGTGGGCTTACTGCCACCTCCACTGTTGCTCCACACCATTTTTAATAGGGACTTACAAGTCTGGTTTGCAGTTTCTCAGTCTCACAAGGCTTGCAGTCTCTATTAAAAATGACACAGGGAGGCAGCAGAGGTGATGGCAAATAATCCGTGAATAATCAAATCTGCAACAGTGAAACCCACAAATGTGGAGGACTGACTGTACTATCTGGGCCATCCCTACTTTAGATATGGGGAAGTAGAAGCCTCAGGAAGTAGACACTGTGATGTAGAGATGTGCTGAGAGATTGAGCTTTGTGTTCCATGCAGCCTGCCTGGAACTCCCTAAATGAGCTTGCTGGCCTTGAGTGTACTAGAAAATGTTGTACCAAATGCCAGAGTCAAAGTAGGAATCTCCTTCTTAATTAAGTTCACTGAGAAAGGAGGAGGCTTTCATCTCCTTCTGTCTCAGAGACTCAGAAGCATCTTTTCCCACTTCAGCAAGTTCTCTGTCAGGAGAGAGAGCAGTTGATGCCAGATGCTGACCTCAAGGACCAAAATTTGGACGTTCTTTATGTAAGTCATTCCAAATGCATTCCAGAGGCTGTCTGGAAACTCACTTGGCTTTCACGTACATTACTGTAGATGTTAACAGGGGCAATTTAGCAGAACACAACCTGTGCCAATGCGCTACAGGTCCAACAAACCATTCTGTAAGGAATGTATCACCCTTAGTTCAATACATTCTAATGGCCAGTTTACTGTGTTCTCAAGCCATTTGGAAGGATACGATGCATTGCAATGGCTCATTCATCTTTATATAACTCAAGAGTTAGTGTAAGGAGACAGCTGCAACTCCCGTGCTTATCTGCACATTCCTTCTGGCTGGCACTGTAGTGAGATTTGAGCATGGTGCACACCACCATGTTATTTTAACCCAGAGGGAAAATGCAGGAGAGCAAAAGTGGAGAATGACATTCTTTGCAGGAACGTCTGTTGCCTTTGCATCGTCATTTACCTCTCCTTATCCCCAACTCCCTTTCCATCTCTGCCCACCTCCAACTGCATCCCAGGGATCATGGAATAAGTGGTGACTACACTAGGAAGCTATAGATGCATGACATCAGAGAAGAATCTTTTTTAAAAGTTGCTAAGGCAGATCATTCAGCAGCAAGAGTGGAAACTGTGGAAGTCACAGGTAGCTATTCCATGCCAGTCACCACCACCATCATCAACAACAAATTTATTTATATATTTCTTTTGGACTCAAGGTGGCTTACAAATTAAAATATATAGTTGCATGCTCAGAGGCGAGTGGTGCAGCCAAATAAAATACATCAACACAAAATTGGAAGAAAAAGGTCACAGCTTTATTGGCTACAGTTGCCGATAGGTTGATGCGTGCATCGGAGCAGATGTGGGCATTGATCAACCCACTTGTTGACCAATGTGCCCAACCTTCTGTCCCACTGCTGAAATAGCTGGGATGACAGAAACGGCCTGCACCCAGGAGAAGATCTCCTGGTGGTCTTCCCTGCTACCAGGGGGTGTGAGAGACTTGCACCCAACAGGTGCTGTGCATGACCAGTTCCATCTCACACCCCTGAATTCCTAAAGGGGACACCCATACCATACTGATGCCTGAGAATACTCTGGTAATTGTAATCCCAGATCCAGGGCTCATGCTACTGCCACAAAAGGCTGGCTGGGACCGCAGCTCACCTTCTGCCAGTCCAGCCAGTTGCAACCAATAGACTATTACTGTGCCTTCCCATTCCCTGAAGCAGCTTCCACAGGGCTTCCAATCACTGAGCCATGCAAGTCCCAATTCCTACTCCATGTCCACACCGACGTTTGTCCCTCCATTAATATATACCATCCATTCAAGTTGCTGCCATCACTTGCCCCACCAGATCCATCCCAATGAGTCCTGATGTCCCAACTGGCTCCAACCCACGTCCAAGCTCCCACTCCGGCTGGGAATCTCATTTACACATCCGGCTGGTCCTGCTTGAAAACTGAAAACAAAATATGTTAACCTATTTCCAATCTTAACCTAGGGCACCTACACTAAACATATGCCCTGGATTTCCACTTCCCGGTCCTCATGATGGCCCATGCCAAAGGCCCCCACCCTGCTGCTTCCATGGCTGCTCCATTACAAAGGGACCCAGGAAAGTCTTTTTTTTAAAGGGGCCTTGTAACTGTCTCCTCCAGAGATGTTGGACCCCTGCCTTGTTGTAAGGAGGCATTGACTATTCCCTTTGCCCATTCAGTCACTCCCCCTTTAGCCCTTTTAAAGAACCATGAAAGGCAAGGAACCAATTTCACTTCCTCAGGGATACTGTCCACATCCTAAGGCTGTACAAATAGAAAAAAGAACAAATTATTATTAACAAACAGGGGGCAATGTTGTATCCACTGGGACTATATCAGCTGTGGCATCCAAGTTGGAACAGATCTCAATGATTTTATCTGCAAAATGTCATATAAATTTCCCAAACCGTGCTGTTGCATGGACCGCCTTCTATAACTCCAATGTCTGCTTCCACAATCTGTTTGCCACCACTACCATTTGAGTCTATGGGTAAGTAAAAGGGAGGCAGCAACATTTATGGTGTGGGGGAATCCTGTCATGAAGAAATTACCATCGTTCCTAGTTTTGAGTAATAAGCCTGACTTGTACCAATTGGAATGACACAGTTGAGTGTTACAGATTGCACTCCTATGCACATTGGCTTCCTGTTGAATTCAGTGGAATATACTTCTAAATAAACATATGTGAGCTCATGATGAGGCATCAGTCTCATTTTTACACTGTTGTAGTCAATCTCATTTGTACAATCCATACCCAGTCCTCTAAGTAACAGACTTCTGATCACTTGAAACAGCTCTGCTGCACACTTCCTTGCAGACACAATGATGGCAGAAAAGAATAATTTCTTTTCTCCCCACATAGCCTTGGAGAAGCTTTTAAACAGGTTGTAGCTCTTGTTTGATCGGACCTACCCCAAGTCTTCTGCCAGTGTCTCTATAGTGTCTATCTCTATAGTGTCTATCTCATTCATCAAGCTGGGGAATAATTTGGCTCCACTTCCTGAGAGGTGATACTCAGAAGCAATCATTTCCACCCCCTAACCCCTTTACCATTTCCCCATTCTAGGGGCCAGTCAGGACTTTGAAAATGCTGGCTGCTGAGGTAACAGGAAAAATCACCAAAAGCCATCAGGAATCCTTCCTGATCTATCAACTCCCCTGAGGTGGACCATCGTAATCAGTCTTTCATCTCTCCTTTATGAGTGGTAGTGAGTCTAAACCAGACCAGGTCGTGATTTGTCCATGAACATGGACCTACAGATAGTTCCTTCACTTCCAGATTACCATGACCTTACCCAGCTCAGAAAACAAGGTCTAGAGTGCGCCCAGCAGCTTGAGTGGGGCCGGATGCTTCTTGGGATGGAGCCATGGTTGTCATGGAAGCCATGAACTTCTGAGACACTCCTGGCAGAGCAGCCTCAGCCCCAGCACTACAAGCTGAGAAGACTCCAACACCAACCACCCCAGCTTGCTGATGAAAGGAGACTATTGAGCTGGAGAATAGGCTGTTCAGTGACACAACTGCTATTCTGAATCAACCATCCAACCTTTTCCAAATAGATACACTCCAAACTCAGCACGCTGACATATAGGGTACACTGTCAAGGGATGGAAGCCTGGTGGACCACTGCAATTTCACCTCCCAACCCCACAGGTTGGTTCAGCTTGGATTTGGTGATACATACCAGTTTGGCATGCTCACATAGAATCAAATCCTGGATAGAGGTTCCTTTCCAATTCACTGACCTAGTACTCAACAGCAGCCTTTTCAACTAGCAAGGGGAAGTGTTGCCAAAGGCTATTCAGGCTATTTCATCTGGAAAAGAGTTTGGGGCAGCCAGCACCCTGTTACCCCCTGATATT
Source organism: Iguana delicatissima (assembly GCA_948472985.1). Lineage (NCBI taxonomy): Eukaryota > Metazoa > Chordata > Lepidosauria > Squamata > Iguanidae > Iguana > Iguana delicatissima. The sequence goes on along the minus strand of CAOKZL010000809.1, from coordinate 23,130 downwards.
GTCATCCCCCCAATATCTCCTTGTCCCTCCTTTAACACCAGTGGCTGCTTCCTAAATATGCCTACCACCACTATTGGATTCTGTAAGTGATCAAAAGAGGAGCAGCATTAGTCATTGCGTGCTGAAATCTGACCGTGGATAATGTTGCCATCATTCCTAGTTTTGAGTAATAAGCCTGACTTGACCAACTAAGCTGACACGGTTCACTGTTACAGATTGCACTCCTATGCCTATTAGCTTCTTGTTGAATTCAGTGGGATATACTTCTAAGTCAACATACTCATGAGGGGGCATCAGTCTCATGTTTACACTTTCTAGTCTTTTTAGACATCCCCCCAGTTCCCTCTCCTGACTCCCTTCTTACTCGTTCACCCTCTGGCAGTGCCTGGATCCTAATAGAGACTTCTGTGCTCCTCAGTGCTGATGCCTGATGCAGTCAGTTGCTGCCAAAGGGTGGGTGAAGAAGTGAACAGACAGGCTGAAACACTGAGAGATGGCTCAAAGCGAAGGCTGTATTGGCTCGTAGTAGCTGTCAAAATAGATAGCTGCTACAATCACCTAAAGGCTTCTCACCATTTGGAGGCTCTGTTTGCAACTTCTGAGTCAATAGCTGCTACATTGGGTGTATGGAAGTCTTACTGAATTTAGCAGCTTATTTTTTAACAATGGCGACAACTATTATGACCACTGACCAATAGCAAATTCAGTTGGTGAGAACTAGAGCCAAAAGGAGGTCACTCAGAAAAGAAACAAATATATATACATCACCATTCCCAGGGAACTCTAAAGTTGGCAGAAGTCTTTCAAAATGAGGAGGGAGAAATGGTGTCGAAGCTGCTGCAGACACAAGCTACCAGTCCAATGAACACTGAGCATCCTCAGACAAAAGGGAGCATTTTGAAAGTCAGCATGGCTGGTTAGCCAGCTGGCAGGGACTCTGAACAGAAGCATTCTACTGTTGTCTGAATTTCAAGTTGTTTCCAGCTTATGGAAACCTAAGGTGAAGCTATTGCAGGATTCTCTTGGCAAGATTTGTTCAGAGTGGTTTGCCATTGTCCTCCTCCGAGGCTGAAAAAAGTATGACATGCTCAAAACCACCCAGCAGGTCTCTATGACTCAGTGGGGATTCCAACATTCAAACCACTCTCTGACACCAGAAGGGCCTCACAGTAGTATTTTGGGCTTCTTTGGAGCACCAGAGAGCTACAATACCAACTTCCAGCTGCCATTATGTCACATGAAAATGGCTTCATGTCACTACCAGTCAATGTCTGTGGCAATTTTAAGTTTTTTTTCTTTCTTTTTCTTTAGTATTTCAAGGGATGGGAATAGCATTTAAAGCCTTAAACAGAGTACTCAATGGATATTCTTAGCCCAAAGAGTGTTTTTTTCTGTGATTTTTGGACTGTGCTGTGGGATATCCTAATGTCCACTCCTGTGTAGGACCGTAAGACAATAAGACAGTAAATTGCCCATTAAGTTAGCAGCTTGGACAGCAGAAAAAGCAAGTGACAGATTAGTCGCGTGGTCACAATCCTTCCCATGATAGGGGAAAGTTCTATTTTGTATTTTATATTGTATTTTATTGTATTTTTATTTATATCTATTTTTATTTATTTTATTTAAACAGCAGTCACTATTTCTCCATTTCACCTGTTAGATGAATTGGTGCCTTTGTTTGTTTGTTTGTTTGTTTGTTTGTTTGTTTGTTTGTTTGTTTGTTTGTTTGAAAACCCTTGTTCTCTTTTTTGGAGTTGGTTTAACTCTTTTTTTGGCAACATATAAATGACCACATGTGTGTGTACATGAGTGAGTGTGTTGTATCACAACTGTTATCTTGACCTTCCTCTACAATTAAGCTCATCTGGTATTTTCTCTGCTCTCTTCTCAGCACTGGGTGAAGTCTTTCCCTTTTGAAAAACTGCTCAGGTTTTTTCTTTTTTTCTGTTTCGTTGAGTCTGTCTGATGAGTTTGTCTGGTTTCTTCAACGCTCCTCTGTTTCAGCCTGCTTTTGTTGTACTGTGTTTATCTTTATCAAGACTGCATTATTTCACATCTTGTAAACTACTTTGGAAGGGTACATACCTGACAAGTAGTATATACATGTTTAAAGTGAAAGATGGGAACAGAAAAAAAAAAAGAGAGGACTATTTTAATAAAGATCTCCATTGTTTGTTGTTGTGTGCTTTCAATTTGTTTCTAACTTGTTGTAACCCTAAGCTGACTGTGTCACTGAGACCATTTCCACACCACGACTCTCTTCCACATCGTCTCACTGCAGTCCCGGATCCAGAGGGAAGTGCGTCAGCAACGCTCCCCTCTGCACCCGCTCGGTCCTTGCAGAAGAGAACACAATGGTGCCATGTCTTCCTTTCGCAGTGCAGCCGGGCTTTTTCCATTGCTGCTCTATGGAAAGAAGTATTGCCAATGCGCTTCTGTATGGCCAGAATGACAGGAGCACCATGCAATTGCAGACCGCGAAATGGATTTTTTCCGTTTTGTGAAAACTGCGTGACGCTCCGTGACGGGATGGCAGCGGGATGGTGATGACGTCATGTGGAATTGTGACCTCCCGACCGCTGCTGTCCCATGGCAGAAATGGGACAGCGACGTCGTGTAGAAAGGGCCTGAGTTTTCTTGACAGGATTTGCTGGGGGGAGCAATTGCTTTCTCCTGAGGCTGAGAGAATATGGCCACTTCCACACCACACTGTTAAAGTGCTATTATTCCACTTTCAACATCCTATGGAATCCTGGGGTCTGCAGTTTAGGGAGGGTCCTGTAGAATTCTCAGCCAGAGAGCTCTTTGGCCACAGTCAACTACAAACCCCAGAATTCCACAGGATGTTGAAAGTGGAATAATAGCACTATAACAGTGTAGTGCAGAAATGGCCTGTGACTTCCCCAAGGTCATCCAGTGGGTCTCCACGACTGAACAGGAATTCAAACCACTATGCCATGCTGGCTCAAGGCTTACCAGACTTATATTTAAAATCAATGATCTAGAAAAGTCTGATATGATTCCTCTTTCCCTTTACCCTCCTCCCAAATCTTCTCTGCAAAATACTTATTTGAACTCATATGACTAAACCGCTTGTTTTTGTTTTGTTTCAAACCCTCCAGTCACCTGAAGGCAGGCACCTCATGCATTTCTCCGGCCAAGAATCCACTCCATTTTCCAGGGCAGGCAGGGGCCTGAGACAGAAATTACCGACTTGCTTGCTAATTGCTGCATGTTCTCTCTGTAGGTATATCATTGCCGGCAATTAGCACAAAGATCCTTTCCCACTCTTGTTAAGTTCCTGTGCTGCAGTTAAATACTCCCAGATCCCATTTAAATGATTTCAAATGCAATTCATTCTGGCTCGTTAAATAATTCCACAGCAGTGTCTGTCTTCTTTTTCTCTTCCCTTGCTTTCTCTCTCTCTCTCTCTTTCAACAGCCACTTTCTTCCAGAAGGGCTATGGTGACCAGAGAGGTTAAGAGGAGAGGGTGGAATGAAGCAAATATTGGGTAGGGGAGCACCAATAATCAAGTGGAAACGACTGGGGAGGGAGGGAGGGAGGGGGTTGATCTTCATTCCTGAAGCTCTTTTCTTTATTCCTGCTGTCCTCTGTTTCACCTCTTCCTCCTGCTCATTTTTGGCAGCAATTTCACCTGCCAGCAATGGAATGGAATCAGGAGATTTTACACCAATTATCCACGCCCAACAGGAAAATTAGTTTGCAATGCTTTACTCACACTGTTCTCTGTGCACACGGCGAAATAGAGGACTGAGGTTGGTGACATCTTGATTGGCTGCCATCTCACTGGTCCTCTGGGAATGCTCATTGGATGTGCATAATTTTGCATTTGGATGTGGCACAGATGGGGTGTGGATCTGTGGCCTGAATAACTGGGGGGGGGGAGCTCACGTTCACTAACAGGTAAAGGGTTTACCTGTTTAAAAAATATTATCCACTCCTCTACCCTAGCTAGCTTACTTTCTCTTAACTTCTATACTGTTTATTATCACTGATGAGGCTTCTATAGCATTATCATTCGGGATGAGGGAACTGACCCTCCCCACATGATTAGTAACTATTGTTGTTGAGTGCCTTCAAGTCATTTCTGACTTATGGTGATCCTAAAAATCATGAGGTTTTCTCAGCAGAATTTGCTCAGAGGGGGATTTGCCCTTGTGAAGCTGAGAGAGTATGACCTGTTTGAGATCTCCCATAGCTTTCCATGACCAAATAGGGATTCAAGCCCTGGTCTCCCAGTGTCCTAGGGCCTTTCCACCGTTCGTTGTTATAGTGCTATTATTCCACTTTCAATCTCCTGTGGAATCCTGGGGTTTGCAGTTTAGGGAGGGGCATTTAGAATTCTCAGTCAGAGAGCTCTTTGGCCACAGTAAACTACAAATCCCAGAATTCCATGGGATGTTGAAATTAGAATAATAGCGCCATAACAATGTAGAGTGGAAAGGACCCTAGTCCAAAGTTCATATACCAAGATGGCTCTCCTTTAGTAATTAACTTCCCACATTGCAAATCCAAAGTCATAACTGTGGAGAAGAGTTCTTGAACTGAATTCCATTTTTGCTCATGCACAATGCTGAAGTATATCATGAGAAGAACAGGGCATGCATAATACAGCATACTTTCCTGCCACACACATTCTGACATCATGAAACATTAACAAATCACTAGCTCCAGATGGTATCCACCCAACAGTTCGTGAAGAATTTAAATGTGAAAATACTGGTATTCTAACAAAAATATTTAGCATATCTAAGATCAGCCTCTATACCAGAGGACATTGAGAACATTCAGAGTAACTCCTTTTTCTCTTCTTTTGAAAAAAGAATTGTAGCTGTCCAGGAAATTACAAAAAAGTTAGTTCAAAATCTGTTCTGGGTACAAGAGTGGGAGAAACAGAAGGATTATTAAAGATAATGGTCTAGATCTTGCACCAGAGGATATGATGTGTAATTTGGTCATGATGTAGCTGTGTAGCTGGCACAGTACCAATTGTGACTACACACAGTGTCCTATTTGCATAAAAAGAGCCCTTTGTGCAATGAGACCATCATGTGATAGCCACGTTGCAGCTGTGCTTGTACAATTGTCCTGATGGCATTAGCTATGTTTCTGCTCCCCTTCTGGAAATGCAAACATTGTGCAACAGTGCAACTGAACTCTACGCGATCATAAGTTGGTTTACAATGACACAACTTCCCAAAAGAATGCCAGCCATATTTTTAAAAAAATTATTTTTATTGAGTACAAAATATTACACAAAAAAAATTACACAAACGACATAGATAGTGATACACACATAAACAACATAGTCAATGAGGATAAAAAAAAGACAATAAAGAAAACAGAGAAAAAGAGGAAAAATTTGAGAAAGTAGAAAGAAACAGTAACACAAAGGAACGTATACTTACGAAAGTTACAGTCTACAATCCTTAACAAACAATTAACATAAAAATGACATCCCGATAAACTTAATTGCTGGTTCTTGTACATCCATTATTAACTCCTTTTTATTCTATATATTTTCAAGGATTTTCCTACCAGTTTCCATTTATTTACATTTATAAATCAAAGCCAACAGTTACCAAGTCTCCTCCCACACTCCTTGCATAGTCTGTGAAGGGTTTCCAAGTTTTTAAATATAAATCAAACCGCCATAAACCAGCCATATTGACCATAATGACATCCCCTAAACCATAGCTGTTCAAACTAGCAAAATCTCAGCTGAAGGCTTTCCCAGGTGCTACAGACTGGGGCACTGGCGAATGATATCTGCAATGATCTCCTGGTTGTGCGACAGATTGAGAACAGGCAGCTAGAGAGCCTCTTCAGTGTTCTGCTGCAACTGCTTCTCCTAGTTAACATAAAAGGAAGAATATTGATGACGTCTATAGATATCCCACGTTGTCTTCTTAGTTATACATGTGATGGAAGTCCATTCAGTGCAGATCAGGGTGTGGGGCAGAGAGACATTTCCAGCTCCCTCCCACCAGTAAGTGAGGCTGTCTGTGATGAGGAATTGCAACAGGGCTCCTGCAATCTCACTCACTGGCAGGAGGGGGCTGGGAACCTCATCCTCCTACACCTCAATTAGCAATTGAACAGACTTCCATCACTCAGTGTGGCTGAAAAGGTAGGTTTGAGGGGTGTTTACATTTGTGACAAACATGTCTTGATCAGGAACATATAGTATTACTGAGTACAGAGCATACTCTAGCTTATGAATCTGTAACTGCAATACAGGATGCTGGCCAATGTTTCCTAGATCTCCAATTTGCAGCACTTCAGAAACCCTTTAATTGGGGTGCTCCCAGGCTGAAAAGGGTGGTTTTCAGGGATCATGTCAAGTCATTAATAACCATGAATGTGAATCCCCAGTAGCTGCAAGAACATAAGCCCAGCTCACAATCTCATAACTACTGAACAGGATACCAGCCTAAACTTTTAGAGATGTTTGAGAGTGTCAGAAAGCCTATGATCTGCCTGACTTTATTGTCTACCTGGATTTTCAAAAAGGTTTTGTCAAACTCCTGCAACAAAAGCTCCTGAAACAAAACAGTTTGGGGATGAGAGGAGATATTATCTTGTGAATCTCAGACTGGTTAAAGGACAGGAGATAGAAAATAGGAATAAATATGGACAGTTGCCACATTGGAATAATGTCAGAAGTGATGTTTGCCAAGGATTTCTATTGGACCAGTCATTTTACAAGCTACTCAAAAACTACCTAGAGTTAGAGGAGTCAGCTGTGATATGGCCAAGTTTGTGGAAGGCACCACGTTGTTAAAGGCAGTGAAACCAAAATGCACTGTGAAGAGCTCTCTCCAAATGTGGATGAACTGAATTAAGTGTAAAGTGATATCACGAGGGGTCGAGAAACTCAGCATGGTATAGTGGTTTGAATGCAGGACTACGGCCATTTCCGCACTAGGCTGTTGTGGCACTATGATTCCACTTTCAACATCCTATGGAATCCTGGGGTTTGCAGTTTTGGGAGAGGCCAGCCGGTCCCTTCCGAAACAGCAAACCCTAGGATTCCATAGAATGTTGAAAATGGAATCATAGCGCTATAACAATCTAGTGCAGAAATCGCCTATGATGTTACCCCACTGGCACACTCTATCCTGGAGACTACAATTTTGATATGAAATATGCTCACCATGCCAGGGAGATTGCCTGGATGGGCACGTAGGCAAAAACGACTGAGAATTAGGTCAGTCCAGTAAAATCCCCAGTCACGTAGCCCAGGGAGACCTCAAGCTGTGCATACTCACAAAAGACAAAGGGTCCTCAGCCAAAGAAAAGCCAGCTTGAGGGGATTAGCATGTTTTCCCCAGATTGAGTACTTCTGACTCTGGAGAAATCCTACAAGGTGAGGCCCATCTACATAAATTTACACTACAACTCATTGCAACTGAAGATCCTGAAACACTGGCAACACATCATAAGACCATCATGCAAACCAAGTTGCCATTCTTTCCATTGTTGTGGCTATTGTCCTTCACAGGAGAGGATTTGTCTTCGAGGTACGCTCTGCCCTACAAGTAGTCTTAGTTTTTGAGTTGACTTTGGCAACACCTTGCAATCCCATCACACAAAGGAAATTACCATGGTAGAGCTTCATTATCACTCCAACACCCATTGTTTTCCCCAGGAAAGAATTAGTCCTCAAGGTACTTTTTCCCCTACAAATAGTCTCAGTTTTTCACTGGTTCTTTGGATCACTCCCAGTCATCCCAGCAGGCCGTTGCTCTGTCCATTGAGTGGTCCCCTCAGCCCTCTCTGTGCTGAGCCCCACTTCTCCGCTGCCTTTCTGGACCCAGGACTTCAGGAAAAGGTGCAGTATTACCCCAACTGTACCCCTCCAATACTCCGCTATCCAATTTCCTCTCTTTTGTGTCTTAATAGCTCTTGGGTGAGTGTGCGAGTGATTGCATTGGTGCGTGAGACTTTCATTCAATAAAATCATTTATTGGACATTCTTGTTTGGTTTTTGGCTTGGCCTGATCCCATAAAAACTGGGTAAAAGGACCCTGCTAGGTTACCCTGCCTCTCACATTGCTATTGCTTGTGCTCTGGCTAGTTTCCATTCCCCATCACGTGGAGCACATTGAGGTGTCCCCCAAGGGACCCCAGAAATCGGGTTACAGTATGATCCACCTCTTTCAAAGTCCTGCCAGGTTTCACCAGGCAGTGGAGAATGCAGCTACAATAGACAGAAATCTTTCTCCTGAAAATTCTGCAGCAGTATTTCCTTATTGGTTTCAAGGGGGAAAAAATAACACACATTAGCTCTGTGGATTATGATCCCAGTTCTGAAGTCTTTTGTGGGGATTGTAAGATCCTTATATCCAGCAGATCTGAGGCTGTCTCTATGCCCCAACCCCAAAAATGCCTAATTTGAGGGCCTACCAGCCATACACACACACACTCACACACACTGGGCCCTGCTAGCAGCAAACAGTGTGGACATACCTCCTCCCTTGCCAGTGGACCCGCTCTCTGTCAGTTGTCCTGGCTCTACAGACAACAAGTGTCCAAACAGAAATTATTGTAGCAGAAGCAGCTACAGGTAAATCAATTCAGTCCAGGTCAAGCACAGATAATCCAAGAAGTTCATAGAAGAGAAGATGAAGGTGGGCACAGGGGCATGATCTCAGCCAGTCCAGAAGTTTTTCCATGAAGCCAGTAGTCTAGATAACCAAAGCCAAAAGGAGTAGGACAAGGAGCCATTAAATGTTACTAATTCAGGGGTCAAAAACCCCAAGAAATACATACAGAGTACTGCCAGTCAGGACGATGAAATGGTTGCGAGTAATGAGGCTTCCCCGCAGTGATGGGGGATTTATAGCTGACTGCTTCTGAATGCCAGGCACTTGGTTAGTCAGCATTTCCTATTTAATAGATGTTGAGTTCTACAAAGGTGCTACTTCTCTTTTTGCTAGACCTCAGAGGAAGGAATGACTCTTCAGTGTGTCCTCAACTGCTTTGCCCACCAGCTTCCCAGACTTAGGAAGACAGCCATCAACTGGAGCCAGAGACTCCTCCCAATCCAACTCCTCTGTGTTAGATTCCTAGGATTCCAAAAAGTGAATTACAACATCAGCAAAAGGTTAATTTTTTCTCAGTTTCCTCCTATCAACACCTTTGTGCCTAAATCCAATGAATCGTCCCATCTAGAGAAGATCCATTACATCAATAGAATTTACATAAATGTTGACTTACTATTCAGCACTTGGTTCAATATATATTTCTCCATTTGGGACTAATAGTTGGATTTAGACTCCTGGAGTTTAGGATTGCTTTTAATGTTCTTCGCCGAATTAAGGTACTAGTTTAATAAAAAAGAAAATAGCCTCAGAAAACAAAATCAACCAGATTTTGAAATAATTTCGCTGGAGCCTGTTAACAAAGCTGCTTGTAAAACAGATTGTCCTAACAGCCTGGATCATTATTACATATTTGTAATGAATAATTATATTCTTCTCTGTCTCTAATGCCCTTCAACCCATGGCTTACACTTTGTCAGCTGATTGGTTGCCAATAATATGCCAATTTTAGGGGGGGAAATTCCTTGAAAATATTCCTATTTCTTTCTAGAAAATCAGACTCAGTTCTCTTGAGCAAGGCTAATTTTTTTTTTTGACCATCACAAATCTTCTTGTGAAGAATCCCAATTTTTCATTTGTTGACACTGACCAAGATCCTACATCAAGAGACATAGTGCGAAGTTTCACCAAGGAACTATGCCATGTTTTTCCTCTTCTAAACTGCAAACCCCAGGATTCCATAGGATGTTGGAAGTGGAATAATAGCACTATAACAGTATAGGGCAGAATGGCCAATAGTGAAGGGTTTCTGAGATATCCCTTGCTCTCCCCGGCCGCTAAAGGAGTGTGGAAGGGAGCAGGGGAATCTTTGTGTGAGGAAGGTATTAAATTCCCTTCCCTAAAACAACCATAAAAAGACATATGCAGGAGTAAACTGACCTAACTTAACATCTCTAATATGAAGCCAGCCATAGAAGACAGTTGCTTCAGCAGAAGTATTCTTTTGTTAGGTGTTTGAAATGATACTATGGCAATCAAAATTTATCAGCTGCTGTTAGAAGCTTCAGCATAGGCTTGGCATCAGGTCAAATTCCACCACTGGGCAGAATGAGGTAACTGACAGAGGGGGCAGATGCTGCATGGGCAAAGTTGTGGCCTCCCAGATGTTTCTCCCAAGCCCCGAAACCATAGCCAAGCCTTGTAGAAGAAGACTTATTACTCATGACATTGCCTTGCTCCAAATGAAATCAAGGCCCAAGTGAAGGCATCCACTATTACATTCCCCATTCCTCTTCCATAGTTGTTGTGGGGCAGGATGGATGGAAGACGTTGACTCTGGACTATATCACAATATACGTTGCAATATGTTCTGGGCCCAGTGCTATTCAACATCTTCATCAACAACTTGGATAAAGGAGTGGAGGGCATGCTGATCAAATTTGCAGATGACACCAATTGGGAGGGGTTGCTAATACCCCAGAGGACAGGATCAAATTTCAAAATGACCTTGATAGATTGGGGAGCTGGGCCAAAGCTAACAAAATGAATTTCGACAGAGAGAAATGTAAAGTCCTACACTTAGGCAGAAAAAATGGAATGCACAAATATAAGATGGGGGACGTGTGGCTGGATAGCAGTATGTGTGAAAGGGATCCAGGAGTCTTGCTAGATCACAAGCTGAAAATGAATCAGCAGTGTGATGCGGCAGCCAAGAAAGCCAATGTGATTCTTGGTTGCATCAATAGAAGTATGGTTCTGAGCGCCTCAATTCAAGAAGGATATCGACAAGCTGGAGTGTGTCCAGAGGACGGTGACCAAAATGGTGAAGGGTCTGGAAGCCATGCCCTATGAGGAACTGCTTAGGGAGCTGGATATTTTTAGTCTGCAGAAGAGAAGGTTAAGAGAGGACATGATAGCCATGTTTAAATATTTGAAGGAATGTCATGTTGAGGAGGGAGTGGGCTTGTTTTCTGCTGCTCCAGAGACTATGCCAATGAGCAATGGATTCAAGCTGCAGGAAAGGAGATTCCACTTGAACCTCAGGAAGAACTTCCTTACAGTCAGAGCTGTCCAGCAGTGGAATATGCTGCCTCGGAGTGTAGTGGAGTCTCCTTCTTTGGAGGTTTTTAAGCAGAGGCTGGATGGTCATCTGTTGGGAATGCTTTGATGGGTGTTCCTGCATAGTAGGGGGTTGGACTCGATGGCCCCTGCGGTCTCTTCCAACTCTATAATTCTATGATTCTATGATTCTACGTATACAAATATCTTGGCACTGAGCCAGAGACCCTTGCTGCCAAGATGGAATGGGTTTAGGGGTTTCAGAGTTGGAACCAGGGAAGACTCCAGTAGCTTTAATGATTGTGTAGAACAGGGCATTTCAGCAGGTGTTGTTTGTTACCTGGTTGAATGACAAGCAACATCTTCTGAAATTTCTTCTTCTACAAAACTGTTAAAGATACAGGGGAGATCAATGTCCAAGCTTTAAAGCTTTAAAACCACCTCACATGCAAAAATTAAATTTTCCCTTACTTCGGTGGGGCTCACCCTGATTTTTGACTCTTCAGCTGGAATCCCAAAGAACACAGCAATTCCTTTAGGAATTAACCCTACCTTCTGCCTTCAGATGTGATAGAAAACCTGATCCTGCTGCTAGTGTTGAAGGAGGGTCAATTGCCAATCCAGCTACCATTGATACATGGAAAGCAGAAGGTATGCTATCTTATCCTTTGCCTTAAGCAGACAAATATCTTGGGCTGGCTCTGCTTGTGCTGATACAACAGCACAGAGAGAAACTACTTGTAAAGTTAAGCATTGTGTTCATTCATTGACCCACAGACTTGATGACATAAGTGTTTTGTTTTGTTTTGTTTTGTTTTGTTTTGTTTTGTTTTGTTTTGTTTATGAGCCAATGCCCAAGGAGAAGCCAGTTTTTGTGGTTCAATGGCTTAAAGGACGGAGATGGCTCCAGGAAGTTTGGAGTCTTCACAGGAAGTGCGACCAGTGTGGCTCCAGAGGCTCCGCACACCAGCCGGCCCCTGGAGCGTTGCGTGATTGTAAGTGACTCGTGCAGATCACTCCTCACAATTGCGTGATGCTCCAGGCACCCTTTTGCATGGCAAATGCCATGCGGAAAGAGACAGGGTGTGGCATCTTTCTTTCTTCAGCCATTTCTAGCCTACACTGTTATAGTGCTATTATTCCACTTTCAACCTCCTGTGGAATCCTGGGGTTTGCAGTTTAGGGAGAGGCACTTAGGATCCTCAGCTAGAGAGCTCTTTGTCCTCAGTAAACTACAAACCCCAGAATTCCACAGGGTGTTGAAAATGGAATAACAGCACTATAACAATGTAGTGTGGAAATGGCCTTTCTTTCTGCCCAGATCCAAGGCTTTTCATTTTAGGGTGCTACTGTCATTCCCACAAGGTCCAGGGGTTGAAAAAAGGGCCCCTACATTACACAGTTTGCCCATGCTAAACTAGGACAAGGAATTTTCTTAACCATGAACCTCCTGGCATCATAATGCTGGAAGGGACGACAGACGTCAAGTAACTCAAACCTTTGCTCAATGCAGGATTTACAACGTTGGATACAACCAAGAATCCCTGAGAGATTATTATCCTGCCTGTATTTAAATACTTGTGGTGAAGGAGAAGTCTCTACCACATCCTCCAAAGGTTGCAGTTCAGCAAGAACAGTCCTCTGTTGTCTCACTTTCTCAGCTGATTTTAAAATGTCTCAGCTTATTATTATTACTATTATCCTCCTCCTCCTCCTCCTCCTCCTCCTCCTCCTCCTCCTTTATTTATAGTGTCATCCATGTACATGGCGCTTTACAAAATTAAAATACAACAGTTGACATAGATAAATACATAATAAAACAAAGATATAGAAAACAAAAAGGTCAAAGGTATATGCAATTACAACCAGTACAACATAATGTTACTATAATGCCAATAAAATACAATATCTAATTAACAATAAAAGCTAATCCAACATTCCAAAAATTTTGGAAAACAAGAAATTTTCAATTTAGATTAAAAACAGTAAGAGAAGGGGCAGTTCACAAGGTCACCAGAAGGCGATTCCACGCACAGGGGGCAATGAGAGAAAAAGGGCATAACCGAGCTAAAGAGGAAGAGACTCTAAGCTGAGTAAGAAGGCAAGTTCTTCTCTCTTTCTCCCACTATCTCCCTCAGCATATTTCCATGGCTGCAAACAGAGTTCAGAATTCAGAAGTAGCTTATACTCACTTTACTTGGCAGGAATAGATGGGGCAAATCCTGCCCTTCCCTGAAGTTTCTGGAAAAAGCAAACTTCAGCAGGTTGTCCGTTCTTCCTCATTAACAGCTCTGGCCATCTTGACCACACACTAATGTTGCTTGGTTGCACATGTCCCAGTGATCATCTCTGAAATATTGGAGGGTGTGTCATCATTATGCTCAGGCCTTCCCAACTCAACATTTCTGGCTGTGGGCTTGGACCAGCATTTATATAGGAGGCTGCTGAAAGTGCCCATTTTAAACTTCCAGTGCATCTCCCCTTGAAAAGCAAAAGAATAACTCTTCCTTGGTAACTGGGGTGGGGGCAAGCATATCCCAACCTGCTAAAGAGAATCCAGCTGCAGCTTCTCCGTTGGTCTTCCTCCAACATTTATCCAACAATGACTTGTCAGAGGCAGCTTGTCAAAGGAACAGAACAGATGGAAGGAACCACTCTTCTACCCAGGCTTTTTCACTCAAGCTGTAGGCTTTTTTTGTTTCATTCAAAAGGACTGGTATGAGATGTGGAGGAAAGATCTGAGCCATGAGCAAGCCCAAGAAGTAATGACAAGTATTTAGTGCTCTTACCAACTGCATTTCTCTTCAGATGGCACATTGCATGATCTTGTGCTAGCTGTTGAGAAAAATAATTGATGTTTTTTTCCCTCTTCCAAGATGATCCTTACCCTGGGGGGTAGCTACTTAGCCAAAAGGAAAGGGGAAAAAAAGGAGGAAATGAATTATTGAAAAAGAGGATTAAAAGAGAGCAGGATTGTTTAGAATTGATATATATTGGCCATTTCCACACTCCCTAAACTGCAAACCCCAGGATTCCATAGGATGTTGAAAGTGGAATAATAAACCCCAGAATTCTACAGAATGTTGTCATGGTAGTTAAGGTGGAATAATAACACTCTAATGATGTAGTATGATAAGGCCCTAAGACAAACACTATCTAGCTTTTTCCAAATACTAAGATATCCTTCAGGGTTAGCTAGTGCAGATTGCTTCTCTGTGATCACAATGAACAATACAAGAGAAAAAATGACAAATTTGTATTAGCCTGTGGTCTGCAAACTGTTCAAATATTCACTGGGAAAGGGAGTTAATGGGAAGAATCACCCCCTCAACTATATATAGCTCTAGAAGAAGGGTCTCATCCTCAAAAACTAAGCCCTCGATGCAAATTTCATACCCTGCAAAATTTCGTAGATAGAAACAAGGACAAAGGCAGCCAAGCAACACCAGAGTGGGACCAAGACAGCAAAAGAACACACCAGCTAGGAGAGGCTGCAACAGTCCACTTTTACCTGAGCCAACTGGGAAGGGCAAGATCTTACCCCCTCCTCTCTTCTCCTCTCCTCTCCCCCCTGCTAAGGTAACTGAGTACAAACTCTGGCCATTTTCGCACGGGGCAAGGGAATCGCCCCGTACCGGTACTTACCGGACCTTTGGGCTCGATGCTTGGATCCAGGCTGGTCCGGAGCAGTGCGTGGCCGCCGCTCCACACTGCTCCAGAGATGAAAATGATGGCTTCTAGTTGGTGGAGGCTCTCCACCAACTGCTGAAGCTCGCCAGCCTAAAGCCCGCCCCCGGCAGATCGCAGGGTTGCACTGGTGCGAGCCTGCAAATCTGCACCGGAGCGCAGTAATGGAGTGGCACGCTCCATGCTTTCGAAAGACCTGTTTCAAGCGGTCTTTCAAAAGCATGCTGGACAACCACTTCGGGTCGTTCGGGAGTGGGCTAAGGTGCAGAACTATACTAAGTAGGTCCAACCCAGTCCGCTCCCAGGTGCAGATGTCCTCTCTGGAGGATGCTCTGCACCGTTTCTTTAAGCCCGTGCAGAAATGGCTTATATCTGCATGTTGAACTCAATTTAAAGGAAGCTGAGAATAAAAGGGGAAAGTGGAAGGGGAAGAGAGAAACTGGAACATTTTAAAACCAGCTGAAGAAGCAGAATGGCAGTGGATTTATCAGGGCTATCCCTGCCAAATCGAAAGAGTTAGAGGATACGGAATTTGAAAAACATTTTTGCTCATGAAATCTGGCTTCCTTTAAGAGGAACTGCAAAATAGCTAAAAATGTGCACAGAAGCAGCAACCTCTGAGTACGAATCCCACCTCTTCTCACCAACTTGTAAGAATTATTTGGCAAATCCTTCTCTCTTTACTTCTTATATGGAATATGGGAGAAACAACACTTATCTACTTTACAGAATGTTACAAAAGACTACTGAAAGATTTCAGGACCAGTCTATACCACCATTATGTAAAATATCTCAGCAGAAGATACCAGATACCATCTGATCTTAGAAGCTTGCAGTGTCAGACCCAGGTAGTAATTGAATGGGAGACCTCCAATGAGTACCAGGTATTATAGGCTATAGCTCAGAGGAAGGAACTGACCAGACCACCTCTGCATATTTCTTGAGTAAGAAAAACCTATGAAATTAATGGGGTTGTCAAAAGTCTACAGGTGGCTTAAAGGGTCATACACACATGGTAGCTGGTAGCTTCCTTGTCAATGGAATGAGTAGATTCTGAACTTTAGTCTGAGGTTTAAAGGAGCAACCCAAGACACTAAAGCCTATTCCCCTTCGATTAGGTTCAGCACCTAATAGATCCTTTAAAGTTCAGAGAAAACCCAGAATTGATACACTGCTCCACTGGCATGCAAGTGACCAACCACCATGATATCTCAGGTTAGTAGGATTCTGAAAGATCCTGGCCTGAGACTGGAAAGCTACTGACAGCAGTGGGGAACATTAAGAAAACAAAAATAATGACCACAGATGATTTATATAACCTTAAAGCAAACAATGAAGACATGGAAATAGTTGAAGATTTTCCTTACCTTGGTTCAGTTATTAATCAGAATAGAGACTGTAGTCAAGAAATCAGTAGGACTAGGATGGGCAGATATGAAGGAACTAGATAAGATACTGAAGTGTCAAGATACATCATTGAATACTAAAGTTAGGGTTCTCCATGCTATTTTGTCCAACTCATTCAATACAAAATTCTCCTCCATTGGCACAAACCAAATTCTGTAGTTATTCTCAGCATGAAGAAGACCAGGTTGTGCTACTTGCCTGCCATATAGGTATTAAAAGTGAGGAAACTCTTAGCAAAAAAGAAGAGGCAGCCCAAATGCAGCACCATAAACATCATTGAAAACATAGGGATTCAAAGAGGAGCTTTGAGAAGCTAAGCAATCAAAGCCCTAGGCCTGGATGGAAGTCCTATGCACTTCGGTTTCCCCATGTTTTTTCTGTTCTTTTTAACCACAAGTTGTTTCCATCTCATATATGATCTCATCAAAAAAAGGCTGAAACAGAAATTTTAGCAGTTTAAGGTACTTTTCAGTTCTTCCAAAAATACCTTAGTGGTACCAGCTTCAAATCTCTCTTCAGGATTCATCTTTCCTGTAAAGCCTTTGAACAACCTACCAAACTCCCCAGAAAACATCTGATCTCATCTGACCTTGGAAGAAAAGCAAGGTCAGGCCTGATCTGTACTTGGATGGAAAACCACCAGGAAATACCAGAGATTTCCAAGTGAAGCTAGGAAAGAATTCTACCTAAGACAGTGCTGTCAATTAGAGTTCAAAATACTGGGGTAGAATCATAGAATCACAGAGTTGGATGGAACCACAAGAGCCATCTAGTCCAGACCACCTCCTGGAGAGTCCATCATTCTTCAAGGAAATCTATTGGATTGTCAAGGAGCTCTTACAAGTTCTTCTTAATGTTTAGGTGGGATCCCTCTCTTTCTGTCTCTCTTTTTCTCCCCATTTCTCTCGTATCCTTGGTCCATGTTCTAGCCTCTGAAGAAGCAGAACCCAAATTACTTCCATCTTCTACATAACATCCCTTCAGACAGTTAAAGATAGAGGTCATGTCATCTCTCGGTTTTCTCTTTTCCAAATTAAACATATCTAGCACTCTAAGTCATTCCACATAAGGAGTTGTTTCCATACTTTTGATCATATTGGTTACACTTCTCTGGATACATTCTAGCATGTTGATTTCCTTCTTCATCTGTAGTGCCCATAATTGGACACAGTATTCAGGTGAGGTCTGACCAAAGTAGAATAGAGTGTCACTAATAATTTTCTTAATATGGACACTATACTCCTCTTGACGCAGGCCAAAATCATATTGGTTTTTTTGGACACTACATCATCTTGTTGACTCATTTTTGTCTTGTGGTCTGCTAAGACTCCTAGATCCTTTTCACATGCATTACTTTCAAACCAGGCATCACCCATCCTATATCTGTGTATTTTATTTTTTCTGCCTAGATGTAGTATCTTACATTTATCCCTGTTGAAATTCGTTGTGTTAGTTTTGGCCCAGCTCCCCATCTATCGAAGTCATTTTGAATTCAGATGGACCAACAGACTGACTCAATATAAGGAAACTTCTCATGTTCCCAACTGCCTGGTCTCCTGCCCTAGTTACTCTGTGTAACTAAAATAGTTACACATTCTGTCCCTGATGACTCCTGTTGCATCTGACTGTAAGCCCCATGTAAGCCCCCTGGGACAGTGCTATGTTCATAGATGGTACTAGACAAATAAATAATACAAAATAAATAAATAATACAAAACTTTTGATTTAAGGAGAAAAAAATGAGGATAGAAAGGAGATCCTTTGAAGTCTACAAATCCTCAGTTGCATCTATAGCTCCTGATCTTTCTTTCTCTGTTTTCTGCATCTTAAGGGACTTTTCGAAGTTGGGGGAGAGGAGGAAATGCAGTATGATTGTTAATGACAGGCTGCTTTCAATTCATGGGGAAAAAAGCATTTTGGATGATGGAGCCAGCTGAAGACAGGGAGAGCAATACTTTAAAGGATGGAAAAGTTCCATTTTAATTAAAGCTGATGCAATAATTGTAACAGATGGAAAGCAGAAATGTTACCTTGTTTGTCTTCCCCTCTTCTCCCCCTGTCTTGCCCGTTGGGTTTTGTTTTTGGAAAAGCACGAAAAGCCAGGGAAGCTTTCAAGAGGATGGCTTTCAATGTGTTGAATTTTAATGAGGAAATGCCACTTTGATTTGTTACTGATCTGCTGTCAAATTACAATGGAATTCTAGAGAGCACGACTTTCTCCCAACGTATCCTAGAAACAGGAACTTGGTCGATATCCAGCCACACACCTGAGATCCAGCATCCTAGGAACAGAAGACAGGGCTTTTAAGGTTAGTAAAGGTACAAAATGAACATGAAAAACTATTGCCCGTACAGAGATTAGCATTGCTGTTTGGAACCATGCCCGGCGGATGTTTTCTTTTAAATTGATAATTGTCAACTGGTCAAAATACCCATGCAAGGTCCTCTCTGGTTTTGGGAACTTCAAAGTATTGTCGTTATGGGTACTTAATTAAACAAAATGTCTACACCAACTGGGGATTCACTAATGAAACAGCTCATTATAACTCAAAATAAATGACCAAAGGAACAAACAAAAACCATGTTACAATGTTTCACTCACCCCGCCTAGCTAAAGTAGATTATTGGGCAGCCAGGCTGATAAAGAATCAAAGCACCAAAAGTTACTTTCTGTATGACAATTCTCAGAATCCCTAGTCAGATGGCAGCTGGGGAATTATGAGAGTCAAGGTCCAAAAAAGTAACTTTTCTCATCTTTGGATAGGATGCTGACTCAACCACTGTCGGACCATTGGTCCACATCGCTCAGTGTGGCTTACACCACTAAGCCGCTGGAGTTCTAGAGTTTTTCTACTAATTGGAAATGCTGAGGAATACACCTAGGGTCCATTTACATGCACAGCAAATGCATAGCTACTGAACTATGCTGTTTATACAGGTAGCTGTGATATTCATATATCTTGGCAGGAAGGATGGAGAGAGTCTCTTCAATCCAAAATGGAAGCGCATTTATCTCCCATTTTACTTTCCCTGCTTCTTTGCTATAAGACAAGGCTGAAGACCAAGGATGCTTTGGTCTATAATTCCCAAAATCTCTCCTCCTTGGCTGTGCTGGCTGGCCCTTCTGGAAGTTCAAATCTGTTACATCTGAAGAGAAAGAAGTTCCTCATGCTTCTTCACTGTAGACACTTTTCTCCTCAATTTGCCTCACATCTGACATCAGAACTGGATGAGATGAAAGAACCCAAAATGAGAGAACACAAGGAAGATTAAGGGTCACATATTGGCGCATCATCACCCTAGGAAGTATAAGAGCTGTCATATCTTGCATTCTTTTCTAGGCCTGTGGGGAGAATTGAATCTCTGATAACGTCCCATTGTTACCACCGTGAACTGGCCTGGCCTTTGGTAAACTAGATATCATTTTTGATATCACAATTTGGCCCTGTTTTGCCACCAGCCAAGTGTTTGAGACGCTGCCAAATAAGCACGAAGCTAGGCATGGCTATTCAATGCTGACTCATACTTGTTTACACCAAGGTAAGCCAGAAACTGCCAGATCTGCTTTAGGAGACCTCCCGAAACAAACACTTTCATTACACATGCACGTCAAAACAAAGAGACCCCTGCCCTGAGCAGGCACCCTGGCGAGCTAGGTGCTCAACTGCCAAGCTAGCCGCATCGACATACTGGCCACACTATTGTCAATTTGGACCCTAACTCAATCATGTAAATTCTGACCTTTCGGAGACATTGTCTCCAGCCCAAAACTCGTTGTTCTCGCCCAAGACCAGACTAGCCCACAGTCATTCTTTCCCTCATAAAAAACCCCAGTTCTGAGAGTTCCTCGGATCTCTTGCTGGACCGCCCGTTTGGACTACTTTGCCGCCGCTTCATTCTGCGAGTTCCCCTTGGCCACCACGCCGAGTTTCCTTCCCTTCAATTAGACCTCTTCAGGACTACGAGAAAGGTGGAGTATCACCCATTTCCCCCCAAAATCTCTTTTCCATTTCTTAGTTAGCTGTGAGGTTGTGTTTTCTTATTAATCTGCCTGCTTGTTAATAAACATTATTGTTGCTATTTCAACTGCCTGACTGCTCACTGACCCTATGCTGTATACATTGGGTAAAAGATTCCCGCTACGTTACCCTGCCTCTCGTTAGCTTAAGAGAGTGCTCGAGTTAATTTCCCCATCTTGTTTGTGTCTGTTTTGGTTATTTGGGCTCCCTTCCTGGGACCCCCAGTTCTCAAGGTAACACCATCTCTCCTATCTCCCCATCTTCCTACTCTGTCTTTGAAGCAGAAAGAGAGAAAGTCTACGGCAGCTTCAATTCGGTGTGGGCTTCACCAAACAGTGTCTTGTCACAAGGCCTTCCCCAAGTATGGTGTTGGATCAGGGGAAGATCCATAAAGCTAGAAACTTGATTGCCCCTCTTCATGTCTATCTCAGCCTTTGATCAAAATAGCCTGCAAAACAATGAACTGAGAAGTCAAAATAGCACAGTTGACCAGGGCCAGTTTACTGGATGGGACGTTTCCCTCCGCACATACCATACCCTCCAACTGTCCCAATCTGTCAGGGAGACTCTCTATCATACCACTTTTTCTGTTGCCTTTTAAATATCCCAGTTTCTCTCTACTTCTCCCACTTGTGTCCTCCATCCTTGGCTTACTTCAATTGCTTCAAACTGAATTCAAAGTGCAAAATTACTCAGATGACCAGGGTGGGGAGCAGTGGAAAGGAGAAGACAGAATCTTGCCCTTCCTCATAGGCTCAGGCAAAAGCATACTGATGCAGCCTCTCCTAGCTTGTGTGTTCTTTAAGAACTTTTGCCACCTTGTCCCCACTCTGATGTTGCTTAGCCACGTGTTGTTCCACATACAGAAATGTAAAAATGAGCCGGACTGAGATTTGATTCCTACTTCCAGCACTGGAGACGGGACAGTGTCCTCTATAGCAGCTGAGGGCTGCACGCTAATTTAGGCACAGCAAGCTTTGGTCTCCAGCAGAATGGGAGAGGAGCTCAGAATGGTGACTTGTCTGCTGCTGTATCTCAGCATTTGCTGCCTGAGGCAGTTGCTTCATTGTGGCTAATCATAAGCTTATCAACTCTTGCTGCTTAAGTGGAAGGAATGAAAGCTCTTATCTTATGGTCACTGTATAATTCAATCCCAACCCCATCAACATTTGCAACAACACACCAGTTACTTTACTGTACTTTTTAAAAAAATATCTCCAAGTTGAGCATGCTGCGTTAACAGGTTTCAGAATCTGATGCTTGTTCTTCCTCCTCTTCCTCCTCTCACAAATGTCCTCCTACTCAAAGGGAATGATTAATCTCATTGTATTTCTCTAAGACACACAGCCATGGAGAAATGGTGTTATGAGAGTGGGATAGTCTGGGGGTGTTTGGGTCGGCAAGAGCACATGTGAATATATAAGAACACGTAGGAGAGAGATTGTCACACAGTGTATTAGAGAAAGTGTTTGTTTGTCTCCCTCTGTGTGTGCCAGAAACAGACTTTGAGTCAATTCTAAAAGTATCAGGGTGGGGAGGGGCAGATTGGTTGAGGGAGGGAGATTTATAAAATGGTGAATGGCATGATCACTTTTCCTTAACAACACTATAAACCAATGGTCACTCACAGGGCCAGTGTAACTCCACTGCTCTGATATGGTTTAATTGGCAAATATATTAATTGTCAGATGTGTTTAATCAGCATAAAATATGAATCACATTTTCTTATGGCTGGAATGAGCCATGTGGAGAAAAGCCTTAACATGATCCTAGGTCATAAGTTCAAGTAAACAGGAAGAT
Organism: Iguana delicatissima; assembly: GCA_948472985.1. NCBI lineage: Eukaryota > Metazoa > Chordata > Lepidosauria > Squamata > Iguanidae > Iguana > Iguana delicatissima. Next base: position 1,090 of record CAOKZL010000809.1, on the reverse strand, counting down.
CTGAGTTAATGCCAGGTTGTAATCCTTTCAACAAACAATAGCCCCTCTCTGAGGCAAGAGCCAGGACCCCTGTGGGGTACATGTCCTACTGAAGTCTTCCAAGCACAAACGTCTTCTGTTCTGTAGCACCTCTTTGTTCTAACTCAAAAACAGGGAGATTCCCACCAAATCAATAACTGTCTCATCTTTTCACTGTGACTCTTTCCTGATCTCTGATCACACTGCCATCAAAAGCCTTTTGTCATATGCATGCTAAACTCATCAACATGTTTCCTCCACACATTAGAACCATCAATCCATCCTGTCACCTTTTGTCCCTCCGCCAGAAATCCTTTGTTGTCCAAGCAGAAAGTCACACCTTCAGGGCATATTTTTTTGGTATAAAGGGATCCTGATTTTGGGTCTTCCTTACTGCATTTTCAATTTCAGGGATCATCTTTGTCAGTTAGACCCTTTACTGTCCTTGGACATCAGTCCAAGCCACATCACCATATCTCTGCTTCCTTCTGGATGGTAACTATAACCCAAGTCCCTTTCTATTCATCCGATCCTCCTCCCTTTCTTTCAAATTAGCTTTGTGTGATTGCTTCTGTGTGTGTCTATTTCTGTGTGTGTGCATGTATATTTCCCCCCAATAAAACACATTTAAGTTGTACTATAAGTTTTCTGACTAGTCTCTTTTGCAGTAACCTGGTAGACAAAAGTGAAAGGGTCCTGAAGTTACCCCTCCTCTTGCAATATTTTTAACTTAATTCCCCATTTTTACATTTTAATTGCAGGTTCTGATATAGGACCTCATGGGATCCCATGCTTTTGCAGTAACACCAGTCTTAAACATGTCTACTCAGAACACATCCTTACTGTGCACACTTGAGACTGGATGGTCCTTGTGGCCCTTTCCAGCTCTATGATTCTGTGTATGGGCATGTTCTGTGACTTCAAGTCACTTCTGACTTACTGCGACCCTATTGTGGCCTTTCCTTGGCAAGATTTGTTCAGAGAGGGTTTTCTATTGCCTTCCTCTGAGGCTTAGTGGGTTTCCATGGCTGAGTAGCAATTCCAACCCTGATCTCCCAAAGCCCTAGTCTGA